>OY804261.1:26317671-26897671 GCA_963680825.1 Meiosimyza decipiens
TTACAGTGTTGTGATACGTAGGTAACGTACTATTTTCGATCGAAGTAATTCATATAAAAAAATTTCTTAAGCTTTCAGCGACTATTTTAAATTTATTTTAACTGTAATTACTTATAATTTATTTCAATAAATTGTTTGCCGACCTTTATCATAAAAATACCATAACAGACACAAAATAATTTAATAATGTGATATTCCATGTAGTATATAAAATCTGCATTTTTACTCATAAGCACCACACATTTTAAATATTAATACATAAATTTATAAAAAATAAAATATTAATAATAATAAAACAATATATAATGGGTTTGATTTAAAAATATGAGAAAACATAAAATCAAAAAATCGAAATTAAGTACAAGCGTTTGTATTATGGCTCCAAATGAAATTTTCCCACTATTAATATTTCATATAAATGTCAACAAATCGGGTTGGAGTTTTGCTCGCAAAAGGATAACAGCACCCTCAGGCGCAAACTTTAATGATTCAATTTGTATAATCCTTGACTTTCAGCATAGTAAAACACCCATTTTAAAGAACATTGGGCATACATTTCAAGCAAAAATATTTAAATATTAATCAATAATACATATCACATTAGAGAAATATCGGTTTTTGTTAAAAAGAAAATATTATAATTTGAAAATTCCCAATGATTGTCATCAGGCTTCAACAAAGTGATGCAGGGGTGGGCCTGTTCGCAGGCTCTAAGGCTACTCAATATTTCTTATTTTACACTTGATGGCAGTACTATAATGCAACCTCGTAAAACGAGTGCTCAAATACGCCTTTTTTTTTTGATCATCAAATTAAACAGAATTGGGAAAATACCAAAGTTGCCGGGATTAACCCGGAATTTTATGGTAAAGCCAGGGGGACCAGGTTTACTGAGAAAATTGTATGCTTCCTTTAAATAAATGTTTTTGATTGATAGGTTTTTAAAATATTTGTTAACTATCAACAAATTTTGGTAGTTATTACCATGTCCTTAATTCAAATAGTTGCTTAGTGGGCGAAACGTTTTATTAGTTTGAGTCGATTGAAAATATTTTTATTTGATTTCACTTCTCATTAACGTGAAAACTTTGCAATTCACAACATATTCAAGTAAAACACTACTTAAGTATAGTCGAATAAATGATTTAGTGATTTTTAACAAACGAATGATTGCTTCAACCAAAATATGATTTGGTATTTATTACCAAATATATAATTAAATAATATTATTCAATTCATTGTATTGTGTGACATTTTAATATATATCAAATATTTAATTTGCCTATATCAAATGTACTATTTGTTAATTATTACCAAATTTTGGTACATATAAGTAAATTGTTTTCTCAGTGTAGGAATTTAAAAATTTATGAAACATTCAGAAATAGGACGATTTTTTGGAAATGGACTTCAAAGTTTTGTTGATCGAGAAAAAAAAGGTCATAAAAAAAAAATAAAAGGTCATTAAAAAAACGCAAAAAAACAATTTGACTTTTTCCATTTGAGGGAAAAATTTTTGGTTTTTTGTTTGAGATGGTTGGGAATCGCTTTACACGGTGTCAATAGCGCCTGCAGAAGAATCGTTTAGTGCTATACGCCATTAGCATAACTGTTTGCCACCTTATGGATTTGCTAAATGCAGTCAATAGAATGTATTTATAAAAGCCACTTTCATTCTATTAAGAGGTTATAAAGCTTCCAAGTACAAATATGCTCTGCAAGAGGTAAAATGATTGTATTTTAATTTAATTAATAGACGTTTCCTCTTATATTCTCTTATATATTGTGCTTTGTCTAGGTTATATTGTTAATATTTTTGACTCCATAAATAGGTATATCACAAATTATGTCTCATCAAGATGTCATCAAAAGTTGACTTAATACATTGTTTGTCATTCAGAAAGTCTGACAGCTGAACTTTTCCGATACATATCCGCAAAATTCTCTGTAAATCCAGCACAAAAATTACTAAGAAACCTGGCATAACTGAATTCGATAATTTGCTTGAAATTTTGCACGAAACAACTTTGGTTATTAAAAACAATTTCTTTGCTTGTGTTAATTTGCACCACTTAGGGTCGGTTTTACAATGCTTAGTTAACCAATTAGTTAATCAGCTGTTAGGTAACAATAAGTTAACCTGTCATATTTGAAAGGTGAACTAAGTGGTAAGTTGTATTATTGTGAAACCGGCCCTTAGATTTGCATAATTAAATTTAAGATAAAGTATTTCGCCATCCCTCCAATTGTTCTAATATCATTCTGTACATGATTTTTCAACACCAGAAATGATCGACACCAATGGACCAATTCATTCATTAACCTCGAGACTTGCTATAGATATCATTTAAGATGCAACCCAAATAATTCTTTACATGATTTACAAAGGATCAATACAAATAAATAAAAGTGTAAATGGGGTGTGGTGCAATAGAAAATTAACCAAACTGCACACTATGGACAATAAAGAAACTTCTAGCCTGAAACCGTGCGTTCGGTCATAGATAATATTCTGACCAATACTAACAGCTCAAAATTGAATTGTATTTAATAAGTCCTAATAAAAAAGAAATGAAAATAAAAATTTTGGAAAAACTGATTTATGTTACAAAAATTTTGGAAAACATTTTTTTTTTTGTTTCACATACTGCAGTCTTGATTGGACCCACCCTGTTCTGGTTGCATTCGCAATAACAGCATATAGTTATAAAAACATTTCACAGTGCAACGCAGACTATTATGACACTAAATCATTAAGGAAGAAGGACTTATGTCAATTGCTTACAAAGCCCTTCAGTCAGAAAGGGAATATCAAAACAATATTACCTTTTGTAGTACCGTACGATGCAGCTCTTAAGGTTTGTGTCTTCTTTGTCTAGCAAATCACATTTACGGACAAAAAAAAAATTTAATACGTTGAGGAAAAATCCTAAAATGAAGTTTGATTTCCTAGTAAAATATATTAGTTGCGATATGCATACTAGGATAAGTCAGTCAGATCAACAACGTTAAAAGTAATCTTCATGAGTATTTTCTACTTGCCATATCTCCCAAGCGTGTGCAATAAAGTGAGAGTTTTGTTTATTTCAAAGGCTGAAAAACTCAACCACTTAACCGCAAAGGACTGCAAGCCAATAAGTCGTTGCCGTCGTTTCTGTAAAAATTTTAGAACAATTGATAAATTACGTTTTATGCCGAAAGGCAAAGCTTTCCAGCTTATCACTGACACTTAATCAAAAGAAAAATCATTTGAAACTGCTAACACGAGGCAGTTAAAGTCCTTGAAAGTTAATAAATTTTGAAGAACCACTTTTGCAGCGTTTGTGGATATCGAATGGACCTTCAACAACGTGCTCTTTAGTTTCATTCACAATGCTAAATGTTGTTTGGAAACTTAAATATGCGTCAAAAATCTTATTGGACAGAACAACGCCAAATATCTAGATGTTATTCCTGACTGAAAAGCTAACTGGGAACCTAACTTGGATGTTAGGTTTTGGTAGGCTTGTGTGCTTAACAAAACTTGGGGTCTAAGCTTGAAGATAGTGTTTGAATATATAAAGAAATCATCCGACCAGTGCTGATTTATAAAATTTCAGTATGGCAACATGAGGTCTCAAGCTATATGGCACTACTGGCATCTCATGGTCTAACTCTTTTTATTAACGAACCGACGAGATTAGGTTCAGGTAAATGCCTGGATCATATATATGGTCGTTTCCCATCTTCTGATATTTTAAATCGGTGCATTGCAGGTAACTTAGACCTAAGGATTAGCGATCATAATATGACAGCACTATTAATTAAAAATTTTATGAATAAAAAAAATTCACGGATGAATTCGTACTCACATAATAATCTAAAAATAAATTACAGCAAGCTCAAAACTAAGCTCTGTTTTGAATATTGGGATGCCATATTATCTGAAAATGATGCATCGAAGGCGTATGCTATCTTTATAAAAGTTTTAGATAACCATATTAGGACTTGTAGCTACAAAGTCAAGAAAATAAAGAAAACACTTGTACGCCGTAAACCATGGATAAGTAGATGTTTAATATATGAAATAAACCTTAAAAACCAACTAAGGATTAAACGTTCAAGACAACCTCAAAACTCTTCTTTAACAAATAAATATAAGAAAATATGTTCTAAATTAAAGAAGGATATACATCTATGACGCGATAACTTTTACAAAAGACAACTTAACTTAGCTTTCGGTAACCTTAAAGAAGAGTGGAAATTTATAAATGAAATTAATAATAAATCTAAAAATCACAATGATTCTATTATGCTACAGGAAGATAGTGGTCTGATTTCGGATCCGATTGAAATTGCTAACAAATTCAACAACTATTTTGTTTCTTTAGCAGAAAATCTCTCGCCTAATTTCACCTACCCGTCTTGTCCTTTGGGCTGTTCTTTTAATTATTTGTTTGAGGATCTGGTGCAAAATAACAGCTTTTACTTTGAGCCCATTTCGGCTCATGAACTTTTGATATATATTCGAAAGTTGAAAAATTCTAACTCTTGTGGTAATGATGGAATCTCTAATAATATTTTAAAAAAGATTGCCTTTTACGTGGTGGATATTCTAGCCAATATATTTTATAATAGCGTCTTCTCTGGCATTTTTCCAGAAGCTCTAAAGTGTGCTGATGTCTTACCACTTTTTAAAAAAGGTGACCGTAAGACTATAAGTAATTACCATCCAATATCCCTTCTGCCTACAATATGTAAAATTTTTGAAAAAGCCATAAAATTTCGACTTGAAAATTTTTTGAATAGTAACGGTTTTTTCAGTCTTGAACAGTTTGGCTTTAGCAAAGGCAAATCAACAGAAGATGCCCTTCTTAGCTTTTCTTCTGCGATTTTCAATAATCTAGATAGTAAAAAACATACCGCTGGTCTTTTCATTGATATAACTAAAGCCTTCGACATGGTTAATCAGGGCCGTATCTAGGGGGGATGCTAGGGGGTAGAACCCCCCCCCCCGAAATATTTTGACGGACACTGTATATAAAAGAATATACACTACGTAGAAAAATGCCATATCCAAAACCCCCCCCCGAAATAAAATCCTGGATACGTCACTGTGGTTAATCATGAAATTCTTTTAAAAAAAATCTCAAACGCTGGTATTCGTGGCTTTATGTTACAATGGCGTCATTCTTATTTATCGCATAGAACGCAAAAGTTAAAAATTAATGGTGTAAAAAGTTCAATTAAAATTCTTAATCTGGGAGTTCCTCAGGGCTCCGTATTGGGTCCTTTGCTGTTTCTTGTGTATATTAATTCTCTTTTTAAGCAACATTTTAAAGGAAGTTTGACTACTTTTGCAGATGATATTGGTTGTGCTTATGGTTCCTCAGATTCCTTGAACTTGATTACCGATATTAATTGGGATTTGAATCTACTTCGTCTTTGGTTTGCCAAGCATCATTTACTGCTAAGTAGCAAAACTAAAATAATGTTTTTTAAATTATCTGCGTAAAGTGCTTTTCAAACAGAGGTGCTTTTTCATGCTCCTGAATGCAATCGTTTTAAATTAGTTAGCTGCTATTGTGATAATAATTTTAATAACATTACATATTGTTATAGCAAACCTTGTGATAAAAACTGTTTTTTAATTGATACAGTCACTGAATATAAATATCTAGGTCTTATTATAGATTCAAAAATGGGTTGGACTTGCCATATAGATCACCTAAAAAACAAGTTCTGCTCAACACTCAGAAGTTTTTATTATCTAAAAAATGTATGTTCTACTAAGCTTTTGACTTGCATTTATTATGGAATTTTTAATTCAAAACTACAATATGGTGTAACTTGCTGGGGGGAGGGACTTACTGGAATAGGATTAAACCGCTCTTAACTTTGCAAAAACATGCAGTAAGAAAAATTTGTAAAAAAAGTCGGTTATGTCATAGTCTTCCACTATTTGTAGAACTAAGGATTCTTCCAATGCGCCCCCTCTATTGTTTTAAAGTATTGAAAATGTTCTTCATAAGAGCTGGCTATCTAATTCATAGAGCTACAAGTAAACGTAATCTTCGGGTCAACACTATGAACTTGGTTAACGTACCATATTATCGCACTGAAGCTCTTAAGTGCTTTTATGATGTGACTTCGTGCCGGTTATAAAGTGTGTTTTTTTTAGAGGTTTGTTTTTCGAATAGAGATAAAACTAGCATTTTATGGTCAAATCTGGCAACTCTAATGTCATTTATGTTTAGTTTGGTTTGCCATTTCATCATGAATAGGTTGACAAAAGAACAACGCTTGCAAATCGTGCAAATTTATTTCGAAAATAATGGTTCAGTTCGCGAAGTTTACCGCAAGCTCCGTCCATTTTATGGTCGACATAATCGTCCATCAGAGCAATTAATTCGGTTAACCATGGATCGTTTTCGCACTACGTTTACTCTATGTGATAATACGCATCCGCAGAGACGTCGAACAGTGCGCACCGAAGACACAATTGCCGCTGTAGAGCAAAATGTTGAAGAGGACCCGAATGAATCGATTCGCCACCGTGCACAGCAATTGGAGCTTTGTCCATCAACTTTATGGAAGATTTTGCGCAAAGATCTTGGCTTGCGACCTTACAAGATCCAGCTTGTGCAAGAATTAAAGCCGCGAGACCATGCAATGCGTCGTGATTTTGGTGTATGGGCCGAAAATGAGATTGATCTCGATGCTGATTTTCATCGCAAAATTTTGTTCAGTGATGAGACTCATTTTTGGTTGAATGGCTACGTCAACAAGCAAAATTGCCGCATTTGGAGTGAAGAGAATCCACATGAGACCCTTGAGACGCCATTACATCCACAAAAACTGACTGTTTGGTGTGCTCTATGGGCTGGTGGAGTCATTGGGCCATACTTCTTCCGAAATAATGCTGGAGAGTCAGTTGCCGTTAATGGAGACCGGTATAGAGCCATGATAACCGACTATTTTGTTCCCGAATTGGATGGCATGAATGTGGATGAGTTGTGGTTCCAACAAGACGGCGCTTCATGCCACACAGCGCACGTCACAATCGATTTATTGAAGGAAACATTCGATGAGCGCATAATTTCGCGGAATGGACCTGTCAATTGGCCACCAAGATCGTGTGATTCGACACCATTGGATTATTTTCTTTGGGGATATGTGAAGTCGCTCGTCTACGCCAACAAACCAGAAACGTTAGGGGACTTGGAAGCCAACATTCGTGGCGTTATTGCCGACATACGGCCCCATATGCTCGAAAAAGTGCTTCAAAATTGGACCTGTAGAATTAGCTTTATTCGAGCCAGCCGCAGCGGCCACATGCCCGAAATCATATTTAAACATTAATGGCATAAAATTATCCTTCCAATAAAGTTTTATTTCAATTCGAAGCTCTATACCTCTAAAAAAAACATCCTTTATAATAAACTTCCTATAATCCTAAGGCAGATAGTTTCTCCCAATATTTTTGTCAACAAATTGAAACATTAGCTTATGTCGTGTAATTTTGAAGAAATAGAAAATTTATTAAACGTTATTTGATTTTCTGTCACGGTTACTCTTTTACCATTGCATGCATTAAACTCATGCTCTAAATTATATATATGTTTAAGCACTTTGAATTGTATGTATATTAATGAGAAAAAAAAAAAAAAAATAAATAAATAAATAAATAAAAAAATAAATGCCTTAGACAAAGAAACCTTTTTAAAAATTTCTGCAAAAATTGAGAGAGTTGTAAAATTGGGACAACAGATGCAGTAGCTACTATATCAATTGAAGCTATACTACATATAAAGCCTCTAGACATTTATGGAAAAGGTGTGACCGCAATAAGTGATTTAGGGCTGAAAGATATGATTTTTGGAAATCGAAACCGTACGTCCATAATAGCATCCGAATTATATATATGAGCAGTAATTCCATTGGTGGTAGAGGCTGTCATGTTTCAGTTTTCAGACGATAATATCTAATATTCTAAGAAGTAATCTTTTGAGAATTTACTATGGTTCTATATAGATGAATTAAATACGAAAAATTAAACCGGTCCAGCAGTGTACTTGAAATGTTAAGACTTAGCGAGTCCTTGAATTTGCCAGAATTTTGCATTGTCTTTCAGACTAAGCTCTTCACAATTTCGAAAACATGCCATTTAATTAACAATAAACCTCTTAGCCGACTATTAAAATAGTTATATCGAAATATTGATCGCTGAGCAGATTTTATTTGCTTAAATTTTATTAAATCTGAACTAGTTTTGAAAGTTTTGACGTAAAAATGTCTTTAAGGCTGATTATAAAGACATAAGGCGGCATGTCTCGTATGTGTCTTTATTTTATTATGTATATAAACACACACGAGACATACAACCTAATGTCTTTATAATCTGCCTTCTATCAACTGAACAAATGCACATTAAAGACATTTCTACGTCCGTCCTTAATATGGGTATTATAAAATGAAAACTTCGTTACAAATGCAAATTATCTTTTTAATTACGATATCAAGTTATTTTAAAGACATCACTGCTTTGTAAGCTGTTTTTTCCCCTTTATAGCTTCCCCATTTGCTACTAGGGCAGTTTAGTTTGCACTTTCTGTATGATCTCATTTATCAACGTGGTATTGATGTAAACATCGAGGGCAATTCGGCCATATTATGAAGCCAAATGAAGATGTAATATCTGAACACTATTTTATTGGCGAATATACAGCCCAACATCGGAGATCTACGCGGGGGTTGTAATGATTCAGATGTTGATAAAACTATTTTCTCTGCGAATGCTTAACGTTGGCGCAATGACGCTTTAAGGCTTTCGATAGCTACGTCCTTGACATTTTGGATAAATTTTCCGACTTTATGTAAATCGAGTATAGAATGAGCCTTACCTATTCTAACATAGATGTGATTTCTTAAGAGATAATCGAACAAAGCTCTTATTAGATTGATTTTGAACTAAGAAACTTCCGAACAATTAGTCGTCTATCAGAGTAGCGAAAATTATTGAGTAATCTGGGGCCCTACTCTGTAAAGCGAAACAAAAGCATTGCGATCCGAAAGCCAATCTGATTCAATGCATTTTAGTGTATAATTTATTCAATTGCATATCGCATTTCTTTTGCATCGCATTACAGAGTAGGGCCCCTGATAATTCAATCTAAGATAATGATAAATCTTATAAATATTATCTTTATGCATAAAATCGTAAGTTTCAATAAAAAAAATGGGTGGCACCACACCTTCCATATGAGAAAAAACAGATATCCTTTTGTCTGTCGCATACAAACTCACGAACTACTCGATGGATTTTCATAATTCTTTTTTAAATACTTTTTGTGATCTGTGTAAGGGCCTAAGCAAAGTTTGCTTGAGAAAAATGGGCTATGACACGCCCTCTTAGCCTAAATTCATCATATATCATCAGCTATCTGATGTAGATGAATGAGAAATGATCTCACACACATTTACGGCTGAATAAATTTAAATAAATCCAAGTTTAAAAACACGTTGAGTTACTACAAAAACGGGAATGGGGAATTATTTGGGATGTTATTTATAGTCGATATACATCAGAAGGAAAAAAATCGTTAGAGTTTTTATTTTCATTCCATTTTTACTGTCTTTTAATGATCTAAAAATCCGATTTTGCTTAAACGATGACACCTCAGAGGACCATAAAAGATAGTTCCAGAGCACAAATTTCAGCTTCCTGGGCTGTCGGAGTGTTGAGTTATGTAAGGTCAAAGTTTGGAAAAAACGCTATTTTTGCGAAAACAGCCGAATTCGATGTCTAATATCTCTGAACTTGGTCAACAAATTTTACTGTGTGATATCTCATTTCAAAGGGTATACAAATTTTAGCAATGTGAAGCATTTTCGAAATAGTACGAATGTAATCTCAACTTAGGCACTATTTTCAAAGTTGTCATATTTTACAAAGGTTTTTTCGCTTAATCTGGTCGCAAAAAAGGTCGTAGTGTCTAGAGGCTAAAAAAAACTACTCTTGTGTATAATAGATGGCATAATAAAATGAAAATGGGATATCCGGACTAAAAACATCTATTTTCAGTCCAAAATATGATACGCTCTGAAGACCCCCTAGAGAACTGAAATTTAGACTGTGATGCTATCTATTAAAGTACTTTGACGTATGGAAATTTGAGCAAAATCATATGTTTTTTAAATATCATGCGTATCTAATATCAGTAATTATGGTATTAAAAAGAAAATGTCTAAGGATTAATTTTGTTTTATTATGTGCTGACTCTTAACTACATCCCGAATAATCCCCAATTAAGGTTTTCGTAGCAACTCACACTTTTAATAAAAGTTGGTTAAAGCTTTGCACTGTGCTTTGTCCTGGATTAGCACGAACGATGCGTGTGTATAGTACTTAGACTTATGTGTATCTATCTTGGCATTGTAATTATGAGATTCCATACATCGATGATGGGCGTGCCATCTCCTGTTTAACAAACACACTTCAAGTGCTATATGTATATTGTTATTTATAGCAGCCTTTGTTGTGAAATGCGGTGCATTTTGGTATATTGTCTGTACTTAGCACCATAAAAATTGAATGCATCACTGGTCAATGGGAAATGCGCGGGCAAAGCCACCATTACAACTAGCAGATTATAAACTTCTTTATTAAAACTCAAAAGCTTACTTAGCAAAGCAACAAGTTGAAAAAGTTGCACAGTTTATTTAAGCCAACAAGTTAAATACCGCATCTATTATTTGGGTAGAGTTTTTTTCTTCCATTCGTAAAAGCCCAAGCCAATTGTTAAACATCAAATCATACGAACAAAGTAGAGAGTAGTGGCAAGAAAAAATAGAAAAAATAAGTCCCAAAGGAACGCTTGCTTCAAGGATGTGCTAACGTACTTTGGCAAAAGATTTTTGCACAACTTGTTGAAGACATAAGATTGCGGAAGTTAAAGAAACGACAGAAAATCTACAATGGAAATCACAGAAAAAAAAGGGGAAGTTAAATAGAATAAAGTGGTAGAACTAACTGAAGTGAGAGCAGAAAATTGTGAATCCAAAAAAAAAAGAAATAATTGTATAAAAACTTACAAGGACTAAAAGTGATAAGACATCAAGGTGTTAGAACCCTTCTTCAACATAAAGCAATTTTCGCATAATAAAGTAATAAATTTAAGAGTAAAGAACATTCACGTACTACTAATAGTAAAATGCTGCGGATAGAAAGACCTACAAAGTTCAAATTTTAGAATTTGAAATTATGCTCCTTTCGGCAAGTAGGCTTTGTTGATTTACAATATTGGGTATGCTTATTCAATTAATTGATGAGATATGTCTTGTTACTCGAAAGCAACATTTTAGTTTTGAAATTTTATATTTACTCTGCATATTTTTCGAGTCACCCTTAAGTAGCACCACTGTTAAATTACAGTTGGCAACAGCCCAGTGTGTTAAACGGCTCGGTTTTGAAATCGAAACGGTTCCGTTTCTTCGTATTGCTTATACCAAACTGATGCCGTTTCGGATACGTCTCGAACTCGTTTTCGTATTAAATTCTTTTCGGTAAAGCGGAATGTAGTGCTTTACCGATACGATAATGCGAAAATTATCGTATCGTGCTCATAGTGGCGCCAAGCTTATCGTTCACTACGACAAATTTTTTGACCTATATCGGTCTCGTCTTGTTATCCCCAATATTTCTCGGTTTTTCTCGTTCACATTTTTATATACATAAAATTAGCTGGACCAGCGACTTACACGCTGACTGTCCGTTGCACAACCCCATCCACATTTTACGCAGTCCTTACTGCAGACAATTGGGTCCATGTACGAAATTTCACAAATTGGCATAAGTTCCAGGAATGGCAACGTAAGGTTTGTTGTTCAATGGGAGGAGCTATGACCCATTATCCAACCCTGTTCCCATTTAGCGATAACAATTTTCATTTACGTATCAGGTTTCAAAACTGTAGCTGCGATAGATGCCAAGATATGGCGTTTTAAGTGTTTTTGTTCTATATAGGTACCACGCCCCTTTGTCTAATCTCTTCTACATTTCGTGAAGTACTAAACATAGACATATATTCTAGCACCGAATTTTAAAAAACTTGTATTTAATTGTTTTTGTATAGAAGTTCTGGTGATAACTTAGTGCCTATCGTACGATACACTTTACTTTATCGCCGAGAACTAGATATCGGCCAGACCCTTCTCGTTCTCATACTTGGACATACGAGAAATAATTTGTTTGATATCGTCTCGTTATCGTTCTCGGTCCCGATAACGATATTTATTGGTTCTCGGTGAAGCACTAGCGGAAAGATCGTCCGCTTTGAACATCGGAACGGACTTCATATACGGATCCGTTCCCCACTCGATTTTTTTGTAAATAAAACGGATCCGTTCTGGATTCCGTTTCGGATCCCTCTCGAACTCGCTTCTGTTTGAAATTCCTTTCGAAAAGCTATATCCATTTAATTTACAAAATACGAGTCCGGAACGGATCTGTTTATGAAGTCTGTTCCGAGTTCGAGAAGAATCCATCGAAACATAATAAAATGGAATTCATTTATTTAAAAAAACGAGTCCGTAACGGATTCGTATATGAAGTCCGATTCGAGTTCGAGACAGATCCGTCGAAGCATAAAAAAATTGAATCCGCGCTGACGGATCCGTGACGGGTCCGAAACGGATCCGCATCCGTTTTTGTGCACATTGGGAGGTAGCAGCTTTTGTTAAATTATTTTGGTAATTTATTGCAACACTTTTCTTTATATTTCCCACCTCTTTAGTTATTCTGCCATTTTATATTCCCTGAGCAATTCCAATGCAAACCAATGCCACTTTTCATTATCAAATGCTATAAGTGATGCATAAAATTATTTCTAATGTCTAAAGACATCAACATCGGAATGACATCCATAAAGAAAATCACAGGAAAACATTCATTTCGTTAAGTGGCTGCACATTTATTTATTATTCTGTGGTTGAATCCTACTGCCTTCCGCTATTGTTGTTGGGCTAATAGAAAAGCTAAGGTGATAAGATACAACATTAGAGTGGAAGATGCTATGAAATTTCTTCCATCTGATTGAGCTCTTATTGTACGATGACGATTTACAAAAAAATAAGTGGATCACACCAAGCAGGAACGTGATTTGTAGTGCCAAGAGAGGTGGAAAATTGGAGTTCAATATAAAGTACATTTATAGTTAGTTAAACGTTTAATTAAATATTTGCCGCACGTTTAGTGATGGACTAACAAATTTCAGTATTCGATAAAATTCGAAATGTAAAGGGTGTTTTTTTTTTAAAGCTATTATGTGTATACTTTCAATAGTGACAATTGTCGAACCAGTAGACAGATTTCATTGAAATATGCATTTAGTATGCCCTTAAGTTTAATTACAGAACAACGCTTTGAAACAGCGAAAAGTTACTAAAATTACAAAAAAAAACATCAACTTTACATTCACTACTCATTTCTTATCTGCATGATAAGCAAAAAATCTGTGAGGTTCTCTTTAACAGGGGCGGAGCTACAATTTTGGTTTCATAGTTTATATCGCCCTTTTTTTAGAAGACTTGATATAAAATGTTATTTAGTATTTTAAATTAATACTTGAAAATTTTACACCTCCTTATAAGTCGGCGCCCTACGCCACGTGAATATATGTATACGTGAATCCGCCACAGTTCCTTATGCTCTGTTGTAAGTATTTGAAATTGTTTTGATTTGTTTTCCTTAAAATAAAAATTTTGTGATCTGGGCCATTATATTAGCTTTTGCATATGAATTAAAGTGTACTTTAACTAAGTAAATAGTTCCTGGTCCAAGCTACCTAAATGACATTTACATCTATGTTTCCTTTCCTCAGATTAATCTGAACGAATTTTTTCAGGGAACTTCCTCCCACTAGCCCGTTTGTATTGTCGATATTATCCAGTTGTCATCTAGCGATATAATTATTAAGATTTTCAACTTCGCTAGCAAGATGCTAAACCTTAGTCCCATGTCTTGGTCTCCAAGAGGTCCAGACACTACCTCAATTAGCTAAGTGATGGATATGCTGTTCTTTTGAGGTACCTCTTATCACAGACCACTCTTTCTAAGGAATGAGCAGGTTTTGTAACTGGAGCCCTTTCAAAGGGCTCGTGCTCAAAACTTTTGTCACATTTATACGATAAGGATTCTGTAGATATTCTAGGCAGTGATGAACTTTAACATATTATCACTCCCAGGAATTACATATCTAAAAGTGCAAACAATGCACTTCAAAAGGAAATATTAAAAAAGTGCAGACTGCACATATCACCCGATGAATTCGAAGAATCGTCGATGATTTAAATTGTTGCAACCCCTATTCCCTGATAAATGGTGATGCTTTACTAGGTCGACAAGTCTTGCCTCAAATATCCACCGCATTCCCTTTTGTTCCAGAGTCTAGTTGTTATTTTCATGCCCGCTTTAGATCTCGTCGTGTGACATATTGCGTTGTGACTTATTGCATCTTTAAGTGGCAGGTCAGACTTTGAATTCATGTGGTTTTATGCTCCTCGAAAATCTTGTTATGTTGAACCCTGTCCTCTGCAGCCCTTTCGTACACAGCGCTTGCCAACAAGAATATACTGTAATTTGGACAACTGAGCCTTCAAGAAAGCGCTATGAGACCTGCGCTCTTCACTCTTGGGTACCGCTTTGGTTAAAGAAATATTTGGAGCGCTTAAGATATGGTCATTCATTATTAATTGGCCTTTACTATTGGAATTTCGACTTGAGGCCAACACCACTTCCTTTGATAGCTAAAGAAAGTCGTGCGGAGAGGTACGTCAAGAGCTCTTAGTTGACATGGCGTCATGATCAACTTTGAGAGCTACTATAATGTTCTTAGGAACAGAAATTGAATAGGAATTAACTATCAGAATGATACCAACAGATTTCCTAGACAGATTTTCATGTTATCCCAATAAGCACTGCGCGAAATTGCGCAAAACTTGATGAAAAGTTAGTCGTAGGGTGAACAACACACTTTGTTAGGAAAATGTACCTACAACGGCAAATTTGCCGAACATTTGCAACGGCGAAGTCTCCCCATATTTTTTTTTTTAATTTTGCGATGCAGTATTGGGATCTGGCACAGCCATTATTCTTATAATATTATACATAAAGCTTAACAATGCTAAGGTCGGCCATAGTTTATATCGACTGAATGCTTTAAAAGTATCTCTGTATCTCTTTATACTTTACATCCATTGTGTTTTAAAAAATATTCAACTACTCACCGACAGTTGTTAGCAACATATTATCCAACAACAATGCAATTGCTACAATAACCAACACTAAACGTCGCGATCCACGCCAACCGATTATCCAGTTCTTAAGGGCGGCCCAGGACCCGGCGGCACGATAATCTTCTTGGCGACCATTATCTGTTGGCGGTTGCGGTGATGTCATTTGTTGCGGCTGATCAGTTGTCGCCGTTGGTGTTTCCACAGAGCCGCTGCTGAAACCGCGTTCCGCATCGTTCGTCGCACCATAGTTACCATTTTGAAAATTCTGTCGCTGATTGTTGTGAGCCTGTGATGTACTGCTGTTGGTCAGATGTTGCTTAAATGGATTTTTGCTGGGTGTATCGTTGCTAAGTGTAGTAAAAGACGTTGTTGTTGTTGTTGTTGATGCTGCCGCTTTTGCATCTGCTGCTGGTTCTATGATTCCTGTACCTGTTGCTGCTGCTGCTCCTGAATGCTGATTGTAATTTCTTGGTCCATCACCATGATCAGTCGATTGCATTTCGCCAAGCACTTGTTGCTATGGGGAAGAAGAAAAAAAAAACGAAAGAAAATTAATAAATCTGAATGGATTAAGTTACGATAAGAATAAGAAAATTGAAATGAATAAATTTTGTCGAAATAAAGGGTGTTTTTTTTTTAATATAACATGTAAAAATTCATTTTGAAACCATTTATTGTATTTTACTACCATGTTTTAAAAACTTTTTAAGAGAAGCTAGATAGGTATGATTACTCCTGAAATTATTTATCATTTCCTGGAACTTTTCTGGAACTCCAATTTCAGGGTTATGAAATTTTGCTTCGAGTTTTTCAATTCCTTGGCAAAAGGAGTACATTAATTTTCCACTCCATTCAATTAATCAATATTTGGAATTGAAAAATTCCATTTCAGGAAATGGCAATTAAGAATTCTGTTTTTCATTCCATTTCAAATAGAAAGAACGATTTCATTTAAGAGATCAAAATAGGTGATGAGATATTGTTGGTGATATTTAGAATTTTCAAAATGAAATTGCAAGAGCATTTTTTCATAAAAATTATTGAACGATATACACGATTCAATAAAGAAAATAGGCATAGGACACCACTTCAAACAGTACCGGGTTTTTGAATAGCACAATCTCGTACCATTTGTTGAACAATTTTTTTGCATCAATCAATGCGTAAAGCTGGAAAGCGAAACATAAGAGATGGCCCCAATACTCCTTGATGAGCTGAGCAGTTAAAGGTGGTCAAGAACTTATGAAACTATTTGATAATTCAGCAGTCTATGCCTACAATTTTTGTATCCACTATATCTCTTAAACTCAGAGATGTGGCCTTCATGATCTATGACATTATCAACGGCGTATCGTGCACATTCGGCGCCCGGGGCGCCACCCTCTAACAAACTAATTTTTATCGTAAAAAATTTTTATGTACCCAAAAAAAAAAAAAAAACAAAATGCTCATCAGATTTCGCATTTAAAAATCCTTAACAAATTGAGATATTTTTTGCATTACCAAATCTCATGGAGCTCTGCACATTCCATTTAATAAAAAATAAAAACAAAAAAAAATGTGCACAAAATTAATTAAATATTCTTCAAAACCAAGCACCATTTTTCACCCCCTAAGCCGTTGCGCCCGAAGCATGCTCCCCCTTCGTCCTAGCCCCCCTAGCTACGCCAATGATTATTACAGTTTAATTCTAGTCACTCTTTTCTGATACTGTTACATTTCATAAATTCTGAAACAAATTTGAACTGAAATTGTTGCTGTAGTAGCAAATAAATAAATTAATAAATTAAAAAAAAATATGTAAAAAAATACTTTGTTTTATTTCGCGTGTATCACACATATGTGCATCAAAAAGAAATTGCAGAATAGTAATCGCGTTTGGGATATATATAAATATGAAAGTAAATTGCATAAATTTAAATTTATGAAGTAAATAATAAATACTTTATCATAGTGCTGAAGAATATGTATTCTACCCAGGAATCCATTTTCTTCGTTAGAGGAATGTTTGAATTTTTATTAGGGGACTTAAAGCTCTGAAGACAAATGTTATAATTCTAGCTATTAATTGGTTTTTTTTTTTTAAACCTCTCCCACCTTTTTTATGGGAGATACGTTCCTCAGAAAAACGTGTAACTCGAATTTGAAAATATTTGTATGAAAAACCGTGTAAAACGAAAACAGCTTCCAATGTACTTTTTCATTCTTTTTTTCAGTATAAACTAAGAGCATTACACTTAGAAAAATATAAAATAACAATTTAATTCATAGAAAAACATAAAATTATTAAAAAATAGAATAATTCATTGATAGAAACTGAAAAAATATGAACAAATACATAAATAAAAAAAAAAATTGAATATATATAAGAATAAATTGACTAATTACTATCACTTTCTTGTGTTATTAGTCTTTTATTTTGCTAATCTATATGTCACTTTCATCACTGGATAATACTTGATGAGACTCTGATTCGATTGTTGATTCATCAGGGATATTTCCATTGTGGTAAGACTTAGAAATGAAATCTGTAATTAACAATTGCGACTTTTTTTAGTTAAGTTCTTGTATATCTCCTCATATTGACTTAATCGATCATTGATATCTCACTGGTATCGGAGAATCCGTTCTACATTTGGGTCGCTTTGTTGAAAATAATTACCCAATTTTTTGCACTCAATGCATTTGGTTTAGACTCCTCTTCATTAGCATTATCGTCACTATCATTTGTTTCATGAACCATTTCAATTATGTTAAGGCATCTTCATGCAGCTCTTGGTCCGCCATTACTTCAACTAAATCCTCGAAACCTTCCCCTCCCAATGTATTCGCCAAATTAATTATCTGAGAATATTCTTATTCCAAAGCTATTCTAGAGGTTTTCACCTTGAACTACACCAGGACATACTGCTTTCCGGCAGGAATTGAGTGTTGATTTTTTAATTTCAGTATATGACGCACCAACACGTTTATAGTAACACAACCTAAGATTGTATATTTTTTCCAGGCATCCATCATATTCTATTTGATCTAAAATATACCTGAAGGTTTTTTTGACGTACAGTGCCTTGAAAGTCGGAATTATTCCTTGGTCTAACGGCTACAATAAAGAAGTTGTATTTTTGGGTAGAAACACAACTTCTATATTTTCATTTAACAAATTTTGAGGATGCCCTGGTGCGTTATCAATTAAAAGTAGGACCTTAAAAGGTAAATCTTCTTTGCTTACTATAAATACTTCTTGTCATCTGGTACAAAAATGTTATGGAACCAGTCGCTGAACAGCGTAACGGTAACCCAAGCTTTCTTATTAGCATCCCAACAAACAGCGAGGTTAACGATGTCTATTCCTTTAAAAGACCGTGGTTTCATCATATAATCGCCAAAAGCGTTGCTACAAAAGAGAATCGTTATATGACTTATAGCTGCTTTATGGCCACTAGCTAATTTGTTAACTTTAGCCAAAAAAGTTCTTTTAGGCATTTTCTTCCAAAATAGTCCAAACTCGTCAGCATTGAAGACCTGGTCAGGAGTGTAAGAATTGGCGGAAATATTTTCAACAAATTTTAGTGGATATTGTTGCGCAGCTTCTGAACCAGCGGATGCTTGCTCACCCTTCAATTTAACGTTATGTAAAGAATGTTTTTGTTTGAATCTTTCAAACCAACCATGGCTTGTGGAAAATGGAGGCTTTTTTGCAGTTGGAGAAGTAGATGGGAGCTGATCCATAATTTTTTCATAAGACATTTCCAATAGTATACATCATATCATAAAACTGATTTTAATAAAATTTAATAATTGGCAATTGTTAATCAAAATGAAAAGAGCTTCTTTTTATGATTCACATATGCCTCCGAAAAGAGTCAAAATATTGATATATTAGGCTCAGATTAGTTTTGTGTTTCAGACTCTATTACGAGTCTAATTTTTGGATCTTATTTTTTGAGCTTTAAATTATGTGTCACATATGTATGTGTCTAAGATTATTCAAAACATTTATATTTCAGAACTAGAATATTTTCATATCAGACTCTGATATGATTCTAAATTTTGACTAAGTTTTGTGTGCCCTTCCAAGAACGGAAATACACACATTTCGGACTCATTTATGAACTCATAATGAGTGTATAAGCTCAGAGTTATGAGTCATATCTGAGTTCAAAAAGAGTCAAAATGTTTGCTGGGTAATTTTATTTTTTGTATGATGGATCAAAATTCATTTACAAATTTGAAACAACTCCCTAAAACTCTGAAGGATTTTGCTAGCGAAATTCAGAATTTCCCTGAATTATTAACCCATTTCTATGATAAAATGTTCATAGAAACTACGTCGTTTTCTTGTGTAGGTACTTTTTAAATTTGTGCAATTGCATCCCTTATCTTAATGTCCCTGGTTGTAAGATATCTGTTCGTTTGTGATTTACTTAACTTTCTTTCGATTTGTTGGCGGTAAGTTAATCCTATTAGCGAGGAATCAAAAAGCAATTGCAGACGAATAAAATAAGTTGTGGAAACGACAATGTTTCGGTTTGTCGTAATACCTTTTTTTTCTGTTGCTGTGTTTTATTTACGGTTACAGTTCTTGGTTAAGACTAAAATCCATTAAAAACATAAATTCTGTTAGCGTGGTTACCGAGAAAAAAGATGTATCGCTTATTAAGAAAATTGTTCCAGAACCAAAAAAGTTGCTTACAGCAGATTAATTTCAATAAATTTTAAGTAAATACAATTCAATCAAAACGTATCAAAATGGATCAAATAATAAAATCTAAGACGTAGATGTGCGGCTTGCAAAATCAAGAAACTTTTGTTCGGGGTTGTATGCGAATAAAAAAAAATGAAATTGCGAGGCAACAATTGCAAGCAGAAATTGAATAAATTGCACAAATTGAATATAAATTGTGTAAAAAATGTTGCTTATTAATTAAATTTGTGTTAGTTTTTTTTTTGTTCAATTTATAACTTATTTATTGAAATATTTACACAGAGCTCAAGTGTGCACATTACGAAAGTCTGTAAAAAAATCTAATTACGCTATCATTGCAAATGAATTAAAATTTTAAATTTTGTTTTTCATTTCTTGCCGCATGAATGAAAAACAACAAAAGGGGCGGTTTTCTTTTAGTAATTTTGTGTTTAGAAAATGTTATTTATAATAGGGTAAAGGAGTGTCAATATAACTTTTGAGACATAATTTGATATAATGGATATTTCATTTTGTGATTGGTGGTTGCCAAACGCAAATGTCA
This sequence comes from Meiosimyza decipiens, assembly GCA_963680825.1. NCBI lineage: Eukaryota > Metazoa > Arthropoda > Insecta > Diptera > Lauxaniidae > Meiosimyza > Meiosimyza decipiens. The sequence continues at coordinate 26,338,194 of OY804261.1, forward strand.
TCCAAGGAGGTATCGCGAATAACTTCTTTTACAAAATCACTGAACCTGCCATGGCCACATATCGTGCTTTAAGAGAAAATTATCGTCGTCACAATCGTATTACGAAGCGAACAAATTTGAAGAATCTAAATCTGCTGTGGACTTGCTAAGGTCAGTGCATCATCAAAACGCAGGCTTCGCTATCCACAGTAATTGTTCTTAAAAATTAAAGGAAGAAGGCCGCCCCTTTGGCTGCGACTCAGGATTTATATTGTTATTTTCATTATTGTTTCAAGGTTATTTTTTTTTATTATTTCATTGGGAGTTATTTCATAAGGATATAAAACCCAAACATGGGCAGCTATATTATTTATTTGTTTGACGATTAATTCATTGCATTACCTTTGATCTTTCAGTGGGGGCTATTACGTGCACCCAAGTACCACAAATAAATAACCACACCGTTAAAAATGCAGTTATATCACAAACAAAATTGTCAAAAACTGCATTTATAGTCAAATAAAATAACACCGAAATAAAATTTAACTGCCCCCAAAAGGGCTTGAATGAAACACGCTCCAATAGAAATTTAGTTATGTTTATTTGGGTGTTATTTCATTATGAAAATACTCTCAAAAAGGCAAACACTGCTGGGAAATGTCACACCCCATCTCATTGACCACGATACTAGGAAACTTCGCAAAAGAATAGGTAGAAGCTCTGAAGAAGTGTTTGAGGAACTCCACTTGCATGAAACATGGATATTATACTACATTAAGTGCTGTATTCTGAGAAGTTTAAGTTTCATATATGTCCTCACATAAGGATTTCCTTACAAAATTATTATTTTGTATGATTCGCTGAGATCACGATTTTGACAAAGGCCGAACAGCTGCAAAGAAACTGCTCGAGTGATTCATGCTCGCTTGTATTCAAGCAGCTACGGCAAGAAGAATTGAATGTAATGGCTAAGCATTCTGCGTGCATGCGAATTGCCCAGTATCCAGTGCAGGTCGCGGTGTCAAACTGGCTTCAAGGCAGTAGATAGGTGTTTCTAAGTTTGTTATAAGAGGGCCAGATTGATCAGTCTTTTTTACCAGTTTTTAATGACTTCCATTGATTTCCAGCTTCAGATAGAAAAAATTCCCTTCTTAACTAAACTGAGAGCACTGTAAACACGTTCCGGAACGGTTTTATAAAGAAAGATACCACGCTTAGCTAGTTCATCAGCCCTTTCTGATATTCATATGGGAGTAATGTCAAATTGACGACCTAGCCAGACTAGTTCTTTCTTGCATTGTTTCACTAGCTTGGATTTTATGTGTGCCAAGCTCAACGCTTTGATGGCGGCTTGGCAATCGAAGAGAATTGCTACCTCTTCTGAATTAATGCTCCCAACTAACCTGGGAGCTTCAAGAATGGCGAAAACTTCAGCCTGGAAAGCGCTAGCTGAATCCGGTGAATGGAAAGATTGATAGATAGCTGGTTCTTTTGAGTAAGCTCCTGCACCTATTCCTCAGTCCATCTCAGATCCATCGGTGAATATAGTGGTTTCAAAATTTAAGTTAAGAGTGATGCCCTCTTCTCTTTGAACTCGCTCCAGGTCTTCAATTGAAAGGTTTTCTCAAAGCTGAGTGTAGGATAGAAGTGGCCCGTTGCGGTGTTCAATCAATCAATGACCACATTGCTTCCCTGAAACTATTCACACTGCACAGTAGCTGCATTAATAAACAAATTAGGAGGTAGCAAGTATAAAAGGACATGTAGGGCTGCTGTAGAACAAGATCTTATAGCTCCTATCACACCGATATAAGCCATCCTTTTCATTCTTTCTAGCTTTGAGTGGCTGTAGCCTTTCCTAATAGCTGGCCACTAGACAAAAGAACCATAAGTGAGAATCGGACGAACTACAGCTGTGTGTATCCAAACCATCATTTTTGATTGAAGACCCCGTTTTTTACTAAAAGTTTTGTTACATGCATTCAAATCTACCCAGGCTTTAATGAATAGGCAAATGAATCATAAAAATTAAACTTCATTTCTTAGTCATATTTACCCTACCTCACCCTATACGGATACAAAATACAAAATTAAGGTAAGTGTTACCATACCAATACACACATACATCTGTTACAAATTAGATGCACGTGGCGGCGGTCCATTGAGTTTTGTTTAATTGGACTCTGGTGCGAATCATCTGGCGTGCACAACTTTTTAAATTATCACTTTTAATTTGCCTCCATGAAATATTGAAACTAAATTGGTAATTTAAATTCATATTCGAAAATATGGAACAATTTGCGTGAATACTTTCCGTTTTCTAAGGTGGGTACCACTGTAAATGCATTGAGTCAATTAAGTGTCGATTCAGAATTTAAGTTGTTACATTAAATTTTGATTTGAAATATTCCAGGTTTTATATAAAATCAGCTTCATTAATTAAAAAGATATGTGCCCACTAAGAAATGCCGGCAGAAAACTTGGAGATGCTTGCAAAATTAAGAGATGACTACTGATTCCAAAACTGGGATTAAATGAGTTCTGCAGGACAAATGACTGGTAACTTTTTCATACGGTTTTAGGTAAAAGTATTCCTCATCAAAAATTAAGTGGGATCCTCAAACAACAAAACTCCCTGAGACTCTGTGGCAGTAAAATTCTAAAATAAGTCATTGTAAACGTTTCTTTCTTCATATACTCAATGAAAATGAAAGCTTTTGAATTTCGGCAGTCAAGTGAATGAGGGTGATTTGTTTGCTATTTGGTTTTTTAGTGTAAATTTTTAGACAATCTACGCATGATTTGTTGACATGTGTCACCGCCAAAAATGGTCAGTAAGATTTGCCATGACTAATAAACGAATAGCGCTTGCAACTCATTGAATTTTATTATCAAAATTCGTGCTCTGTGAGAAATAAGTTTTTTATGGAAAAATTTTCTTCAGCGACGAAGCTCATTTTTGGCTCAATGGGTATGTCAATAAACAAAATTGCCGAACTTGGTCTGAAGAGCAGCCAGCGGCAGCTCCAGAGCTGCCTATGCACTCTGAAAATGGCACTGTTTGGTGCGGTTTGTCGGCCTTACTTTTTCAAAAATAATGTAAATCGCATCGTTACAGTCAATGTGGCAAGGTACCGTGCGATGATTACCGACTTTTTTTTTTGCGCATAATGGAAGAAGTGAACATGGTTGTCATGTGGTTTTAGCAAAACGGTGTCACATGTCACACCGCACGCGATACCATGGACCTATTGAGAGGCGATTTTGGTGTGCATTTAATCTCACGTTTTGTAGCAGTACAAGATCATGCAATTTGACCCCATCAGCCTATGATTTGTATGGGATGTCTCACGTATACAGGTATAAGCTAGCCATAATTGCAGCCCTGGAAGACAACATTACAGTTGTCATGGTTGAGACAACGTCCGAAATGTTAGAAAAAGTATGAATATATTGAAGCTTACGGATGAACCACGTCAGGCGTAGCCGCGGGCAACATTCACATGAAATAATCTTTAAAAAGTAAATGCAAGGAATTGATGTATTGCTCAAAATATATATTTCATACACTTTAATTTTCAGAAACCGAACGCTTTAAAAATCACCCTTATTTACATATATCGGCATAATGTGAGCAGCAAAGGCGCCGAAAACTTTCTTTTTGTTTTTATACCCTACACAGAGGGTATATTCACTTTGTCATTCCGTTTGTAACGCATAGAAGGGGGCGTGGCAGGTATGGAAAAGTATATATATTCTTGATCAGCGTTACCACCTGAGTCGATATTGCTATGTCCGTCTGTCTGTCTGTCTATCCGTCTGTCTGTCTGTCTGTCTGTCTGTCTGTCTGTCTGTTGAAATCAGGTTTACACGAAAACTAAGTAAGCTAATTGAATGAAATTTGGCACACAGGTCAAACCTTCTTGCAAGCTGCTAACAAATAAAAATGGGCGAAATCGGTTCACGGCCACGCCTTCCGCCCATACTCTATGTAAATATATCCAAATCCATTTTGAAAAAAGTTGCTGCGATTTTGATGAAACTTGCTGATTTAGTGAAGATAAGAACCAAATTAGGATCAGGCTAGGTTCTAAGTTTGCAAGGGCTCTTAAATGGGCGTGACACAGCCCTACATTTTATCTTTCATAGCGCCATAGCTCGTAAACCGTGCAAGATATTGTGATGAAATTTGGTACACGAATACAGATCTTATAAATCTTGAACTGTGCATAAAATGGGCAGAATTGTAAAAATTGGCGTGGCACTTTTTAGCTATTGAAAATTCGGATTTCGTATATCTCCAAATTGGCACATAAGATTTTCATAAAAATTTTAGGGATGATACCACTAAAAGTAGTCATCAATACAGGTTTCGTTAATATTCTGGAAAATTTCGTTGAAAGGCGTGGCACAGCCTACAATATTTATAAACGTTATAAAAAGAGAACTAACAACGCAATCGCTATGAAATTTAATATGGCAGATATTCTCGCTAAAAGGTGTCTTCTTGCAAAATTTTGGCACAATAGTGCCGGTGGGTGTGGCACCTCCCATATGAACAAAATACGTTTAATGTTATAGATAGTGTGCAATGAGAGTAATCTTCATAAAACTTTGAGTGGAGATGTCGGTTACTATAAACTTTGAAATCAAATGAAACATGACAAGATTGCATCAGTAGGCGTGGCACCTCCCTCATTAACATAAAGTTATAAGTGTTATTTTAAGTGAACTATAAGAGCAATTGATCTGAAATTTGATGTAAGAGGTTTATTGGGTATTAGGTACATATGAATCAAAAGCTTTTGAAATAGCAACAGTGGGCGTGGCACCTCTCATACAATCAAAATACCTGAACTGGCATAACTATCGAAATATATGAGCAATCATACTGAAATTTGGTGTAAAAGGTTTGTTTATGGAAGGCTATTTTTGGATCAAAATCGGACTGTATTGTACCAGTGGGTGTGTCACCGCCCTAAATTTTAAGCATAATTACGGCACATATCGCAAACTATACAAGCTATTGCGCTAAAATTTGGTTTGTGCATGTCAATCACGAGTATCATTTATTAAAGCAAAAGTGGGCGGAATTGGAGAAGTGGGCGTGACATATTTCGTGTTTTACATTTCTATTCTATTTTTTCAACATTTCCCTTATTTTTTCGACATTTTCAACCTTTTACCTGTTCCCATTCAATTTCATTCGACATTTGCTTCGACTCTTTTATTAATTTTTCATATTTTTCGACTTATTCAATTTCTCTCAACTTTTTTCAATCGTTTTTATATATTTTCAGCATTTTCAGTTTTTTCCAACACTTTTCAACATTTTTGAACCTTTTTACATTATTTGCGACTTATTCAACCTCTTCAACATTTTTTTAACATCTATTTAAAAAGCACTTTCAATGCAGTGTAGGGTATGTGACTTTCGGCCTTGCTGAAGGTAACACCTTTACTAGTTATTTATAGCTTTAAAATAAAAAGTGGGTTGAGTGGCGGTGAGTACTATCAAAAGTTGAGATAATAACAATAAGTTTGTCGATATAGTTGCACATGTAGTAAATCTATCATTTTCCCTATATCATTGCATATTTTTTAAAGCCAATTTTCATACATTTTTATTTCATTTCATTTTTGAAATTATTTTGTAAGTTTTTTCAACAGCTTAAAAGTTGTATTGTTGCAATTAAAAAAAGGTTCTTAAATACAAGTAACAAACACATATACATTTACACGCTGAATACGTACTTATATACATACATATGTACATTAGGGTGGAGTCAAATAATTTTTTTCAAAAGTTTCATATGCTGGCACCAGAGGATTAGGTACTCTTGCCAAATGTTAATATTCTACGATATCTAGCTATGGTCGAACACTGGCAGTTTATTTTTAAAAAAAACTGAGTTTTCAATTTTAGTCCTTAGCATATTCGGATGAAAAAATTGTGGGACTCAAAATAGGATATATGTTTTTGCATTTACTTTAGCCTTCTAAATATAACATTGGATACTATTTTTTCCCTCGGAATTTTATTTGAGAAATAAGTTCTGAAAACGCTATTATGCTATGCGAGTATAATTTAAAAATGGGATATTTCAGGTCAATCGGGGCAGAGATCTGCCCAAAAATGAGCGCTGCGGAAAAACGTTTTTGTGGTCTGCAAATGTTCGTATGCTCAAGAGCTTTCATATGGAACGGGTGTTTTCGAAGTTCAATATGGCGGCTCCAATATGGCAGCTACAATATGGCGCCTCCAATATGGCGGCCAGGAGAAAAATCGAGTGTTCAGCAAAAAATGCTTGTAAACATAAAAATTCCCAACCGATCGGGTCATATCTTGTATCAAATCGTAGCTGCTGAAAGCCTCTAAATATCTGGGGCTGATGAAATTCAACATGGCGGATACAATTTGGCGTTCAAAATTCCAAAATGGTGGCTGAATTTTTGAAAATCAACTGATTTGCAACAAATTTGGTATGCGTGGATCTTGGGTGTCATTGATCACGAATCTGACGTTAAATTTACAAACTCAAGAAGGCAGATCCAATATGATGGACCTATTGTATGAATATCAAGCGATTTGCACCAAATTTGTTACACGGGAGTTTTTGGGGTTGCCAATTACGAAACTGAGGTTATATTTCGAAAATTTTCAAGTTCAAGATGACAGATCCAGTTAGGCGTACGTATTGTTTAAAAATCAAGCGATTTGTACTAAATTTGGTATACGAGGGTTTTCGAGGTCAATGAATACATGTACTATCCAAATGAAAGCTATATTATAAGCTATTTCTATATTAATTGTTTCGCTAAAATAAATCCAGGAAATCTAGCTAATGGCTTGTCAATAAAAGACGTCAGTAACAGGGGGTCGAGGTCTTTTGGGCTGCCAAGTATTTTTAATGTCACTCACTCTTCAATTTTTTTGGTTTTTGATAAGGATAAAATAAAAATTCAATTAATTTACACATTTTATGAAGCTTTTAGTTTATGTTTTCATCTTTACGGTACGAAGTTTGCACAATTGCTTTGACAGGGCTCAGTAAAACTCAAGCCAGAACATGCAGACTTTTTGAGAATACGCTAAGATTTCTACTGCCCAACCAAAAACTTTTTATCAATAAAAAAAAAAAATTGTTAACCCTTGCATTCCATAATTTAAAATTTTTATCTTAAAATATCGAAAGTTACTTAAAAAATGTTTTTTCTTTTTGTATAAATACTTTTGAGGTTATGTATTGGTCTTAAAATTGTTTTTGCTTGTGTGCAGAGTTTGTAAGAAAAGCACAATGATACTGAAAATAACGCTTTCTAATCGTCAGATAAGGTCTAGCAGTGAAACAAAATTTTGATTTAAAGTATTGTTTCAAAAACCTAATGCGCATATTTTTACTTCAATGATTACTTTTCATTTGTAAAGCTAAATTTTCACTTACCTGAACGTACCTGGAAGTCTAAGGCTCAATATATACACATAAAGGATCCAGGGAATCAAAAAACAAAAAATATTTTTTCCTATTTCACTCCACCCTAACGTGTATGTTTAACAACTTATATAACAATTAAGCGAAAATTACGCATAGTAAGCCTGCCACGCCTTTGGCACCACTTGTTCAACACATTCGTAATTTAACACTCGACCTGCACAAAGCAGAAAAGTTAAATGTTATTTAATTGGCGACATCGGAAGATGCTGTTACCGACACGCTTTCAATGCCAAGAAGGCGCAACCCCCACCATCCACTTGTGCAAAAGAAATGTTCTGCCTTCTGGAGGAAGTGAAACACTTTGATGCACCCTCCCTGCAATTTACAATTTACAAATTTGAGAATTCAATTTTCATAATTCAGTTAGACATTGAATTTTGCGATTGAGCACTTTTGCAATTTTCAGTTCAAAGAGGCGCGGTCGAATTGGGCGAAAGGGCCAATGCTTTCATAAGGCAAATGCAAAGAATACGCTTTGTCTCTGAAGCATGATACACTTGAAAGCCAAGGCACTATCTGACAAAACGACAATATGGAAATGGAAGTGCATAAAAATAGATGGGAAATTCAATTAGCTGTCAATTAAATCAAAAGCTGTTTGTTATTGAGCGTGAACTGTGCGTGAAAAGTTTTTGAATGCAAAATATTTAGAAATAAAATCATACAAATTTTCTACTAATTGACAGCCTTAGACAAGTAAAGAATATTACGTAGTTAATTTAAGAATGAAATAAGTTCTAAGATAATGGATACAATACTTGAAAACAACATTTCAGTGAACCTCTGCGATTTTTGACAAATTGATTTTCGATAAATTGTTTGTTTCTAAATATGAAAAAAAAAATGTATGTGAAATTTCAAGCCGAGATTTTAGGATTTATGTTTTTTCATTTTATTTGAAAAGTTTTAAGAATTAGTTAGAAGCTGACCACTGTTCTTATGCCACAGCATTTGTGCATCGCCGCTACAAGCGCAAGCTTTAATAAGCTCTCCTGAGTGAGACATTTAAGTCAATGTAACATATCTTGGTGCAAATACTATGCGTAGAAAGCTATACAAACTTTAGTAAATTCGGTGGGAACATAAATGTTGAAACACACAAGCACTGGGCCAAAAGTGGGCCGCATTGAACAAGTGCGTGTGCCACCTGCCTTACAAGCAAGCATTTCGAAATGCTATTTGCAGAAAACTTACCCAACTTGGTACGGTATCATTTGGTAATATGTACAAGCAAGTAATGCCAAAGATATGAGTAGCGTTGAACAAGTGGGCATGTCAGCTCCTTTAGAAAGTTTTATTCGACCATCCATAATTTAAATAATGTCTTAATCCGATCTCACACCCGTTGATATCCGTTTATGAATCCTCGAATGAGGTTACAAGCGCTTGGCACCACTGACAGCTACAGTCGTCATATATGATACATGCATACTATATATATTGCTTATACTAACTACCTTTCAAAATGTGGGCCAAATTTGACAACGAGGCGTGGCACAGCCTACACCAAAAAGATCGCTAAAAGCGCCATATCTGAGCACTTATGTTTGTTAAAGCTACATTTGATAAACTGGACGTATTACCTTGCACTCAACACTTTAAATGCTATATCTTGGCACCTATGATGCCATAAATCGCTGCATGGATGTATATTGTTTTTGCCAAGCAATTTCCAAAATTTCAATTGAATCGGACAACGGGGCATGAAACCTCATAAGCAATAAAAATACAATGCTATATTCTGGTACTTAGAGCAGCTACAGTTGTAAAGGAAAATGGATACTAAGCACCACGAAAATTGTAGATGATATTGAAAATGGGGCATGCTCGAACAGAGTCGCAGTTCAATACCTAGTAAGGCTACTAAAATCAACTTTGAACTTGACTAATACCTGGCGACGATCGTGAAATAATTGGGAATAAAAAAACAGAAAATGTTTTCAACTATCCAAACATTTGGTATTTTTTAAGTAAATTTAAAGAATTGTTCGTAAAATTGGATATTATTAAAAACTCAAACAATTAATTTCAATAAAACTTTCAATAAAATCAAAAGTACATAATAGAGGTTTGCGCAAAACAACTTGCTGTGACTTCAGACTGCAGAAGTTACTTACAAGTACATATAGATAAATAGTGAAATTTTGCAACTCGTCAGTACCGGTAGCACAAAAGTGAACGATACAAAGAGAATAAATTAGCACCGTTTGCTTGTGAGTTGTAGTCCGCTGTACAAGAAACACACCGTTTATCTGAAGAAACAACAACAACAAAAGCCAACAACAAAGCGCACATTGACGCCAGATTCTTTTGTTTCGTTAGATCAGTGTACTTTTATTTCTTCATTCTTGGAATTTTCTGCTGAAGTAAATTGAGCGATTTTTACAGTACAGTGCGCATTGAAAAACGTGAACTCCCGAAAACCAGAACATCTCCAAAACGTGAACACTATTTTTTACATTGACTGCTCAAAAAGCTGAACAAAGCTATAGAACCTCTGAAACGTAAACAGAAAGTTATTCAACATTTCTGCATAAAAATGCACTGCTGCTTTTTAAGAATTCAGGGGAATCCCATAATAATGACAATACGTGTGCATCATCCCTTATTCAGTTGCTGTTTTTCTCTCTTATCACATGGTCCGATGACCATCTTATCATTTGCTTAAAAATGTGTTCAAACAGAAAAAAATAACAGATTTTTTTAATAAATAAAACTGATTTCTAAATCACTCTAATTAAAAAAAAAACATTAAATCCAATTTGAATTTTCGCTTCGCAGAGCCGAACTTTCACTAAATAAAATAATTATGTTTTGTTTGTATGTATGTATGTAAAAATATTCAAGAACCTGTGCTATTAAAAGTAAAAATTTCTCAAAATGAAGAGAAAAATTGAGAAAATGTCTTTTCTTTAAAGAGCAGTAGTAAAACAATATGGTAAGAACACAAATTTGAACTTATAATTTTACATTCAGAAACATGAACAACCTCAAGAACTTTAACATCATCGATTTTAATTAGTTCACGTTTTCCAATGTGGACTGCACACATGTTTGCTTCTCAACAGACAAAATACGAAATAAGAGTGAAAGAAAGCATGAAAACGTACTACCTTGTACCATGATTTAACTATATAAGGTTACTGCAAAAATAAAAAAATGCTGCTTCTTCCAAAAATAAGTGTAGTATTATAAAATCGTATTAATTTTTTTTTCAGTTTTTGCATTGGATATCAATTTTGACATTCGAGTCTTTTGACGTTCAACACTTTCAGATGTGAGTTTGAAAGCTTGCGAGAACCTTAATAGTTAAATCATGCCTTGTACGATCGCTTGAATTTGTAGAACATTTCATTTGCGTTTGCAGTGCTCACGTCGCTCGCTTTGTCTTTAGTTTTGTTTTGATTTGATTTCTGATTTGCGTACCTAAAAGATTGGTAGACTTAGCAATGTGGCAAGTGACTTGATGACGTTGACCTCTAGTACATAACATGCATTTGCCATAAAGTATTTCAAACTATTTAAAATTTTTATGTAAATTTTAATTTTTTACGCTTAGAAGAGTGGGATGAAAAGAAAAAGAAATCGGGCAATTTGACAAAAAAAAAAACAATTCTCCAACAATCTATAGGGAAAGCTTTTAATGAACTTAAGAACTTACTGATGGTCACTAACTTTTGTAAAGGAAAGTTGTATTGCATCATTAGATGGAAAAGGCTCAAAAGTGAATTATGAAAGCTGCCAGTGGGGTCTTTTTTGACCTTTTCGAATCCATGTCAGGTGTGTGCCATGGATGTTTGCTGTCACCAATCGTGTTTCTGATAGTGCTTGATGATGTCTTTAGCAGAGCCTTAGACTACACATATATCAGCATTCAACGGACTTTCAGCGAGCCTCCTCGCCAGCAAGCATCCAGACATGCAAGAAAAACTCAATCAGTCAACATGAATAAAACTAAAAGCATGTCTATCTGCCCAACCAGTGACAGCATTAGCTTCATAATAGTCGAATCCAAGAGTGGATATCTTTACTTACATGTCCTTGTAACAACACCTGATAGCGGTACCAATAATCCATGCTAGATTTAACAAAGCTAAAAGTATTTTCGCTGAGTTTCGTAATAATCTGGCAGTCTGCGTTTTTATCAACGACAACGAAGCTCAAAATTGGAGTCAAACGTGAAACCAGTTCTTTTGACTCCCGGTTAACAAAAAGCGACCCGCTATACAATTTACAAGTGTCCACCAACAAATGTCTTCGACGAAAATTGATGTCGAACTGCTCACCAGATGCTGTCAAGCTCCGATTTCAATTCAAATCAAACTACGAAGGGGGAAAAGAATTGGGCACACGTTTCGGAAATCACCAACTGAAGTCAGAAAACGCGGGCTTCCGAGATTATCGTGGAAATGTTTGGTAGAACAGGAAATACGTGAATCAGGCAAATGTTGGAGAGAATTAAATGCAGTCGCTAATGATGTAGCAAGTTGGCAGAGGTTTTTAGGAGCTCTATGCTCCGTGGGAAAGAAAAGGATACAAGAGGATGTGGGATCTTTTCTTTTGAAATCCATTTTTGATATTTCCCCATCGATAGGTGTAAAATTTTTTTAAAATATGGTCCACAAAGCGACCCTACGTGGACGTGGCCGCCTCTGATAAATCTAAAATTTAATTGAACTATAGGATCACTATGAATGGGACTTAAGCGCAACCGAAGAGAAGTCGGGACTCCATCGAGACTGCTAAAATCCATGTTCCCATCGATTGGTGAAATATGAAATTTAATTAATTCAAATTTAATAACAAAAACTAATTGCTTGCACGACTATAATAAAATTTTTCAGAAAAAAGCTGCGGTCATGTTTTGACATATCATGTCATATCTCATAGATGAACGCTGTTTGTCACAGACAATCACTGAATAAGAAAGATCAACTTTATGGACAGTTTTAGTTATAGGAAAAGCAGAAAGAAAAAGGAAGAGGAACAAATTTCTTTTTCGAGTAGAGTTGCATTTTTAAGAGGAGTTTTATACCGAATAAACTTTACAGCGTGCTCAGCGCGTCTGATCGTTTAATAGTCAATTCCACAAGTGGGCGGAATTAGAAAAGCGGGCGTGGCACTTTCTAATAATAGAACATTTTGATTCAATACTGCTCGAAAACAGGAACTATGATTTTCATAAATCTTTTATGAATAAAAACACTGTAAGCAGTCATCACAATAAGCTAAGTACTGAGAAAACTCGTTGAAGGGCGTGGCACAGCCCATAATATTTATAAATGTTATAATAAGAGAACTAACAACGTAGTCGTTATGATATTTATCATGTTATATGTACTTGCTATATGGTACCTCATAACCTCAAAAGTGGGCGCAATTGCACATGCGGGCGTGACACCTCCTATGCATGAAATAAATTTAAATGTTATATTTAGTGTGCTATGGGAATAATTTTTTTCTCAAATTTGACCTTGAAATGTCAGTTACTATGAACTTTGATATTAAATAGATTTTGACGGGATTGAATCATTGGGCGTAGCACCGCCCATACAAGCACAAACATTAAATGTTACATTGTAGTAATCCTAATAAAATTTGGTATAGAGATGTCGGCTGCTATGAACTTTGCTATTAAATGGAAGTCGACGGAATTGAATCAGTGGGCGTAGCACGTCTCATATTTACAAAAGGTTGTACTGTGGAGTTTTTTGACTATTTTGACTTTTTTCAACAATTTCCCATTTTCCTTTCAACTTTTTCAGCCTCTTTCAACCATGATCTTTCAATATTTCAACACGAATTTTTTAACCTGTTTTAACCTCTTTCAACTTATTTTAATATTTTCTATATTTTATCAACGTTGCCAGCATATTTTCACCATTTCAATTTTCTAAATCTTATTTCTACCTTTTTCAATTTCAATCGACTTTTCAACCTTATACAACTTTGTTCGACATTATTGATGTTATATTGATTTTTTTAGCATTTTTTAACTGTTTCAACATATTTCGGATTTTAATCTTTTTCAATATTTTTCATATATTTTCGACTTTTTCAACATTTTTGAAAATTTTTCCATTTTTTTTCTACCTCGTTCTACCTCCGTCAACTTTCTCAATATTTTCCATATTTTCGATATGCTTAATCAACCTAATTCAACTTTGTTCAACACTTTCCATTCATTCATATTCGATTCAATCTTATTCAATTTTTTTCAATATTTTTCGAATGTTTTAACCTTATTCAACTTTTTCGAGTCTAGCAACCTCTTTCAATTGTTTCAACATTTTTCAATTTCTTCAAACCTTTTGAAAAACTTTCCATGTTTTTTCACTTGCTTCAAAACTTTTTTCAACCCTTTTAATTTTTTTTTTCGACTTTTCGAACATTTTTGGGCTTTTTCAAACCTCTTCAACATATTTCATACTTTTTTGACATTTTTCACATCTTTCCAAGTTTTTCAACATTTTGCATACAGGTATCCCTCCTACAACACGGTATCCCACAACACGATTTCACTCTAACACGATTAAAAAAATTTCCGTAAGCCTCTTATAACACGGTACTTCTACAACACTATTTTTTTTTTAGAAAATTATAATATTGACATAAAATACAATTTGGGAATACCCTTATTTTATTATTTCAAGAATGCAAGTCTAAATTTATTTTTTGTGTATGTACACAAATTCGCTGTTACAAAAAAAAAAATCTCAGTATGCTGGCTGGATTCCTAAATTTAAAAATTCTATGCAGGTGTTTTTTTATCCAATATGTAGTTATGAATCCTTTTTGTAACATATAAATTTGTAACAACATATATTTTAGCATTTTGTGGAGCCCATCGCAAGAGCGCAGACCATATTTTGTAAAATAGAAAAAAAATATTGTGTGGAATTGTCAAATAGTAAACAAAAATATTTAAATAAACTTTAATTTAAAAGGAATCGATATTATTAATTTTTTTGAGGTAATTAATAAGGAGTCAATTTTTTGTAATTAAGTAAGACTATTTTTTGAAAAATAAATTTCAGTCCTAAACTATGTCTGGTGAAAATATAAAAACAAAATTTATTTTGTTATTTTTAATAGAAATAAAGTTTCTTCTGTGGCATTAAAATATTTTTTTGGAACTTAACCCCTGTTTTTGTACCAGCTTCTAGTCTCCTATAGCACGGTTTCACATAACACGTCATATTATAGGAACCTATCGACCGTGTTCTAGGAGGGATACCTCTATTTTTTTCTCTTACACTTCTTACGATTTTTTCAACCTTTTTCAAATTTTTATATAGAATATTATTTCAACACTTTGCATATATTTTCGTTGTTTCAACCTCAAAACGAAAAACCAAACTATGGTCGGACTTGTCCTGTTTAGTACAATAACTTTGACTTATACTCAACCATTGGCTTGGAACATTTAGTGGGGGAAGTTATACGAACTTATCTCGCTCTTAGTAGATGTGTCGAAATTTAGGATATTAATTCTCTATTTAAAACTGATACCATACTACTTAGCATCCTTTTTCGAAACAAATCTTACCGAAGTTCTTGTTGTATTTATTTATTTTCCTATGTATTGGTAATGTCGAACTCTGACCTTGATAGTATTTCAGCTTTATTGTTAATAGCTTTAAACTTTGCTTAGTTCTGCATTCATAGCTCCGAAAAAAATGTTTTTGGTATCATAATTTCCCATATTGTCACTGGTTTTAAAATTTTCAAGAGCTATACCGTTTTCTGTATTCATTTTGACTTGGTTTAAATTTGATCTGGTTTTTTTTTTATTTCACAACACTTGTTAATTCAGATTCATTTAATTATTTAATTTCGCCTTTGTTGTTAAAATGCGGCTGCAATGTATTTTTCTAACGCCATTTGTTATCGCAGCCTTATGACATTTGCGTATAAGCCCCAGAAATACTGTAGAACAGAATGCAACTTAACAACGCTAAAACTCAAATGAAATCTCAATGCGTGATATGCAAGGTACAGATTATGACTGAAACTTGGTTTGACTTCAATCATCATCATGGAAATGAAAATACATCTTGTGGGCAAAATAAACACTACGTTAAGTATACCGCAGTATTGAGTAGAAAAAAAAAATGAATACCTGCTGTAGGGTAATACAAAGAAAATGATTGCATGTTTCTCAAATTGGCTAAGTTTTAAATGTTTACACAGTTGACTGTATGTCCGGCTTTCTTTGAGCAGCTGCTTAGAGAGATAACACATCATTTGAGATATCATTTTGTGATAACTGCAAGGTGGGAAGATGCTGACACATAAATGAGGATTACTTTAGACAGACTTGTCCAACCCATAGTATGCGGCCCAACAAAATATTTTAAGTTTACATATCAAGCAAATTGATGCGTTTTTAAGAAGCTTGGTATCAAGGCACTTCTATATAAAGCAGTGAAAAAAATCGATTATTTTTATACCCTACACAGAGGGTATATTCACTTTGTCATTCCGTTTGTAACGCATAGAAGGGGGCGGGGCAGGTATGGAAAAGTATATATATACTTGATCAGCGTCACCACCTGAGTCTGTGCTGAGCTGTGTCCGTCTGTCTGTCTGTCTGTCCGTCTGTCTGTCTGTCTGTTGAAATCAGGTTTACGCGAAAGAAGGCTAATTGAATGAAATTTCGCACACAGGTCAAACCTCTTGCAAGCTGCTAGCATGTAAAAATGGGCGAAATCGGTTCACGGCCACGCCTTCCGCCCATACTCTATGTAAATATACCCAAGTCCATTTTGAAAAAAAGTTGCTGCGATTTGGATCAAAATTGGTGATTTGGTGAATATGAGAACAACATTAACATTAGGCTAGGTCTTAAGTTTGCAAAGGCTCTTAAAGAGGCGTGGCACAGCCCTAAATTTTAAGTTTTATGACGCCATTGCTCGTAAACTGTGCAAGATATTGTGATGAAATTTGGTACACGGATACAGATCTTGTGAATTTTGAATTCCGCATATAGTGGGCGTGGAATTTCTTAACAATTAAAAAATTGGATTTCGTATAACTCCAAATTGGCACATACGATTTTCATTAAATTTTAGGGATGAAAGTCGTCAACAATACAAGCCACGTCAATATACTGAAAAATTTATTTTAAGGGCGTGGCATAGCCTACAATATTTATAAACGTTATAAAAAGAGAACTAACAGCGCAGTCGTTATGAAATTTAATATCGCGGATACACTTGGTAAAAGGTGTTTTCTTGCAAAATTTTGGCACAACTGCGCCGGTGGGTGTGGCACCTCCCATATAAGCGAAATACGTTTGATGCTATAGACAGTGTGCTATGAGAGTAATCTTCATAAAATTTTGTGTAGAGGTGTTGGCTACTATAAGCTTCAGAAGTAAATGAAACTTGACAAGATTACATCAGTGGGCGTGGCACCTCCCTCATTCACATAAAGTTGTAAGTGCGATTTTAAGTGAACTATTGGAGCAATCGCTTTGGAATTTGATGTAAGTGGTTTACTGAGAATAGGTATATATCAATCAAAAGCTGGCGAAATAGCAACAGTGGGCGTGGCAACTCCCATACAATTAAAATACCCTAAGTGGCATAACTATCGAAATATATGAGCAATCATAGTGAAATTTGGTGTAAGAAGTTTTTGTATAAAAAGCTATATCTGGATCAAAATCGGAGTGGATTGTACCAGTGGGTCTGTCACCGCCCTAAATTTTAGGAATAATTAGGGCACATATCGCAAACTATACAAGCTGTTGTGCTAAAATTTGGTTTGATCATGTTAATCACGAATATCATTTATTGAAACAAAAGTGGGCGGAATTGGAGAAGTGGGCGTGACATATTTCGTGTTTTTCATTTCTATTCTATTTTTTTCAACATTTTCCATATTCTTTTGACATTTTCAGTTTTTTCTAACACTTTCCAACATTTTTGAACCTTTTTACATTATTTTCGACTTATTCAACCTCCTCAACATTTTTTTAACATTTATTTAAAAAGTACTTTTAATGTAGTGTAGGGTATGTGAGTTTCGGCCTGGCCGAAGATAACACCTTTACTAGTTGTTCTTTATAAACATATCTGTAGTTACTGATGGATGGATTAGTAGAAGAGATCTTGTAAAAAAAATATAAGACGTTGCAGTTACCCCTCAAAACTTACATTTGGTGAAAGTTCACTTCATGGTACATCAAAATAATTTATTATTAAGTCCATTAATTTTATAAGGGCCAATAAATTTAATCACCATCAAATCTACAAGTCCCTTAAACTTACTGATGCTGACTATGGAACATCAATTAATTTTCTTCAAATCAAAATCAAAGCCTGTGCCGAAACTTGACGACGAAATCTGGCTCTCAAACTTGATGTTTTCAGTGAACTTAGATTAAATATACATATTCAAGGTGAAAGGAACTGGTGATATATAAACTATTTCGAATCATGTTCAAAATGTAATCAAAAGCATACAGTTCAGTTTGATTCTGGATACCAAACTATCGTGAAAGAGGAACGTAGATGAAAGAAAAACGGTCATCCGACCTATTTTAACTCACGGGCCACTGCTGTGGTAGAAGGCTGCCAACAGCAACTCATTACTTGACAAGCTTTGTAAAGTACAAAGACTGGTCGGTCTTGGTATAACACGAGCAGTCAGATCGACACACCATCGGCTGCAAAAGTGATGCTTAGGTTAAATGAATGTGACAAGCTTCTAAATTTTGAGAGTCATGAGTCTATTTTGAAGGATATGCAGCGAGAGCTTTGCCTTACGCAAGCAGTCACCGATTACCAATACTTGACTTCGACACCGCCGACAACATCAACTTTTCCAACAAGAGAAGAGTAAAACTCTTACAGCGTTCTGTAAGGAAGGGAGCTAACCATCTTCACGGATGGATCTTAGATGGCATGGATGTGTTTTTCACACTACCGAATAACTGCAGCATCTTTCAAGCTGAAATTCATGCTATAGACCAAGCCACACAGGTGAAAGCAGGAAGCAGGAAGCTTGCTCCCTCTTTCATAGCCATATATGTGCACAGTCAAATCACTGCTCGCCAAAATCGTGAAGTCTAGCTGTGTAGAACACTGCAGAGAGTCACTACGTTCAATCCGACAGCATGCTATAGAACTCTGCTGGGTGCCCGGTCATAAGGGCATTCCCGGTAATGAGAAAGCTGACTAATATGCCAACAGAGGATCAGAACAACCAGAAAATCAACAAATGGTAGACCTTAAGATACCGTTGGCGGAACTACATTATCGGATAGAGGGCATAGCCAAGAATCAAACCAACAAAAGGTGGAACCTAACCGCCGGACGCAGAGCGTCTTGAAACATGTGGCCTAAACTGAATTCAGGAAGGTCACAAACTCTCTTAAGATTCAGCAAAGGAGAGCTGAGAACTGTTGTAGGAGTTCTAATGGAGCCCTGTGTTATTGGCCCTAGGGCCGCCAAATATTGTACCTCTTTCAGAGATTTCTGCAGTTGTTGTGGATACATAGACGAGGATCTCATAGTACACTATCTATAGCATTAAACGTATTTTGCTAATAAAGGAGGTGCCACATCCACCGGCACTATTGTGCCTGAATTTTGCAAGAAGACATCTTTCAGCAAGTATATCTGCCATATTAAATTTCATAACGATTGCGTTGCTAGTTCACTTTTTATAACGCTTATAAATATTGTAGGCTGTGCCACGCCCTTCAACGAAATTTTCCAGTATATTGACGTAGCTTGTGTTGATGACTACTTTCAGTAGTATCATCCCTAAATTTTTTATGAATATCGTATGTGTCAATTTTGAATTAGACGAAATCAAAATTTTCAATTGTTTAAAGTGCCACGCCCATTTTATGCACACTTCAAGATATATAAGATCCATATCCGTGTACCAAATCTAATTTCTTAATATAGGTGAACAAAAAAAAAAACTAGTAAAAAATTTTACTTTCTACGATTTGAGGCAAAATTTATATTTTTTAGTAGTCTGGAGATCGATTCTTTTCAACTTGGCAACTCTGTGTGTATCAGAGACCCGAAAAATGTAAATATATATATGATTTTTATACCCTACACAATGGATATATTCAATTTGTCATTCCGTTTGTAATGCATTAAAGGGGGAGTGGCAGGTATAGAAAAGTCGATATAGCTATGTCCGTCTGTCTGTCTGAGTGTCTGTCTGAGTGTCTGTCTGTTGAAACAAACAAACGTTTACGGGAAAGCTGAGCAAGCTAATTCAATGACATTTTGCACATAGGTCACACTTTCCAACAAACTGTTAGCATGTAAAAATGGACAAAATCGGTTTATGGCCACGCCCACCACCCATACTCTAGTAAATATACCGCACATTTTGAAAAAAGTTGCTGCGATTTTGATGAAACTTGGTGATTTGGTGAAAATTTAAACGAAATTAAGATTGGGCTTGGTTTCAAATTTGCAAACGCTCTTAATAGGGCGTGGCACTGCTCTAAATTTTAACTTTGATAACGCCATAACTCGTTAACCGTGCAAGATATTGTGTTGAAATTAAGTACACGGATACAGATCATAAATATCTCGAAGTGTGCTTAAAGTGGGCGGAATTGTAAAAGTGGGTGTGACACTTTTTAACAATTGAAAATTTTGAAAATCATGAAAATTTTAGGTAATTAATTTTCAATGTATTTTTAACATTTATTTAGAAAGTACTTTCAATGCAGTGTAAGATATGTGAGTTTCGACCTGGCCGAAGATAACACCTTTACTAGTTTTAAGTTACAAAACCAACAAATGAGCACCATTACTACGTCACCAATGAGCTATATACATACATATGTTTGTATGTAAAATTGGAGAGGTATTTTTTTATTAATGCTAGGAAACTATTACTCTAAGTTGTATTAGTCGAGTTCCAGAATTCAAAATGGCTTTTTTTAGGGCTATATTCAGCGATTTGTGCAGAGCAAATATATGTTTATCTATCACTAATAAAATAAATCTTATTTAAAAGACTTTGTACAAGCTTTCTGAACAATTTTTTATTCAAAACCTTACATGGGAGACGAAAGGTTACAATGTTTCCGGTATAACTATATTTCAGCATAATTTTCAATAGGCCTTTGAAATGAGGTATGTCAGAAAAATGTTTCATCCTAAACAAATTTGTTCTGTAGTCCAAGAGCGCACACACAATTTGGAGACAGACCACACACACAGAACATCGCCTATGGTATCGATTAAAGTACTTCAAAATACTTTCGCAACATCTTGGGACCTAAAAAATTCATATTTAGACTTGGGACCAAAAAAATTAATATTTAGACTTGTAAGACTTCTGAATTAAATTTTATGACTTTGTGATTACAGTAAAAGTTTTGTTACATAAAAATGCATTTTAAATGACACCTTTTCTAACTTCTGAAAGTATGAAATATTTCCCATTTAATTTATTGCTTTACACAATGAATTCTGGGCCCAAAGTGCGTCATCCCGAAATAAGTTTTTTCATATTGCGTCGTGAAAACTTCCAACGTATTTTCGTAGTTGCGTCGTTAAAATTTCTGTTTGCGTTATTTAAGTCGGAACTTCAATTTATATAAAGAGGATTTTTCAAGTCAAGTTTTGAAATAATTGCTGTCATAAAGTTGGTATTCGAAAAATGTAAAGAATAGAAGTGAATAAAGAAGAATAGGCGGTAAAATTAAGAAAATGCTTTAACATCTGAATGGTATATGACCACAGGAACAATTGCTACAATTTGCGTCACTTTCTAATTGCGTCTTCTTTCTCTTGTACCGATTACGGACGCAAATTGAAGCCTTGGTGTATTCGAAAAATCAAATTTTTTTTTTCTTTCTTATAACCGACTTAATAAGCCATCATATTTTGTATGAGTATAGATTAGATAGTATTCCGACCCCAAGCAACCAGCCATAAATGATTTCATTGAAATCAAAACTTATGCAGCACACCTCTTTTGACATTTTCATCTGGAATGACCCTACAGGTAAGTGTTCAAAAATATTGGTTTATAAAAAAAAAAACTATTTTAATCATTTTTTCTGGCCACTACTGTGCACTACAGAATGCAAGAAAAGCCGCATATTTAACTAAACTAAAACTATAGTGACAATTAGCCGACTTGTTGTAACCCACTCAGACACTAAATAACAAAATCACTCAAATTCAAATTACAAAACGGCGACTCAGCCTAAGCAACCTGAGCAACCCCTCCCCATGCTATTGAATGCAAGTGTTCAGTGCCCCATCACTTGAGGCCTGGTCCATCAAACTCTGATGGATCTTTACTAATTCAATTGACGGCGCACGCCGTTGATTGTCGAGCTTGTGCGGGTTGAGTTCAGTTTTCAAAAGTAATTAAAATTAAAATTACAGTATAACGTTTTTAATTGGGTTTCATGACAAACTGCAGTGAAGCACAAGCAGTTGGTCGGCTCGTCGGTCGGTATGTTTGGGTATAAAACTAAAAGAAAAAAATATCGGAAAGAAAGCGTCTGAGCATCTGAATTGCCATTTAAAGCGGTTTCAATTGTTTTTCATATTTGCATGCACTTAAATTGCTCACATGAGTTTGTATTGTACAGAGTAATGTAAATATGAACTTGAACTTGCATCTGAAGTTTGTTTAGTAAGTGAAGAAAACATCTGTGCGATCACAAGGCAAAGCAGCATAAGTGCTGTGCATATTTATGGGACTTAAGCTCTTCTGTTTTGTGAACACATACTGATTTATGCTGTTTTGCCACGAGGCCGCAGTTATGGTAATGTACTTTATGTTCGATTTGAGTGTCGGGAACACGGCCGTAATCTTAGAATAATTTCCTTGGAATTTGTATTGTCATAAAAAAAAATTAGCTAAACAAATTAAACTGTATGAAAACAACACATTCAATGAAGTATTGGTGTCGGCAATTGTTCAGTTTAGAAGTCCGCGCCAAATGTATGATATACATTTTTGCACTTTAAATTGATACCTAATTGTCACGTAGTGTTAGGCGCTATTCGTTTACTTACAGCTGTAAGTTGGGGTAGCTGAACTCAAATATGTGTCGCGATTTTGTGGCTGCAGCATTTATAGAAACGTTCAAAACCAGCAGCGCACTGAGAGAGAATTTTTTGGGGCTCAAGCTTCCACATCTGAAATTTAACAATGTCATAGAAGTCGACATGACTTTTTCGGTACAATCGATTATTTTATTCGAAAAAATCTCCCGATATTTGGTTCTGTATTTGCTTTTGTTTTACACCTGGGATGGCCAGGTTGAACAAAATTTAGTTATTCCTGCTCATTCCAAATATGATGAGCTCTCATATAAATTTGATGAAAAATTCCACAAGATCTATAATGTAAAAGCTGATCCAATAAGAGCTTCTACTTTGTTTTCTAAATAAAATACATAAAAATCAATGTATTGATGAAAATCATTATCTGAAATTATAGCTCGGTTCCTACAACTCAATGTTTAAGAATTATTTTGTTCAAATGTTGCCCGCGACTAATTCTTAAATGTTCCATTCTGTGGGTCCAATATTCGACAACTCTTTCGAGCATATCGACCGGTATTCCTTGAATTACACGAGTTATGTTGGTTTCTAAACCATCAATAGTTCGTGTTTGTCGACATAAAGAAGTAATTTAACATATTCCCAAAGAAAGTAATCCAATGACGTCAAATCACATGATCTTGGTGGCCAATTAACAGGACCATTTCTTGAGATGATGTTTTCATCGAACGTTTCACTTTCACTAAAGCGATTGTTTCTCCAGCTGTTTAGCATGTTGCGCCATCGTGTTGAATCCAGAGGCCGGCTACAACAATATCCTGATTTTTTGGCAACAAAAATTCATTGATCATTGCTCTGTAGCGAGCACCATTGACCGTAACATGGACTCCATCCGCATTTTTGAAGAAATACGGTGCGATGATGCCTCCTGCCCATAATTCACACCAAACAGTGGATTTATCGGGATACATAGGAAGCTCTTGGATTGTTTGTGGTTGTACATCGGCCCAAATATGGAAATTTTGCATGTTAACGTAGTCGTTCAACCAGAAATGAGCATCGTCGCTAAACACAATTTTTCGATAAAATAATGGATCATTTTGAAGTTGTTGTAAGGCCTATAAACCGAAATTTAAACGTCAACCAACATCAGTCGGCTTCAATTCTTGTACGAGCTCTATTTTATAGGCTTTCAAACCAAGATCACGCCTCAAGATAGGCCACAATGATTCATAAGAAATGCCCAAATTCTGAGATCGGCGACGAATCGATTGTTCACGGTTTTCACGAACACTCTCTGCTACTGCAGAAATACTCTCAAAATTACGGGCTGTATGCACTCTGGTTGAATGATGAATGTCTAATAGTGTAAAATTGGTTCGAAATTTGGTGATGGTGTTACGAATAGTGCGCTCAGTTGGACGCTCACAACGACCAAAATCATGTTGAAGAACTCTATAACATTCTCTAATTGATGACTGATTTTGGTAGTAAGTTTCCACAATTAATTGTTCAGGAGTAAGTCTATTCATGATTGAGTCGCATTGAATACTGAACAGAAACGTCATATCGACCAGCCATTTGACACATGACAGCTGTCAAAACAACCCAGTTGGAAAAGGGACCTCGTATTGGATCACCCTTTACTTAAACCAAACGAGTTTTTTTGTCAACATATTTTGTCCCTATTCAGTTGTTCATTGTCAGTTCCAGTGTTTTTGTTTTTGTAATTTTAAAATTTTTCAAAATATATAGCATAACAACAATGCGGAAAAATTCCAACTAGTGCCGCGGCTCGACGCTCGCAAAGGAAAATGTCTCAACTCATTTGACTTTACGCTTGTGTACCGAAATGAAATTTTCGTTTGTTTGATTTTTTTCAATTCTTGGAATCAGATTTGTCAAATTTACGCATTCACTCTTTTAATCAGGTGATTAGCGATTTCCTGCTCCCTTACTCAACCCTTCTGGCCATTCCTGATTTACATGATGCAGTCAGTTCCTTTGGGAAACATAAAAAAATCATAATCCATTTGTGAAAAATCATTTCTCCGCAGTAGGTGGATTAAATTATCAGTGAACGTTGAATGATTGGAAATGACTTTTCTTCATTGTAAGCTTTTTCTCACCATGTACGGTACTCAAGCAAGGTAAGGCCTGGTAGTTGAGCTTAAAATGCCGGAATATCACCTTGTGCGTTTTAAAAGCGGCTTAGCAGATGAATAGCACTAGCTTACAAATTTTTAAAAAGTTTGACTCAAAAAGGTCTTATAATCATTTTTTATTTAAAATTTTGCGCTGACTCCGAAAAAATTATTAAGATAATTTCGTTACATTTAGTCAGGAGTGGCAGGCATAAGTGATATCTTCTGAGGCGACTATCTGTCAGTATGCCCGTCTGTCAGTCTGTGGAAATTTCGATTATATGAGACGAAGTAAAATAATTGGATTAAATTGGGTAATCGCTTACTTCGTCAATTGTATCACGTGGAAAATCGACATAAGCGTTCCTCGGGAACTACTGGAGAAAACTCAGAAATTCAATGTCACCAGAAAGTGAGTGTGACTTTGAATAAAAGATTCAAAATTATTAACGCAAGTGCGGAAGAAGGAGTCAACGAATGGATCGTGGTCCTTCCATTAAAATTTAAACTTCAAAACACTATGGTGAGAGAGCTTTCAAGGAATTGTTAGAAAATTTTTCTACAAATTCTAGTTCAAAATAAGGAAAAAAGGTGAGCAGATTTATATAGATACAAGCTAAAAGCTTAAAATGCTATGATAAGAGAGTTATTTCAGATAATTCAATCAAACTTCATACCAGGGAATGTAAATAAACGTTGTTTTTTTAATAATTGAGGTCAATAAAATCACAATTAGGGAAAAGACAAAATGTGAGTTTAAATATGGGCACAGTAGAGTTTCTTTTAAGGAGAAGCGTAGATATATGACATGATTTTTAGTTTAGTAATTTATGTTTTAAAAATCAAAAATATTCGTCATTTTGGATTTTTATTTCATGCGATCAAAAATAATCGCAATTTTCGATTTAGTTTTCCTTCGACCTAAAGTAATCGTTGTTTTGGATTAATATTTTTTCGATCAAAAATAATCGTAAAATTGGTTTTTTACTTTTATCGATTAAAAATAATCGTTATTTTGGATTTTTATTTTTATTTCTATCAAAAATAATCGTAATGGAATTTTATTTTTTCTATACCAAATGTAATCGTTAGGTTCGATTTCTATTATTTTTGATTCAAAATAATCATAGCTATGGATTTTTATGTTTTAAGATCCTTCATTTTTTATTTCTATCAGCTGGGGACACTTTGTCAACGTTTACAAGAGGAAATTCGGTCAAACAAATTCTTGCCTATTATCTTTTGAGAATTTGTTTTGCGTTTACACACGAAAACTAGAATTTCTTTGTGCAAGAAAATGTCAAAGCAATTACTGCGTCAACTCGCCACAACAAACGTAAATTCAAAACATAATATCAACGAATAGAACAAAAGAGAATTTGCGGGTACGACAAATTCTGTACACCACCCTTTCGTTTTTCCCTTCTTGCCAACAAACAGCAAAACTTTTTCTCAAGAGTTTCCTCGTGTGAACGTTGACTTTGAGACCATTTATTTATTTTTATAACCTACACAGAGGGTATATTCACTTTGTCATTCCGTTTGTAACGCATAGAAGGAGGCGTGGTAGGTATGGGAAAGTATGTATATTATTGATCAGCATCACGATCTGAGTCGATATAGCTATGTCAGCCTGTCCGTCTGTCTGTGTGTTTGTCTGTCTGTGTGTTGAATCACGTTTACGAGAAATCTAAGCGAGCTAATTCAATGAAATTTGGCACACAGGTCAAATCTTCATGCAAGCTGCTAGCATATAAAAATGGGCGAAATCGGTTTACTGCCACGCCTACCACCCATAATCTATGTAAATATACCAAATTCAATTTTGAAAAAAGTTGCTGCGAATTTGATGAAATTTGCTGATTTGGGATTGAGATGAGAACAAAATTAAGATTAGGCTAGGTTTCAAGTTTTCAAACGCTTTTGAAGAGGCGTGGCACAGCCTTAAATTTTAACATTTATAACGCCATAGATCGTAAACCGTGCAAAATATTGTGATGAGATTTTTTACACGAATACAGATTTTCTATATCTTGAATTGTGCTCAAAGTGTGTGGAGTTGTAAAAGTGGGCGTGTCACCTTTTAGCAATTGAAAATTTGGATTTCGTATAATTTCAAATTGGCACATAAGATTTTCATAACAATTTTAGGGATGAAACCACTGAAAGTAATCATTACTACAAGCTTTGTCAATATTCTGAAAAATTTCGTTGAAGGGCGTGGTACAGCCTACAGTATTTATAAGCATTATGAAAAGAAAAGTAGCAACGCAATTGCTATGAAATTTAATGTGGCAAATATACTTGCTAAAAGATGTCGTCTTGCAAAATTTTGGCACAACAGTGCTCTGGGTGTGGCACCTCCTATATAAGCAAAATACGTTTAATGCTATAGATAGTGTGCTATGATAATCTTCATAAAATTTTGTGTAGAGGTGTCGGTTATTATAAGCTTCGGAATTAAATGAATTTGACAAGATTGCATCAGTGGGCGTGACACCTCCCTCATTAACATAAAGTTATAAGTGCTATTTTAAGTGAACTATTGGAGCAATTGATCTGAAATTTGATGTAAGTGGTTTATTGGGTATTAGGTACATATGAATCAAAAGCTTTTGAAATACCAACAGTGGGCGTGGCACCTCTCATACAATCAAAATACCTTAACTGGCATAACTATCGAAATATATGAGCAATCATACTGAAATTTGGTGTAAGAGGTTTGTTTATGGAAGGCTATTTTTGGATCAAAATCGGACTGTATTGTACGAGTGGGTGTGTCACCGCCCTAAATTTTAAGCATAATTACGGCACATATCGCAAACTATACAAGCTATTATGCTAAAATTTGGTTTGTCCATGCTAATCACAAATATCATTTATTGATCCAAAAGTGGGCGGAGTTGGATAAGTGGGCGTGACATATTTAGTGTTTTTCATTTCTATTCTATTTTTTTTCAACATTTCCATATTCTTTTGACATTTTCAACCTGTTCCCATTCAATCTTATTCGACAATTTCTTTAATATTTCGACTTTTTCATCAATTTTTCAGCATTTTTCATATTTTTCGATTTATTTAATTTCTTCAATGGTTTTCATGTTTTTTCAACATTTTCAGTTTTTTCCAACATTTTTCAACATTTTTGAACCTTTTTACATTATTTTCGACTTATTCAACCTCTTCAACATTTTTTTAACATTTATTTAAAAAGTACTTTCAATGCAGTGTAGGGTATGTGAGTTTCGGAATGGCCGAATATAACACCTTTACTAGTTGTATTTATTTTATTATTTAAAAAACTAATAGAAAAATTTAAAAAAAAATTTAAATATGCTGTAAGTCGTAAAATTTCCATAAGTCGAAATATGTCGAATACATAAAACGACGTTATTTGTCGTAAGCTTTCGCAAAACATCGCAACTCAGCAAAAAAAAACTTAAGCCTTATCGAATACATTAGAAAAATAGTCAAAAACTTTCAAAAAACGCCGTAAAAGTTGAAATTTATGAAAAAATATTCAAAAATTCTTAAGCTTATCGAAAAACATCGAACATATTTTAACAAACTATTTACTTAGCGGCAGATCACTATTCCAAGTTAGAGTTTATATTTTCATAGCAAAAAAAAGGCTAGAAAATAATTTTCATGAAACATTTTTTTACCAAGACGCATATCTCTATCGATCTTGCAATACATGTTGCTTAGCTTGAAAACAAACATAGCTAGTGAATCTTCTTTTAATTGATTGTCTTGAAATGAGTCAAAATGCCTGATTATGCATTATCTTCAATCTTGAGTCATAGATTTGCTTTGCTGATTTATGAAATTAATTGAGTAAATTTACTTTAATGGGAACTTTGACTGCATGCGTTTTAATTGTTTTTCATTGATTTCATAACAATGCGAGTAGTTAACATAAATAAATCCATATTAATAGCAACGATGAATTATTTTTAATTGTTTAATTGACGATATAAGCAACAACAATTGTTGCAACTTACAATTAGACTTGTTGAAAGATTTAGGTTAGGAATAAATCGTGCCATTTTTGAATAATTCTATATGTTCACACGCACAAACGGTCATATTAGAGTTTCGAACTTTCATTTCCCCGAGCAGACTGTCTAGATTAGGTCCCTTATTATTGCAGACAAATCAAACGGTTGATCCCTAGGTATTTAAAAGTATATATATTCTTGATCAGCGTAACCACCTGATTCGATGTAGCTATGTCCATCTGTCTGTCTGTCTGTGGAAATCACAGCTACGGGAAAACCAAGCAATCCAATGAAATAAATTTTGCCACAGCTTCATATATCCTTCTTCGGATTGAAATGGGTGACATCGGTCATGGACTCGCCTACTGCTCAAAATGCTTTATTCAGAGAGATATTTGAGGGTGTAACCAGTGGCATCAGTTCAGTAGGGCTGCGGAGAGCATTGCCCCCCCCCCCCCCCCCCCCCAAGGATCAGATACTAGTTAATATGCAAAACATTAATTCAATAAACCCATCTAATAATGGTGGAATTATAATTCTCGCCCCCCAAGATTTGGTAAAGTGACGCCACTGAGTGTAACCGAATTTCGCAAATCAACTACGTGCTGATGACTATAATGTTTAGTTCAATGTGTTACATAAGAATTAGTGTGTTTAAAATCGAATTATTTTGCAATGCGACCCAGTTCCACTCACTCTAGGAGAAGGCCTGTCGTTTTTGCTTTAACACAATTCCTTTTTTTTTTCAAACTTAAGCCAACGCTCAAGGGATAGCCCCTATAAATGCTATGCACTGTGTTCATTTGTAGTAAACGGAGATTGGTTAGTGGGAAGGGGGATAAGAAGAGTAGTGTCGGTGGATATTTTTTTTTTTTGAATTTAAGAGCGGTCAGGAAAATCACTCGCAGGGAGACTGTTCCACAACCTGATGGTACGACCAAAAAACCAATTATCACGATAGTTCGACCTTCTATCCAACACCGTCGTGACGCAAAAGGGATGGACCTAATAAGACGCCCGAGTGCTACGAGAGAAAACATGAACTGTAGGGACCAGCTCGTAAATTTCTTTAGAGCATATCCCATTAAAATATCTACAAAATAAGGGTTAAGCACCAATAAGGGTTAATATCAACATCCCCAATTAATTTTATCGCACGTTGCTGAACACTGTCTAACAGCTCCAAAGTAAATTTTGGAGCTCCGGCCCATAAATACGAATTGTACTTCAGTTTAGCTCTAATATAGGTGAAATAGACACTTTGAAGGTCAACAGGAATGAAGTATTTCTTACACCGTTTTAAAAAACCTAGACACTTGGCCACTTCTTTCGCCACACCAAACACATGATCTGTCCACCTCAGATCTTATTGAATCGATATGTCCAGAACGTCAAGAGTTGTTGATTTCGAAATGTCTACGCCAGCCATATTGAGGGGTAGAGGAGAGTAATACATTCGTCTGTGAGACAACAATCAACATATGGTATTGCCAGCATTAAAATCGACGCGATTAGCACGACTCTACATGGAGTTTGTTTTTAGGTCATTTGAGAGAGTGTCATTCATAGAACGCCTTCCTCTCTCAATCTCCATAGAGCTTGGGCACTTTTTAAAGCTATATAAATGACAAATGTTGCTGTCATCTGCAAGCGAATGGATAGGGTTAGTGGTCGAAGACAGAAGGTCATTGATAAAAATAAGGAAGAGGGATGGAGATAGGACTGACCCTGGAGGACCTGCTGGGATGGAGTATTCATTTGAAGTGAAACAGTCTATAACAACACATATAGAACGGCCACTGCAGTTTAAATAAAAACCATTATATGTATGAAGCTTAGGCTTTTAAGTAACGATAAAACTTATGATATACGAAAAAATATCCCAATTATGATAAAATTATTATCTTTTTACAAGGTCAATGAACTCTACAGTTCAATTTCTCTCTTTTTGTGTGTCTTTCTCCAAGAGAAGAATACCAAAAATTATATATTCTCTTGCACTATGTTCTAACCCTTTTAAAAACTATAACCATTCCCGATTTTTAAGAACCTAGTACATAAACATATGTATCATCTCATATTGATCCAGATGATAATGGCAGTAGAGTCTATAGCAGTGATGGCATTTGTGGTGCATTTGTACTTTTTTATTATTACTCGTATTATAATAATAGTCAGTACATTTGACAAGTTGTTAGTATATTCGATTTGCTGAGTTTTAGAAATTTTTAAGTAAATTTTTCATGTTCGTGTCGAAAAAGTACATTTCAGGTCTTCAGCACATTTTCACAAAACCCAAATGCCATCACTGTTCTGAAGGAGATAAACATTTTACAATATGACTTTGAATTAGATGTAGACTTAGGGTTTTCTTATCAATTGGAATTAAATAAAATTTTCTAATAATATGAATCATGATATATGAAATGTTCTTAGCTGTGTATGAGAAAAGGCAAGAGTTAAACGTATACTCTTATAGGTACCATGAAAGGTATATACTTACAATAGTAAGAGCACTACACCTATTTTTTGCATCATTATTTTCTTTGCTACCAAAAGCATACACTAGAAATTTCAGGAACTTATGATGCAAGACTAAAATATATTTGGACATTATCAGAACTACACGTACAAAGTTTTAGAGCTCTATTTTCATTTTAAAACTATATGCCATAAAAATTGAATTTCAGATCACTGTGCGGTAGTTAGTAAAACAATTTTAACATCATTAAAAATAATTTAAAATTACTTTTTTTTTTTTGCCTACATATAAGAGAAAGACCGTGCATATTTGACGCACAGGACGAACAGCCCTACCCATCAAAAAATATCTTTTTTCATTCTCATAAAATCACTTGTGACTTTCAAAAACCCTAGCAAAATGAGATATCTTTCACGACCATTTTGCTACCCTCAAGCTTAGCGCCCGGGGCGGTCGCCCCCTCGGCGCCCACTAGGTACGCTACTGATAGAGACACTTTTGATATTTTCGGACAGATCGATTTTACGAAGTTATGTACAAACATACTACTTACTGCATTACCAAGTTAAAGCTACTTGAACAAAAGCTTTATTCTCGATATTTGACCTATTCGCACAACACTCCGATCTGTTCATAAAAAGCAACGAAATTTACATTTTTTAATGAAAAAATGTGCGTTTAATTCATGAACTATAAGAGGAAGCATTATATATGTATGTACAAATTTTATGCCTTAACTGATGCGCACTTCTCCACTGTGATGTTCACCCTATCAGTTTTTTGCTCGCAAATATCGAAAAAACTTATGTGGTCAAAAATCCTTAAGAAAGCGTTTCATTCCTAGGGGTTTTTCATACTTATCCACATACATACAAGAGTTCTGCTAATGCTTACCTACTTTTTGATAAATGATTTATATATGAGTACTTTATTAATCCTTCTTGCAATTTACTTTTGTATGCAAGTTTTAGTTATTTACGTTAAAAACATAAAATCACTGCACCTTTAATAAATTCAGCAAAATATCAACAAAAGTTAAATGTAAAATAGCAAACACTTTAATTTTGTTATCAAACTTGAATTCATCGAATATCGTTCGTTATCTTTTGATCTGCCGGAAATGCGCACAAACGATCGACTAAACCTTTGCAGCAAGATTTTTTACTTAATAAATAAAATATTTTTCCATAATATTGACGGATTCTATGTCTAAAGGCATTTGTTCTACGATTGCAATTTAATGAGTGTGAAATAAAAATAAATTAGTCAAAAGCACATTGAGCACTGTCCATAAAAAAATGTTTTCGTAAAACAAAAGAAATCTGAAAGGCTTAAGAATAAATTAGCCGCAGAAAATTTCAGTGATGTATTCATTTAAAGCCGATTTAATTAATTTTTTTTAACCAAATTTCTCACTTTTATTGTAATTCATTGATGATGATTTCAATTTTAAATAAATTCAATATTTATATAATTGAATAGAGCTTATATAGAGTGATATATAGAGGTTCATTTCAAGCCTTTTCATTTGCTTTAAAATTACGGCATATAATGCACATTAACCCAATTTTGGTGCAGTCAGGGTTTCTTATTTCGAATCAAATTTTATAACAAATGAAGTTTTCATACTCTGAGGCATAAAGTTTTCTACGATCCTCTTGCTATTTAGCTCGTTCAGTATTGCCAGACTTGTGTGCAGAAATAATGCTACAGACGAACTAAAATAATGCTACTCCTCCAAAAATTGTACAACGTTTCGTTTACGGCTTATGAAAATGTGATTTAAATGAAATAGTTCTCAATATCATAAATATTTTTGTGTATTTTTAGGATAATTATTTGAAATTTGTTTTTTGGAGAAGTAGAGTTTTATGTGTAAACAAATTTTAAAAGTGTCGGAAGGATCTAGCTTTCGAGGTACATACTAGGGCTTTCAAGATGCTGCCGCCCTCCAAGTGACTTTGCCAGCACTCTTCAAATGCATGATATTTTTGACGGGTGGAACCTTAAATGTCTGATTGAACTGTCAATGCATAGTGGACGTTACAGTGTTCTAAATTAAACAACTTTTGGTATTGTTATAAAAATGGATAAAGAAGAATTTAACATCTCTTTTTGCCTAACAATAGTGTTCGCACTTCCCACTGATTTTTTGCGTAAAACAGTGACCATGGATGAAATTTGGATCCACCACTATACACTAGAATCAAAGGAATCAGCAAAAGAGTGGGTAGGTGGAAGTGCAACAAAGCGACTGAAGACTCAACAAACGACCGAAAAGGTGCTGGCGTCTGTTTTTTGGGACTCAAGAACAAAATGAAAATCGAACGAAAATCAAAGGAACAGAAGAAGAAAAAAATCATATTTTTACAAGACAATGTTCCAGCATACAGGTCGATGTAAACCATGGCCAAATTGTACAAGCTACGCTTCGAACTGCTTCCTCATTACCCAGATTTCGCCTACAGCGACTTTTATCTATTCCCAAAGTTAAAAAGGTGACTCCAGTGAAAGTGTTTTGTGACGAACGAATATGTCGAATTGGAAACTATAGCGTATTACGGAGATCTGGAGAAATCTTACTTTTTAAAGGGCATTGCAATGTAAGAAAATCGTATATCGAAAAGAGAAGAAAAAGTGAAAGAATAAACAATAATTTTGGAAAAAATCGTGAACGCCCTAGCATATGGGTCTCATATTAAAGTATTTTAATATGATATTTAAATCATTTCCTATGAAAGCATATGGCACTTGTCGTTGAGATTTCTTTACTAAAACCTTTTTTTTTTAATGGGAAATGAAAATGTGAGCTCAATAATATATTTGTCGTAGTCTTAGGATTTGTGTGAAAAATATCGTAATTTTTTGCAGCAGTTCTTTTTTTCTTACAAGAACTAAAATATGAGATGTGTATGTATTCAGACAAAATTATCACTAGATAGTTTAACAAAGTTTTTATTATAAATCACATCACATAAAAAGTATAAAGGTACAACTTCTCTCTCTCTCTCTCTTACAATATGCCCGTCATTCCGAAAGGCATATATATTAACCTAAGGAAATTACTTCGAAAGACGAGGTTTTTATAGAGTTCTTACTATCGTTGTGATTGTGAATCACTAAATTACACGATCGCCTTTTTAAAGGTTAAAAATGATATCCCACTAGGATGGAAATCGTACATAACCTATACGTTTCACCGCTTTGAAAATAGCATGTGGAACGGGTCAGACGCTAAGACCCGCCCGAACGAAAACACACGAAAACACGTCTGTACTCGTTAATGGGCAAAACGAAAGACCAAGATACAACTTCACAGTTTTCAAGGCCCTCCTGCTACTGACGTTTATTATGGACGACGCCTAAGCCATTCGTTAACATTATCAAAATCAAATTTTTCTCGAATATTAATCGCTTAAAAATTGAGCAAAATTTTAAAATATTGAAAAACTAAAATGCATCTTAACATTTTGCTTTGTGGTGTTTTAAATCACAACTGGTATTTGGTATGGTATCTAGCATCTGCGTCTAGTATCTCCAATTAAAACAATTTAACGCGTGTGCCTTTTGATTCTTCAATTTAATATCGAATATTTAAAAAAAAATTGATATTTATCAACACATACAATTCATTAATGCTTTAGGAAAAAAAACAAAAAATATTCAAGAGGTATATTGTTAACCCATATGCAGCCACTATTGCTATTTGTTGGGAAGTTGGAAAATGCGTTCGATTTTTTATCCATTTCCACGATATACCACTATACTTTTCTGTATTTGTTTTAGAAATTTGGAAGGCAGTGTTTCACAACGCCCAAGCGCATAAGGGCCGAATTCGAAGAAGTCATAACGCTCATCATTTGATATAATATAATTAGTAAATTTATGATACAAAGTCTAAATAAAAACCGAAAAATTAATCAAAAAATTAAATAATGCCCGAATTTCTTGCGAAAAAATTTCTTGTTGACAATTTTGAGCGTTAGGACTTTCAATTTGGGCCCTATGACTTCCATTTTGGGCGTTATCTATAAAAAAAATTTGTGCTTTATGACAGTTTGTATTAAAATTGAGTTGATTTCGCACAGAGCATGAAAAAATATTTGGAAATTTTACAGAAATTCGTAAACGTCACCGATGACCTTGACCTTGAAATATCATATTTTTGCGGTTATTCTCAGCAAGTGCGTATGTAGATATAAGTAGTGCACATTCAGACCCTCTTAAATTTTTTTTGTGCTTGAAAATCGCTAGAGTTACTGTGGCTAGCGAAACCGGCGTTGCATATACAGCAGACGTGCAATATAACATATAACGAATTTCCATTTTAACGAACAGTTTTTGAAATTGTATTTTTCCATTGATATCTCTAAATTAAGAACTCTAAAAATGTTCACTATTCCAAACAACGAACATTGTTTAATTCAACCATAACTATTGAACTGAAATAACTTTTTTTTTACCAGTAAAGGTGATCACAAGTTAATATAGAATTCCAAAATCTAACTCAACTTTTATACAAGTTAATATATGCGTTAATAAAAGTTAGTTTCTTTATTGAAAAACACTTCGATTTAACGAATTTTGCGATATTACGACTGACCCGTGCAGTAATTAGTTCGTTATATTGGACGTCTACTGTATTATTCACTTACTCACAAAATCAAACTTCGATTTCGAAAATCCCTACCAAACCTCAGTGAACTGGTTGCTGCTTAAAATATTTATATTCGAGGAGTTCGCCCACTCACACAATTCAGCTCATATTATTACGTAGTTTAATTTTTAAGTTAAAATGTAAACTTACAACGAGTTCAAATTCTAAACACTTTGATTGATATTTTATTCATTGCTCAAGATAATTCACAAATCTTATAAAATGTGTTTACAAACTTTAATTGCACGTTACCTTACTTTTCACTTTAACTGAACTCTCAGTTTTTGAATTCACCCTTTTATATCAATTGACGCATCTCTTAATGTCATAACGATTTCGATCCTTAGCCATCGTCCATCATTTTCAATCAACAGAAGCCTAATAAATAAGCCGTATATTAAGTCGTTGTATCACACGGTTCTTAATCCAGTCTTTTGCCCATATAAACTTTTGATCAGGACGATATAACCAAAACTTAATTAAATTCGACAAAAGAGCAATTTCCACATCCTTTTAATATAACGTTTCTTTATATCATCCTGATCAAAAGTCTAAGTTTTGGAAGACTTAGTTAAATTTTTTTTTAACTTCTGCCCCGATTTTCTTTCAAATAAAACGGTGAAAATGGTTGGTCTGCCAACAAAATTGGAGTGGACTATGCTGGATATCAAAGATGCTGCCGTTTTAAGACATTGCGGAAACGATCCCTAAAGTAGGAATAACGTGAATCGGGGAAATGTTGGTTAGAATTGAAAGCACCCGCTCCGGAACGTGCACGTTGAAAGAGTTTTATGGACGCCTATGCTCTGTGTGGAGATAAAGGACATACAGCGGTCAAAAAAAGTATTCGACATTGACTGAATTTTTTAGAAATCCTGCTACAACGGCAAAACGGAACGAAAAAATTTGAAACAAATAATTGAACTTTCAGCAGATAACATATTTTTATTCATTTTTGTTGTTTTTAAACCAAAAAATTTCATACAAAATAACAAAAAAGCAATTCTAGTGCGAAACAACTTAAAATAGGTCAAAAAAAGTATTCGACATTTATGTAATAGTCTTAAGTTAAGATATCAAAAATGTTATAAATAATATGTTTAATATTTTGTTATCCACGTCTAATTACTTCTTTTAAACGCCTTTGCATTGATTGAACTAATTTTGATGTAATAGCTGGATCTATATTGGCCCATTCTTCCAATAAAATCTGCTGCATTTGTGTTTTGTTTGAGAAACTGCGTTTTCTCAATTTTAGTTCCAAATGTTCCCAAAGATGTTCGATGGGGTTTATGTCTGGACTTTGTGGAGGTGTTTTTATTACTTTTGGGCAATTATATAACATCCAAAGCTTAGTATTTAACGCAGAATGCTTTGGATCGTTATCCTGATAATATTGAAAATCGTTACCAATGCCCAGTTTGTCTACACTATCCTGCAAGTTTCTCTTCAATATGTCGATGTAGTATTTGTGATCCATTATTCCATTTATTATTTCAATATTTCCCGCACCAGATGCCGCCATACATCCCCAAACCATTAAACCGCCACCTCCATGTTTAACAGTAGCAACTGTATTGCGTTCTTCAAGCTCCGTATTTGGTTTTCTATAAACAATTACCTTGCCATCGCATCCAAAAAGGTTGAATTTGCTCTCGTCTGCAAAAATTACATTCGTCCAAAACGATTCTGGTTCTTTTACATACGCTCTTGCAAATTTAAGCCTTTTAATTCTATTAATTTTGTTCACAAATGGCTTCTTCCGTGCTGTTCTTCCTCTATAACCATGAATTTTAAGGGAATTTCGAATCGTCTGTGGAGTAACCTCCACTCCTAAATATTCCTTAACGTTATTGCAGAGAATCGTTGCATTCGTTTTTGGATTTTTCTGAACTTGGCGTACTAGCCAACGATTATCCGCTACGGAAAGTGCTTTGGGTCGACCAGATCTCGGCTTGTTTTCCACCGTTTTTGTTTCTTTCCACTTTTTTATAATATAATGAATTGTGCCTCTTGGCCTATTAACGATTTCGCTAATTTCTTTTTCCGTTAATCCACTTCTAAAATGTTTAATGATCAAAACTTTAACTTCATCTGAAACTTCTTTTAGCTTACGACCCATTTTGACACAATTAAAAGTTCACTCAATAAAACACTTCACGACATGAAACGAAACGCTTCCTTTTTCATAGGAAATAAAGTAACGGGATTTCACCGTTTTATTTTTGCCAATATTGAAGTGCTGCACAGAAGTGTTGCATAAATGTCGAATACTTTTTTTGACCTATTTTAAGTTGTTTCGCACTAGAATTGCTTTTTTGTTATTTTGTATGAAATTTTTTGGTTTAAAAACAACAAAAATGAATAAAAATATGTTATCTGCTGAAAGTTCAATTATTTGTTTCAAATTTTTTCGTTCCGTTTTGCCGTTGTAGCAGGATTTCTAAAAAATTCAGTCAATGTCGAATACTTTTTTTGACCGCTGTATACCTTAGACCCATTAAATCTTCACTACATGCGAACCGATTCGCCATGCTACACGGAATTGAATTATAATACTTATTACAGGAAGATCAAGAGAGGGTGGAAAATTATGAAATTGAAAGAACTTATTTTTAGCTACTACACCATAAAAATTTCTAGTTATTCAGTCGCAATATGATATCGCTAACTCTTCAACATTTTTCTTATGTTGGATTAAATATTTAAAGCTACTTAAGTGTAAAATGAGTTAATTTTAAAACTGCCATAAAACAGTTTTCTTTTAAAAGTTTTTCACAATCGCAGAATCGTTGTTTTAATGCAGAATCTTACACGTGTTAAATGGTATTTCTTGCTAATTTTTGTTTCTTTTTCCACACATTTAGATTTAATTGCTTTGCATTGTTAATCGTTTGACTTTGGGCTTGACCACGCCTCTAATCGCAAGTTCATTCCAACGATTAAATGCATGAAATTATAGCAGACGTTATTGCAGCTAACACGCGACGCGTGTGAATCTTATGAATCAAATTAAAATTCCATTAACGCCAAAGTATGAAGAACTCAATAGACTTCAGTTAGGAATTAAAATTATTTGATTTTATTCAATAAAATTAGAATTTGATGCTTGAAATTATATCTCTGTGGAAACGGATGCTGTATGACTAATTCGTGGAAGCTTTGAAGCTAGCGCTTTTACTTTTATTCCAATCTGGAATGAAAATGAAGATAATGGATACTACTAATAGCTTGCTATGGTTACATAACACGTTCCGACAAAATCAAACTTTTTGTTGCAACCATGAGCAATTTTAATATATTCTGAAAATAGACAAT
This sequence comes from Meiosimyza decipiens, assembly GCA_963680825.1. Taxonomy (NCBI): domain Eukaryota; kingdom Metazoa; phylum Arthropoda; class Insecta; order Diptera; family Lauxaniidae; genus Meiosimyza; species Meiosimyza decipiens. The sequence goes on from OY804261.1 coordinate 26,377,291, forward strand.
AAAACAAAAATATACATGTCTCGTTGTTTTTCTCCAGCACGTCCGATTTGTTTTTAATCGATGCCACACCTCCCTCATTTAAAAAAAAATGTAAAAATTCATCATATCTCAACTATTTAACGCAAATGAACATAACTTGGTATATGTATATATGTAAAAGGTAGAGCCAAAAGTAAGAATCAATGAAAAAATGGGCGGTTCCCCGCCTCCAATGTGAGAGAAAACCAAATATTTTATATCTCAGCAACTGGTTGACGCAGCTGGATACGATTTGGTACATATGTTGCTTATAGTTTGTGTAAAGTTCGAATCTTTGTTAGGTTGGGAAAAAGTGGGCAATGCCACGCCCTCCCATATAAGAGAAGAACTAAATTCATTATATCTCATAAACTATTTGACGCATATAAATTAAACTTGTTACGTATATACAAAAGAGATGCAAAAGTAAGATTCAATGAAAAAAATGAGTCGTGCCACGCCTCCAAAATGAGAAATGACCAAAATGTTTGCTATAAGCAACGTATGTAACAAATCTTATCCAACTGCATCAACCAGGTGCTGAGGTATAAAATATTTGATTTTTTCTCATATCGGAGGCGGGGAACCGCCCATTTTTTCATAGAATCTTACTTTTGGCTCTATTTTTTACATATATATACCAAGTTATGTTCATTTGCGTTAAATAGTTGATAGGATATGATGAATATGAATTTTCTTTCACCTTGGGAGGGGTGTGGCATCGATTAAAAAAAAAAATATGTCGTGCTGGAAAAAAAGCACATATTCTAGGGCTTTTTTCGCAAAGTTTTTGACTGCTCTTAAGCCCAGTGTTAATTGTCCTGGTATTTTATTTTTATCGGAGGTATTGACTAAATCGCAACCATTATATGAATACTGAACCAATAATGAGCTAGCATTATCCCACCGGGAATTAAAATCGTTTCAACGAGTATGATGCCGATGAAAAACTGTTATAAATGGAGAAGCTTAACAGGTAGGAAAGCTGCGAAATTTACTTAGATGCCTGATTGCAATCTTTCTCAAGGATAAAATCGATTGCGAAACTGCGATCTTTCTTGATCGGGACAATATGTAAAACATCTAAGTCAACATTATTGAAATGTTTTGAAAATTAAGTAGAAAGCGAAAATCCAACGCAATGTAGTTTGAGTCGATGGTAGTTCGAATGGGAGCTTCTTTAAACATTTGCTAAAACAACAATTAAGTATTTCAAGGTAATATCAGTATTATTTTAATAATATATTTAGTAATCGTAAGACTTGACTGGGTTTTTTTTTTTTTATTTAATTCGTGCATACACCTGAGAGCGCCACGTACAGGTAGCCCAGACCTGGCTGCCTGACTGACTCCAAACGGTAAATCTACACTGTAACTACTAACACACATAAAAATCCAGCTTTGAGAAAGTCCAGCTTTGTTGGCAACGAGTGCTTCATTGCTTCATTAAAAGAAGCTTCCATTTCTTGCCGTTGGATCGGGGTCACAAACCAAGGCTCGGAATTCGGTGTCAAAGCCGAGGGCCTCGAGAAATTCAAAAATATTTCAAATAGCTTTGGATTGGATGAATTTGGTGACATGTAAAATTTTTGTTTAACAACCAAAAAAAATGTCATCGAGTTTCCAAGAGCAATAGATCATCGGCAATTTTATTTTCATGCAACGCAGCTTAACCTCTTTTCCATCAAGGACTCAATGACTTCATATATCTAAGTTTTACAGAATTCATCTCATGAACACTTTTTTTAGCTATATGTATGTAAATAAGATTCTACTTCTGCAAAAATTTTTATGCAAGGTCAAAGGTCTAAAATATCGGTTTCTTGCTTTTTTTTAGAAAAAATGTCTTAAAAAAGTTGTAGATCATGCAATTGTCTACAAAAATTGTATCGATTTCTTTGTTCATTCGAATTACCATTCTCGAGATATTGCGATTTCAAAAGTTGTATTTTGCATTATATGCAAACATTTCTACGACTGGCCTTGACAATAAATACAAGCTGGAGAACAAAATAATTCAACTTTTTTATAGCTACAGTTTTTACTGCAGCCCTTTCTGCAGTTACAAAAAATAGTATTAAGAAGTTTTGCTGGAGCAGGCGAGAGTAGGGTTTGAATTGGTTCCAAACTATTATCTATTGATTTCCAACCCCATACTTCCGGATCCACTTCATTGTCTAGCCACACTTGAACAGGAAACTTCAAATAAACTTTGATATTAGCGCAGTTATTTGAAAACAAAAGGTCTACCTGGGAAACTACATTTAAAAAAATGCTAAACTTTTGACATCAATATATCTCTAGAATTTAAGTTTTTGTGGACAATTGCTTGATCTACAACTTTTTCAAACCAACTTTTACGATGGCGCTAATCGTTTAAGAGAAAAATGCGAAAATCAGTTTGACCTTGAATAATTTTTTTTGTAGAGGTAGCTACGGTGGGGAATTTTTACATTTTATTTGTAATAGTGTATTTAAGACCTGTAGAAATTTTTTGGCTCTATGGGAATTATTGCAAGCCTACGATTTTTTTTTCTTCGTCTAATTTGACTGGAGTATTCTGTAATCAGTGCGGCATCGATGTTACTAAAGTTAACTTGATGCCTTCACGGACAACCGTTTGTAAATGCATTCGTTCTGTATTCTATTTGAGTGAAATTGCTATTACAAAAAATTTCGAATTACCTCCCATATTGCACGCATTCACAATTTTTCGCTGACTATGCAATTTTATATTTTTATTTTGATGGAAAAATAGTTTTCTTCGGTTTTACTGAACAATTCCAGATACTTTTTACACAGAATGTTCATACATTTACAAGAAAGTAGCTACATTCGGGGATGACATTGGCATTTTAACCATTGCATATGTTGAAGGTGAATCTACTAAGAAACTTGAAGTGTTTGCAGATAAAATACTCGTATTAATAAAATGAAAAAGTAAGATAACTATATATATATATGTGCATATATCAAATAAAGCGTGATCCAATACAAGGTCCCATTTCCAACTGGGTTGTTTTGACAGCTGTCATGTGTCAAATGGCTGGTCATATTTGTGTTCAGTATTCAATATGACTCAATCATGAATAGACTTACTCCTGAACAATTAATTGTGGAAACTTACTACCAAAATCAGTCATCAATTAGAGAATGTTATAGAGTTCTTCAACATGATTTTGGTCGTTGTGAGCGTCCAACTGAGCGCACTATTCGTAACACCATCACCAAATTTCGAACCAATTTTACACTATTAGACATTCATCATTCAACCAGAGTGCATACAGCCCGTAATTTTGAGAGTATTTCTGCAGTAGCAGAGAGTGTTCGTGAAAACCGTGAACAATCGATTCGTCGCCGATCTCAGGATTTGGGCATTCTTATGGATCATTGTGGCCTATCTTGAGGCGTGATCTTGGTTTGAAAGCCTGTAAAATAGAGCTCGTACAAGAATTGAAGCCGATCGATATTGGTTTACGTTTTGATTTCGGTTTATGGGCCTTACAACTTCAAATTGATCCATTATATTATTGAAAAATTGTGTTTAGCAACGAAGCTTGAACGGCTACGTAAGCAAGCAAAATCGCCAAATTTGGGCCGATGAATAACGAGAAGCAATCCAAGAGCTTCCAATGTATCCCATTATATATTCTGTTTGGTGTGGTTTATGGGCAGGAGGTATCATCCGACCGTATTTTTTGAAAAATGCGGATGGAGCCCATGTTATGGTCAATGGTGCTCGCTACAGAGCATTGATAAATAAATTTTCGTTGCCAAAAATTCAGGATATTGGCCGATCTCTGGTTTCAACAGAATGGCGCCGTATGCCATACGGCTGGAGAAACAATCGCTTAATTGAGTGAAACGTTCGATGAAAGCATCATCACAAGAAATGGTCCTATTAATTGGCCACCAAGGTCGTGTGATTTGACTCCATTGCATTTAATTCTTTGGGCATATGTCGATAAACCCGAAACTATTGTTGCTTTGGAAACCAACATAACTCGTGTTATTCAAGGAATACTGGTCGATATGCTCGAAAGAGTTGTCGAATATTGGACCCACAGAATGTAAAGAAGTAGTCGTAGGCAACATTTGAACGAAATAATTTTTAAACATTGAGTTGTAGGAACCGAACTATCATTCCAAATAAAGATTTGCATCAATACATTAAGTTTTATGTTTTTTATTTAGAAAACAAAGTATGAAGCTCATATTGGATCACCCTTTATGTGTACATATATCAAATATTACAGTTCTGCTTCCTGAGTTTACAAAGTGCCTTGGAATGACGCTAGATGCTAAAGTGGAAACACTTTAATATAACATAAAATAAAAGCCAGAAAACTTAAAATTGAACACACAAAAATGGGTTATTGGCAGAAAGTCAAGCTTTTTATCAAAACCAAACCTCTTTAGACCTGTGGTATTCAACTTTGTATATTTTTTGATCAATTCTATGCATAAAAAAAATCACTTATTTGTTTAAAACTTGGCGTTATAACTTTAAATATAACTATAAGTACTGAACATAAACATTTTAAGAAACATATACCTCAATAACTACAATGGATACATAAAAAATTTTCTGAAGTCTTTTCAGCCCTCTGTGTCCTGCTGATCAAAAATGCTTTTGAAACAATAAATGCCAATGACTTTTTAAGCTGTACTTTTTTTTCCTTTTTAAATATCAAATTCCAAATTTTTCCTAAAAACTCCCGAACTTTAAGACATCATGACTGGATCTTTAAATTTTTCGTTGAGCAACCTGTTACCCTATTTATTTTTTTATTTGAAGGTTTGCTATGGTGTGCTCGTACGTTCCCCAAATCAAACAACCACTTGTTGCCGGATCTCAAACTGCTTATTCACATAGATAGATAGGATATTTGCTTTAAAGGCCACAGCGATTATCTATTAATTTTACGGTACTTTGTTTCAATGAAACCCACATTTATTATACCCTACACAGAGGGTATATTCACTTTGTCATTCCGTTTGTAACGCATAGAAGGAGGCGTGGCAGGTATGGAAAAGTATACATATTCTTGATCAGCGGAACCATCTGAGTCGATATAGCTATGTCCGTCTGTCTGTCTGTCCGTCTGTCTGTCTGTCTGTCTGTCGGTTCACGGCCACGCCTTCCGCCCATACTCTATATAAATATACCCAAGTCCATTTTGAAAAAAGTTGCTGCGATTTTGATGAAAATTGGTGATTTCGTGAAGATAAGAACAAAATTAAGATTAAGCTAGATTTTAAGTTTGCAAGGGCTCTTAAAGGGGCGTGGCACAGCCCTAAATTTTATCTTTCATAGCGCCATAGCTCGTAAACCGTGCAAGATATTGTGATGAAATTCGGTACACGAATGCAGATCTTATGAACCTTGAATTGCGCATAAAATGGGCAGAATTGTAAAAGTGGGCGTGGCATTTTTTAGCAATTGAAAATTTGGATTTCGTATATCTCCAAATTGCCACATAAGATTTTCATAAAAATTTTAGGGATGATACCACTAAAAGTAGTCATCAATACAAGTTTCGTTAATATTCTGGAAAACTTCGTTGAAGGGCGTGGCACAGCCTACAATATTTATAAACGTTATAAAAAGAGAACTAACAACGCAATCGCTATGAAATTTAATATGGAAGACATACTCGCTAAAAGGTGTCTGCTTGCAAAATTTTGGCACAATAGTGCCGGTGGGTGTGGCACCTTCCATATAAACAAAATACGTTTAATGCTATAGATAGTGTGCTATGAGAGTAATCTTCATAAAATTTTGAGTGGAGATGTCGGTTACTATAACCTTTGAAATCAAATGAAACATGACAAGATTGCAGCAGTGGGCGTGACACCTCCCTCATTAACATAAAGTTATAAGTGTTATTTTAAGTGAACTAGTGGAGCAATTGATCTGAAATTTGATGTAAGTGGTTTACTGGGTATTAGGTACATATGAATCAAAAGCTTTTGAAATAGCAACAGTGGGCGTGGCACCTCTCATACAATCAAAATACCTTAAGTGGCATAACTATCGAAATATATGAGCAATCATACTGATATTTGGAGTAAGAGGTTTGTTTATGGAAGGCTATTTTTGGATCAAAATCGGTCTATTGTACCAGTGGATGTGTCACCGCCCTAAATTTTAAGAATAATTACGGCTATTGTGCTAAAATTTGGTTTGTGCATGTCAATCACGAATATCATTTATTGAAGCAAAAGTGGGCGGAATCGGAGAAGTGGGCGTGACATATTTCATGTTTTACATTTCTATTCTATTTTTTTCAACATTTCCCTTATTTTTTCGAAATTTTCAACCTTTTACCTGTTCCCATTCAATTATTTCATTCGACATTTTCTTCAATTTTTTTATTAATTTTTCAGCAATTTTCATATTTTTCGACTAATTTCTTTCAACTTTTTTCAATGGTGGTTTTTATATATTTTCAGCATTTTCAGTTTTTCCCAACACTTTTCAACATTTTTGAACCTTTTTACATTATTTACGACTTATTCAACCTCTTCAACATTTTTTTAACATCTATTTAAAAAGCACTTTCAATGCAGTGTAGGGTATGTGACTTTCGGCCTTGCTGAAGGTAACACCTTTACTAGTTTTATTTTTACATTTGGACTGTTTTACCTACCTTCTGTTTTTGGTTTCTTTGAGGGTGGTGTTGCTTCTGTCGTCGTTGGTCCCGGTGTCTGTATTTTTATTCCTGTCGTTTTATGCTGCAGTGTTGTTGGCTTTGGCTATGGTTGAAGCGGTAAGTGGTGTTATTGGTAGCGGGTGAAATTGTGCGATGGAGTGTTCCTGCGGGAGTATATAAAATATTATTGTACAATTTGTGACATTTCGGTATTTTTCTATATCTAGAAGTTTTTTTTTTAATGTTGTATAGTTGATGTACAAAAAATAGTTTTGAATATTCTGTTATTAGTATCTCAATTGAAAGTTAAAAAAAATACTTCAATTTCTAAATAAAATTCGCATGAAAACACAATATAATCCCTGCAAGAAACAGCTGCTTCTAAGTTGACAGTGCAATCATGCCTTCGAGGAAATTCCTTTCGTTAAAGAAAAAATCTGAAATTGCTAGAAAAATCGGAAAAGGTGTAAGTGTTTCATCTTTGGCAAAAATATATTGAGTTGCTAAATCTACAATATCGGGAATAAACAAAAAGAGCACAATATTATCTCTCACCAGGCAATTGGAGCATCTAAGAGGCAGACTCTTAGAAAAGGCAGTATCCGCTCATGAAGAAGGCAAAGAAGGTTTGTAGAGCAACGCAAAAAAAAACTGTCCAGTCAGTGGAGAAATGCTTCATGCCAGCTCTGGTTTGTTATCTGGACTTAAATCTCGTTTCGGAATTTAACTATTAAAAGTGTCCGGCGAAAAACTGTCATCGGATACCCAAGCAATTGAACCATTTAAGCATAAGCTCAGTAATATTATTTATGAGCTGAAGCTTTGCAAGGATCAAATTTACAACGCAGATTAGACCGGTTTGTTTTGGAAGATCTTTCCCGACAAAACGTATGTCAGCCAAACAGAAGAAACAACTCCGGGGAGAAAAGCATAAAAAGCCAGAATAAAATGCATGCACTAATACTAACGGAGAGCATAAAGTCAAACCATTAATAATATGACATCACAGTTGACTACCGAAACTCTAAGAGTGCATGGATGACTGCAGATATCTTCAGAGAATGGTTTCACCATTGTTTCGTTCCTCAGGTAAATTGAATAACACAATTGAAATTTATAACAATTTTATTGAGTACTTACAAACACACTCAGTTTTTTTGGTTTTAAGTGTCTTAAGGTCCAAAAGTTTTTGCGACAAAAGGGCTTACAAGCCAAAGCTATCCTATTGCTTGACAATGCGCCTAGTCATCCGCCAGATACTGAGCTTAAAACTGCTGATGTGATTTATTTCAAGCCCAATGTTACGCCCTTGATTCAGCCTATGGATCAAAATCTGATTCGCTTAACTACAGAAAACATCTGCTGTTATTAGCTGTAGGGAATGATGTCATCACTCAGTTTTTAAAAACTTGGACTTTAAAAGATGCTGTATCATTTTTAATGCTTGCTTGGAATCAGCTACAGGCAAATGTTATAGCGAAATTTTGGAAGCCTTTATTAGAATTCATCAATGCAACAGAGTCAAATCAAAGCAATGATAAAGATGATGATGTTCCATTGTCCTTAATTCGTCAAAAAATATTCCAGGAAAATTATACAGAAATCCATGACACACAAAGTTTACTGCAAGTTGTTATCCCGGATGTATTTTTTTCGACCCTTGTTTTCGTCTACCTGTTCATTTAGCTTATATGTATGTACTTTATTTATTTAAGGAAATCTACACTGAAATTGAAGCCGACAAACCGATTCATTTTGAGAAAGACGCCGAGAATAATTGAAGAATCTGATGATGACCACCAAGGTGAAATATAGATCACAAATCCTGTAAAAATAACTGCAGATATTAAAAGTTTCGATAAAGCTATCGCATGAGCTGAAGCCAACACTACTGATTACGCTGGCATACTAGCACTCCGAACTCTACGCGAAAAAGCGGTCCAAAAGTTAATTTCTGAACGCAAGAAACAAACATCAAATCGCGAATTCTTACAATAACCATATGAAGATTTCTATTTTCCTACAAATTTTTTCTAATTAACTCATTTACATACATATACAAATGTGTATTTTGAGCATATAAAACGAGTTTCTGAGCAAAAAATGTCAATCTTGATATAGGGAACTACCAAGATACTGTGGACAGGCCTTACAAAAACTAGTTTACCATATCCAGACACGACTGTATAGTTGAAACTCGTAAGTGCAGCACCACAGCTTCGCACTAATTCCAAATTGGCCTCAAGTAGTGCGGGGAGGTATTGAAACATAGCTTTTTGTTTTGTTTTATTTACATGTTTTTGAAATAAATTCATAAATATTGGTTTTTGATTCTGATGATGTTATTAAAGAAAATTTTATGTGCAATTATTTTTCTCCATTCGGTTGTGATATTTGGCACCCCATTTTTTTGTGATTTCATTTAAAAAAAAATATATGAAAATATATAAAATAAAAGTAAAAACAAAAGATCTAAAAAGTGTTTTGAGAACATAATAAATATTAATGACAGCATGTTTTGGAGGGCGACAGTAACAAGAGAAATTTATAAAATTGATTAGAAAATAGAAAGAATCTTTAAATATACAATACATAAATGAAAATATTTAAAAAAAAAAATTATTCGATACGAGAGTGGATCTATAAAACCGTGCCATTTTGAATGAAACAGTTTTTAGAAAGAAAAGTTTTTATTTTTCAACATAGTTTCCTTTAACTCAATACACTTAGTCCAACGTTTCTCCAATTTTTTTATTCACTCCAAAAAGTAGGATTTCTCGAAGTCCTCAAAATATTCATTCGTTTGAGCAATAATTTTAATCGCTAGAGCTAAATCTCCTTCCACCGCGAAAATTTCATCAGGAAACAGAAAATAGTTACTGTGGGCTAAATACGGAGAATATAACGGATGAGACACCATTTCGTATCCCAATTCATGGAATTTCAATTGAGAGCAAATGCGGATAGCTTCCAAAACCCAACTGAATATTTAAAATCAAAACCACTGTTCCATATGAAATGCCAATGGCATCAACAATCTCACGCACTTTTTTTCTCCGATCGGAGAACACCATACCGTGAACTTTTTCGGCATTTTCGGGTGTAGTGACCCTAATGTTCAGCGTCACTAGTGTTTGTGCGACCACAACGAAACTCAGTAAACCAATTTTTCACCATTGAAGTTGATGCTGTAGAGTCCCTATAGTACTTATTAAGCTTTTTCTTGGTTTGAGTGATGGTTTTTTTTCTCACAAAAAATAATGTCTTATGAACAGACAAAATTCACTTTTTTCCATTTTTACAAAAAACCACAAAGTCGTATGCTTTAAACACCTGTTAAACGTCAAGTTAATGACGAAAGTGTCTCAAAATTCAGCAAATGGTACTTGACGGGATTAGTGTTGCATTTCATTTAACTACGAGCGAAGTTCGGAAAGTCCCGGACTTACTAATAAAGGCGCAAAATGCTTCTGTGCGGAAATTCGCATCATTAAAATATTTCAGTTTTTCCATTAGGACTCCACCTCGGTAAGGTAAATACCATCGATAGATAACTTTCAAACTAAATCGATTGATGAATTAGAATATTTGCTATATAATGGATTTTAAATTAATGATCAAAAAGTAGATATGAAATTTCGACGCTTAATTCGTAACGCTCCAGCGAAAGCAAACTATGTACATATGTGGCTTTGTAAATCCAGATGCAGTAAATGTAACTACTTAAGTTCCCAAAAAAAGTTGAATTGCGACCACTTCAGGTCATTTGATAACGAATGATGAATTAGAGATGAGATTTTTCAGGACTCATCATCAAAACATTCCTTTAAGAGATTATATTTAAAAATGATATCACAAATTAAATGATAACTAAGTTAAACAAATTCTAAAAAAATATTACTTATATGTCACCACGCCTTCGATCTTGAACAGCTTGTACCTAAATTGTTTGATTTCCAGAGGCTTTGATGAAATGCGCAATAGCTCAACAGCTCCGAACTATGCGCACATATGTATATGTACATATATGGTCTATGAAAAGGAGGCTTCCCGAGCGAAAAACAAGTTTTCGAGAAAACAGCTGTTAAAGGTAAACAACTCGTTTCGTCTATCCGAATCGGCAAAAAAGTGAAAAGTGATTTTTTGACAACCTCTTTTCATAGACATTTCACAAATATTAACATGAGACATTTCTCGCAGGGATGCTGCGTATCTTTATATCATTGATATTAAAAAGTTCAATGAAATTTTCAATTATAATTTTTATTGATTTAAACTGTAAACAATTTTTTTTTCGGGTTGGCTTACATTTGAAAGTAAATAAATGTATGACATTGCGAGACATTTTAAATATTTTGGATATTTGGTTTGCCCTCACCCTTTTACAAGAATAGGTATTGATTTGTGAAGGTTAAATGATGTAAAGGGTGTTTTTTTAGAGGTTTGTTTTTTGAATAGAGATAAAACTGGCATTTTATGGTCAAATCTGGCAACTCTAATGTCATTTATGTTCAGTTTGGTTTGCCATTTCATCATGAACAGGTTGACAAAAGAACAACGCTTGCAAATCGTGCAAATTTATTTCGAAAATAATGGTTCAGTTCGCGAAGTTTACCGCAAGCTCCGTCCATTTTATGGTCGACATAATCGTCCATCAGAGCAATTAATTCGGTTAACCATGGATCGTTTTCGCACTACGTTTACTCTATGTGATAATACGCATCCGCAGAGACGTCGAACAGTGCGCACCGAAGAAACAATTGCCGCTGTAGAGCAAAATGTTGAAGAGGACCCGAATGAATCGATTCGCCACCGTGCACAGCAATTGGAGTTTGTCCATCAACTTTATGGAAGATTTTGCGCAAAGATCTTGGCTTGCGACCTTACAAGATCCAGCTTGTGCAAGAATTAAAGCCGCGAGACCATGCAATGCGTCGTGATTTTGGTGTATGGGCCGAAAATGAGATTGATCTCGATGCTGATTTTCATCGCAAAATTTTGTTCAGTGATGAGGCTCATTTTTGGTTGAATGGCTACGTCAACAAGCAAAATTGCCGCATTTGGAGTGAAGAGAATCCACATGAGACCCTTGAGACGCCATTACATCCACAAAAACTGACTGTTTGGTGTGCTCTATGGGCTGGTGGAGTCATTGGGCCATACTTCTTCCGAAATAATGCTGGAGAGTCAGTTACCGTTAATGGAGACCGGTATAGAGCCATGATAACCGACTATTTTGTTCCCGAATTGGATGGCATGAATGTGGATGAGTTGTGGTTCGAACAAGACGGCGCTACATGCCACACAGCGCACGTCACAATCGATTTATTGAAGGAAACATTCGATGAGCGCATAATTTCGCGGAATGGACCTGTCAATTGGCCACCAAGATCGTGTGATTTGACACCATTGGATTATTTTCTTTGGGGATATGTGAAGTCGCTCGTCTACGCCAACAAACCAGAAACGTTAGGGGACTTGGAAGCCAACATTCGTGGCGTTATTGCCGACATACGGCCCCATATGCTCAAAAAAGTGGTTCAAAATTGGACCTGTAGAATTGGCTTTATTCGAGCCAGCCGCGGCGGCCACATGCCCGAAATCATATTTAAACATTAATGGCATAAAATTATCCTTCCAATAAAGCCAAATTGATGGACATTAAAACGATTTTCTTGTGTTTTATTTCAATTCAAAGCTCTATACCTCTAAAAAAAACACCCTTTACAATTAACATTTTCTATGGAGAGCAAGAAATTAAGTCTCAGAAGAATGGATGAAGAAAAATATATAAAATTTGAGGATTTTCATTAAAAGACCTACTCAACTACCATTTCAAAATGTAAATAAAAAATCTTGGAAAGAATCAGAAATGAATTTTAGACATCACAAGTTGAGTCTACGGACCCCAAAAGTCTCGTTTTCGTTTAATTTTTGTGGTAAGAACATTTTGCATCAATTGGTGGAAAATCCAGCATAGGAATTTTGTACATCCGTGGTCTGAGGTCGCCTTTGGTGATGTCTAAAATTTATTTTCGAACTGTGTGCATGGTGGCGCATAGGTAACTTTATGATTAAATTATTGAGTAGTTTTTTTGCTTAATTATTTTTTTTTATTTCAAAATTAACTTTGAAAAACTTGTGATATTTATGATGGATAGACTCAGCACAGAATATAGAATCAAAGTTGTTCAATTTTATTTTGAAAGTCGACATTCTATTATTAAGACACAAAGATCATATTGAAATTTCTTTTATGTTCGGAATGCAACCGATTGGTTCAGCTGTCTGTGATCTTCCGCGGACTGGCAGACCTTGTGCATTCGAAATGATGTGAACGTTGCTCGGGTGCAAGCAAGTATTGAGGAAAAGCTGGAAATTTCCACCATACGACGTTCTCAGCAATTGGTGATGTCTGGGCAAATTTTACGACCATTACACCTTCTTCCATATAAAATTCAATTGCTTCATGAGTTGAAAGTAAATGATCCACAAGTACGCTTCAGTATGCACGACGTTTTCAAGCATCGTTTCGAGAGAACAACGAGTATATTCACTAGCTCATAATGAGCGATGAGGCCCATTTGCACCTCAAAGGTAACGTAAATAAACAAAATTTCAGAATATGGGTTAAATGCACCAACTTAGATGCACAGCATAGTGTGGAAAAAACTCAAATAGGATCATTGGATCATAATTGTTCGAAAACGGCGAACAGTTGTGCTCAATGTGAATGGCTTTCAATACAGGACAATGGTTGGAAATTTTTTAAGGCCAGAGGTATGGAACAATTCAGAATTGTAGGATCAACAAGATGGAGCTCACTTATACCCCAACTATAGCTCTCTTGAATGAATTTTTTGGTGATGGGATAATATGGCGATTTTCTGATTTTAACTGCCCACCGCATTTGCACTATTTAACATCTCCACATTTTTTTTCTTAGGGGCTATCGAAAAGTATTTGCCAAGAATAGCTTAAGGCTAATATCCGAGAAGAAAAGTTATGGAAAATGCTCTGGAAAGAGCACGTCAGGTCGAAGCAAACAATTGGCACCATTTGAGAGAAATTATTTTTACAACATAATATGAACATATTTCCAAACCATAATCTAAATTTTAATAACAGCTCAAAAGAGTTTCTTTCAGAGCCCGATCTTAAATAGAAATTGGATTTATTGTTTGTTACAAATGCAAAGTATTTTCCTTTAGAATTTATTAAGAATAATCCAAAATATTTTTGGCACCGTTGTCCAAAACGTTTTATTTTATATATTCAATCAATGAAATCTTTTATTTTCGACTTTTAAGGACTTTGTGTTGCGCAGGGCTAAAAACTGGAAAGCAACCCCTTCCATATAATAAAAGATAAAAAAATTTTATAATAAAAATCACGAAGAAAGTCGATATTTCTTCTGAAATCCGTGCGGTTTGTAAAGAATTGACCGATTTCTTTAAAAGTATATTCGAATCTTGATAATCACTGCTTGGTAGTAACTTGTCAAAGATCTATCTATGAATATGCTCCACATTATCTATCAACCCATGTTATAAAAAACTAAAAACTAAATAGTAGGTACTCAGAAAAAAACAACTAACTAAAATACTTTAAAACGAAAATATTTTCTTGAACCGACTACTTTTTAATTTTTCCTTATGGTATGGTTACATATTGTCAGTTGCAGCAGTCAACCTCTTCGACGCATTGTCTAATTGTTTGAAGGCACTTAAAACCTATCAATACAATTCCCAATGGCTTAAATTATTTCTATAATTGGTGTCGAATTCATGCTGCTGCTCGCATTTGTTGTACGAGTATTCCACAGTACTTCATTTCATTTCATTGCATTGCTCAGGAGCACAACTCAAAGTCGAAAACATTGCTGAACACTTGAACCGCACTCAACAACTGACCACTACTCGAACAACATTGATATCATAGCTGGCCTTTGGTGCTAGCAAAGGGTTAATATCGGCACGAGGGTGTTTTTGTATGATTTAAAATTATGTTGGCGCAGTGTAAATCTCACGAAATAGTGCAGGCGCTAAAGGAAGTTGAGTATGCAAAATGTGAGGGCCGCATTCTTTTCATAGTTCTGAACTCTTAAAAGCTTGCAGCTTATGATTCTGGATGTTGCCAGGAGGTTTGTTGGTCCAATTATTTTTTTGCCCCATGCCCTAAGATATCAAGTAAATGGACTGAACAAATGCTTTGGAACCATTTTAATGAGAGTTTTATTGACAATATAGAATTGTTTCTTATGATTAAAGATACCTATAGCTAGTCAGTTAAAAAAAAAAAAAAAAGTTAAAAATAAAAACAAGAACTATTGATAATAAAAAATATATAAAACGAAAAAGCAAATTGTAACATTAGTCATCAAAAAAAAAAAAATACAAATAAAACAGGCCCACAAAAAAATTGTTGTGCTCTGAGTCTTGGATGTTTATAAGGTATTGCCATGTATTTTTTCCTATTGAAACCGATTCCGCAATTCGTTTTACCCCTATATGCAGGCCCGGATTTACCATACAGGCAGAGTAGGCACGTGTCTAGGGCGGCAAGAGTTAAAGGGCGGCAAATATTGTCGGATTATTTTTTCGTATTCACGCATTATTGAATGTGTTTTTTTTGACACGGTTACCCGCTTAAAAAAATTTTTGTTTGTAAAATTAGTCGGCGATAGTCATCAAATTAACTGTCAACCGCATCAGAAAGAGTAAAATTTTCTAGTGGTTTTTTATTTAAATAAAAGTGTGAAAGACAAATTCGTAAAAATAATTATTAGTTGACAGATAGTGTCCAAAATATGTTAAAACACGCCCCACTCTCCCCTACGCTTTTGAAAAGTTGTGCGGCTTTAAAGATAATATGAAACTTAAATATATTCACTTTCATTAGAGGCTTGAAATTGAGCCTAAAACTATTGCTCACTGTATCCCACAGTTAACTTACGTCGCACAGTGGGAGATCGTGACCATAAATAGAAAGAAAATTTAAGTGCTAGGGATTGAAACTTTTTTTTACAACAATAGTCAGATGGTATTTTTTTTTTGTGTTTAGTTGGAACAGTGGGCTCAAAGTTGAGCTTTGTACACCAAACATGAAACTTTTTATACAAGCAACAGTTAGATAGGGCGCTCTAGTTAACTTGTTTGAAAGAAAAAGCAATAGTGTTGCATATTAACGAGAGTATTCCACTTTATAAAAATTTCAAGAGATCAGCGCTATTCTTACTATTTTTGGACGCCGTTCCATATAAACCCATCCACCGTGATGAATCGATTCGGAACCGTTCTCTATAGCTTAGGCTGTCGTATGCATAACTTAGCTTAATTGGCTTAAAAGCATACAAAATTCAACTCGTGCATGAATTGAAAGCGGCCGACCATTTCAGTCTTTTTGCTCTTGACAAACTTGAAAAAGATTCACAATTTTTGACCAAAATTTTATTCAATAGGCGAAATTGTAGAACTTCGTGCTCAATTGCAACCAAACAAGGCTCACGAACTGCCATTACATTCAGACAAAACAACGGTTTGGAGTGGCTTAATAACTGGTGGAATCATCGGTTTATATTATATCAAAAATAGGCAGGCCGGAATGTAACTGTGGATGGTACCCGTTATCGCACCGTGACAACGTACTATTTACTGCATTAAGATTTAAGACCGTGATTTCGACGACATTTAGTTCCAACAATGGCATTATTGTCAGAACAATTCGGTGAACAATTAATTCCACGCTTCGATCTGGTAAATTCGCCACCTAGATCATGTGATATTACAACTTTAGACTTTATTCCTTTAGAGCTTGGAGCTTATGTTCCAAAGTCTAATGGATAAGCCGGCTGCGTATGAGGAATTGGATGCAAACATTTCTCGATTTCTCGAGTTTTAACCGAGCGATGGGCACATCAATGTGCAAAATTCGATCATTTTCTGGCATCGGGAAAGGCTTTGGCAAAGCAACCCTGGTTCGTTAATTTCACCAAAATGCAGTACGATCTTTCCCGTAATTTTTTATGCTGTAATTTTATACACTCAACTTTTCTACAGCGGAGTCTCCGCCTTTAATATGAAATATTTTGTTGATCCACCGCGAGGCACCTACATTTTCACTCTTTACTAAGGGACACCTATGACGAATTCGTCCTCGAAACTTAAGTAACTAAAATATCAATTCTTAGAATAAATTTTTTGTTTAATCGAAGTTTTTCGAAATTCAATCAAATGTTGTCATTTATTCTTACATTTTATTTGGAAATGTATTTGAAACATAAGCTATTGCTTCTTTGACAGTTAACTTACTTACGTGGGGAGTGTATTATGCGGATATTTGATTGTTTTGGCATTAGCACCTACATCAGAAACTACTACGAAACTTTTCGTTGTAAAAAAAAAAAATTGTAAATAAAACTATTTGACAACTCTGAGTTTGAATAAAAACTTGGTCCAACACTTGGTCAATCTTTATTATATATAACCCAAAATATTTTTGTTCGTGAGATCTCGAAGATTTTGAGTGGAAGCATAATAATTTTTTCCTAAATTATTAAAAGAAACATCATGAGGATGTCTTGCATAGGAGCTACAGACAAAGTCTTTGGCATTTATCCGCAATTCTATTTCAAGTACATAGCAACTTTTGCAACTGTACAGCAACTCTTTTTTAAATTAAAATAAAATTTTATAAAATTCGAACTTACACCCTTTTTTGTGGAATTTCACATATTTTAAAAATTTTTATTTATTTTTCAGTTTTGTTTGCTTAGTGCTCACTTCATATCATTTTAAAAACTTTTTACATTTTCTCTTTTGCTTTTTTTTTTAATATTTCACAAATCCTTTTTATTGTCAGTTAGCAACAGTTTATCCTTTTCTGGAATACAAAAAATAATTTTGATTTTTTTGAAACAATTTCTAAAAATTCTTGTTTTAGATTTGTTTCTCTCAATGCTGACAGATTGGAGAAACACTTCCATCAGCAACGAGATCTCGTCTCGCACTGAAGCAACAGTCGATTGTCGTCCTATTAGGATGCTTAGTGCAAGGATATTTGAATCGAATTGAATTCACAGCATTGCGCGCGTTACGCGATAAATTGACTCAAATTTAAATGGTCCTTGTGGGGCAGGAATGTCTATTGGGAAATCCTTTACGCTGCTCTGTATGCAACAGTTGTTATTGTAGATTGTGCGTACGTACGTACACAAGGAGGATAAATTAATGGAGAACAGTGGCGCTTTGGTTTCTGTTTTACGGTAACTAGGGGTACTGCATTGTTGTGGCTCAAATTTATAGTTTGAAGTCGTGAAAGAATATAACAATTGTCCCAGAAAAAATTAACATTTCCACTGTAAAACTTTATACTATCAATTTTATTTAGGCGGGATAGCCTTTGAGTCTTAGTTTTAATTTTTTTAATATTGATTTGGGGCTTCAATCTTCTTTGAGACTCCTTTTTTATAATGTCTTATTTTGGCATATGCCAAATTAGTTTTAGCACTTACGTTGATCTTAAATTACCATTTCTTTCCACTTTTGCTCGTTTTTCATAAACATATTTCATTTGATGTATCACATAATGCAAGGAGAACTGTTTAGTATCGTTATCTCTCTCATTCTCGGTCGTGATAATGATAAAAAGTTGACATTAAAAAATTATGTCTCGCATCACCGAATACGAACACGGGTGTGGCCGATATCTCTTTCTCGTCGATGATGTAGTCCTTATCGTGTGTTAAATATATCTGCCTGACCTTCTCGTTCTCGTCCTCGGACATACGAGGTAGAATTTCTATTGAGCACTCATAAACCATATTCGTTTCAAAACATATAATGATTACTCTCATTATTGATGTCGGAGAGGCTTAGAACAGGGTTTGAAAATTTTTATACAAAGAGGCGTGCCACCTTCCATACATCATAAACACTTAAAACGCCAAGTCTTGGCACCTACAATAGTATGCGTTTTGAAATTTGGTGCTAGAATGTATAGTGTCTATACACGAAATGTGGACGGGATAAGGTAACGGGGCGTAACACCTTTCATACAACAAAACACTTAGAATATACCTTGGTAGGTACAGTTATGAAACTTGATATGGGAGCGTACATTGCTTGTATATAAACGGGATTATAGAATGGAGCTTGGCTTCTACCATGCCACAAAAACCTTTAAATTGCTATTCTTATTACACAAACTGAGCTGTGAAATTTGGTGCATGGACTCAATGTGTAAAATGTAGGCGGGTTAAAACAACGGCAAGTGCGCGGGTAAAGTCAGCCTAGCTAGTAATAAATCTATAAATACAAACGAGAAAAACCTAGAGAAATCGGCTAAAAAAAGACGAAACCCAGACGAGTGCGATACTAATCCAAAATTTAACGAAAGAGAGCGAGTATGAAACGGTAAGCTTGGTGCCACTTGGGGTACGATAGTAATTATCGTTTCATTCTCGAAATACACCGGACCGTGAAGGGTATGATGATAGTTTTTTGCTACTGTGCGATTTAAATTTTTTCGAGGTCTGGTATTTTAGAAATAGCATGATTCCAAGTCCAGATAAATTCCAGCCGCTGTACTTTTTTGGAAGAAAATTACACTACCTCTATCAAACGCTCTCACGATATGCATGCGTTGATGATTTGTTTAGCAATTCTGTATACGTGTACGCTTTTTTACGCTCTTAAAGCGCCTGATCATTCTCATTTTAACGCTCTTTGAGCGCCTGCTCGTTCCCTTGTCAGCACCGGTCAAGAGCCTGAGTGTATCACTTGATATTTATGTGACCTTTAATAACCACATCAATCAACTTCTTAATCAATCTTCTACTCACTACTAATCCTCCTGGACTACTGCTTAAGAGGTAGAGAGAGTGGCGGGAAAATTAGACTACTCTTACATAGGTAGAATGAAATCTTAGAAGGTCGTGGTGTCTGTCAGACCACACGTCGGTACTAGAAGTTTAATTCTGTTTTGAAAACAGAATGTTAGCTTGTATCACCAAACGTTTTCTTATTAAGTTGAGTAACATTTGCTAAGCTAGTTATGTGAGGTCACGCCCACTTTTACAATCCTGCCCAATTTTGGTAGAGTTTTGTATGTATTTGAAATACTTAGTTATTCACATCAACGTTTATGCTTCCATACGAAGCGCCACGCCTACTTATCAAAACTCACCCAATTTTTATTGAGTACTGATCTTGTGTCCCCAAAAGCTTCCATCATATCGTAAAATTTTCGTGAATGGTTTTCTGCGCAAAACACAATATTAATTAGAGTTGCCACATCCACGTGGATTTTTGAGTTTCTATCTTGGCTTAAAATTTTTATGTTTTTGTTCTGAATACGCCACGTTCACATATCTAACTCCATACAATTTTTGTTCACTGTATGTTTGTCTCACCACATATTCGGAAATCCTTTTTTGAAAAAAACCTGCATAAATGGTTTTCTGCACATAGCGTATCAAAATTTTTGCTTGTAAGCGAGTTGGCTGGTTCACTTCTTAAGCCCGCAATCTTTTTTTTTTTTCATTGATTGTGTCACATGATGTTTCCCTACCAATTGTTGAAAGTTAACCTTAATGGTTTTCTATGCCCTTTCCCAAATCTACGACTTTTTCGCGTAAAGCCAGGGCTATTTGAAGATGGCATGTGCTTAGAAATTTGTAAAAGTTAGGTAAGAGACACATATACGCCGGAAATGACTTCAATACTCGGGTCATCTTGAAATAGCCCGAATCTTGTGAGGAAAACGTAAATAATTATTTGCGAGATTTTTTGGACTTTTGTAAGATCTGTGGTTATATAACCTTAAATGTCTCAATGATTCTGCTGTGTTTTACCACTTTTGCACTCCCAGTGGAACAACAACATTCCTGACCCCCTTCTTTGTGCACCTGTAAAATAGCTCTAAATTACTTTTGATTAGACATATAAAATATGCTCGTTTCACATGTATTTCATTTTGTCAGAACAATGGGAGAAACTTCATAATTATTAGTCCTTAAAAGTGTCCAAATAAGCTTACTGATTTCCTCAGCAAGAGAACACAACCGCCACTGACATGCACAACCACTAGTTGAGTGTTTTTCTGGCTACACAACATGCCTACATATGAACATAAAGGCTGCAGTTGTGGGCTATTGCCTCACCACTGGAGAAGCATATTTTCACAGACATCGATTTAAGTTAAACACTTGTTGATGAATCTGAGAGCAACTTGTTGGAAAAGGAATACTTTCATACTTCAACGAATTTTTCACTCAAATGGATTTTCACTCGAAACTTCAGGCAGCAAAGAAAGTAAAATGATAACTTTAGATAAGGGCTGCGGTGATATTATCAATACACACATGGTATCAGTACACATATATATGCAATGCATTCATCAAGCTACATATAAAGGGTGATTTTTTAATCAAATTTTATTTTCTTATAAGACATTATTAAAGAACATATCGGTGCTTTAAGCGAAAATGTTGTTATTTTCTAGGAAGATATGTGAAGTGGATGGCTTATGCTGATAAGCAATCAATAATTGACGCTAGGAAAATCAATAAAGTCTTGAGTGATCCTAGTAGTAGTTTTTAAGGCAGTCTAAGGACGTATGAGCAAAATCTCGAATTAGGTCTGGATTTTTGTGGGCGGTAGGCGTAGCCGTATACCATTTTTGTCAAATCGAAGTTAAGTTTAATAAGCAGCAAGTATACGAAAGCAGATGAAATTTTAGATTCAGGCCGGCGTGGTCAAAGTCTCACGTTTATATATTTTTATTAGATCGCACCATACGATATATCAATATAAAGTAGAGCTCATTACCTTTCCAACAAAACAAAGTTAATGTAAATTCAAAGGCAAATTCACCACTTATAAAGTTTTAAACAAAAAATTTATTGAAAAATGCTATAAAACTCGATTTTTAGTGCATAATATTTATTAAAATGTTCAATAGTTTTACGATATTTTTTAGCTAAAGGAGGTTGATCTTCAACTTTTTAGCAAATTTGAGCATTCTTTCTGTGAAGAAAAAAGTTACACGTAAAATAACAAATGCTTTCTTTTTGTACAAAAAAAACCTTGAAGAGATGCAAAACAGCTCCATTGAGTATTATCCGAAAGAAAAAAATTGTGCAGAGATCATTATCCAGAGTCTCTCTGCAAAAATTCGACCTTAAGTTGTGTGTAGTTATTTAGTATAAATCAACAGAGTTCAGTGCAATAGATATTAAAAGATACAAAATTTTCCTACTTTTGAAAATCACATTTAAAAATTTTATATCAAATATTAATAAAATATTCCAGCAATTTCATTTATGTGGCTTCATAAGGTTCCGCCGCTCTAGGCCCACAGAAGTGTTTTTTTTTTACGCTACGGCCTGTATACTTAATTTGATCAATCTATCACGCTTATATTTCTCCTAATCGGTTTCACAAACAGACTAACCGACATAAAGGCATTACCATATCGAATCTGGAGTTGACGCTGATCAAGAATATATCGCCTCTTTTCTACCTAATCTTGCAACTATGTATCAACTTCTTCAAATCCTTGCAAAAATTGGCAGCATGGTCAGTGATGCCAATTAAAATAAAAATTTTAAAAATTTACGGGACTAACGCAGAAAGGGACGATATAGAATTTCCAAGTCCGCCACGCCCTATTTCATGTGTTACTAATGGATGCACAAAATCAATATGTATATCGCCGAATTCCTATACGCATTTGTTATTTTGCAAACGTATTAAAAATGTATGTACGTATGTGTGGTGTATGAACTAAATAAAAAAAGTTTCGCATTTGTCTGACGTTGCAGCGAAATAAAAAGGTGTTGCTTGTACGTACTAAGCTACGTATGTCCTGCCATAACGATATTTTTTCTTGAACTTTCTTATTTTCTCTATCAATGACGGAGGATGAGAGCGAAAAAACGTGTCACTCTAAAAATTGTGGCAATTGAAAAAAAGAAAAATGTCCATTTAAGCAATTTACACGATAAGAGATTTTTGCAAGAGAAACTTTTTAAAACAAAAAGCTTATGAAAAATGCCATCCAGCGGTTGAATTTTTAAACTATATATAATGGCATTTTGCGTAAAAAAAGTTTCTTGAAAACCTTTTTCCTTCTGCAGAGAAAGGGGATAGTAAAGAAAAATCGAAATTAAAAGATTATGAAATAAATAAGAAACTCTTAAGTTGTTAATAAAATTATATCATAGTCATACAAAATTTTTATATTTAAAAATAGCCAATATTGCGCCCATTTCAAGCTTTCAGATGTCATCAATTTTACTGAAATGTATTCATTGATTCACAACTTATTACAGCTTAGGCTGAATATCGATCGCTAGTGCCTAACCTTTTCGACCAGCAGAATGACAACATTTAATACTGACCAATACCATTAATTTGACTCTTCCTTCGTTATAATGATAAGCCAATAAAAAAATTACAAATTTAATTACTGGTACCAAACACTTTCTGCCAAAAGTGAGAGTGGCACCGTTGCATATTGTAAAACATACACCAAAATATTGTCACCCTTTTGCTTAGGTACGGAAAAAGATGCGTTTTGGTCAGTCAATTATGGTTTTTAAATATTATAAATTAAATCGCGTTTTAATAACGAGAAACGCAAACTAAATTTGTGTCTTAGTTGCATATATCTAGGGACACGATCGATACGCCTGTATCGGTACTTTTTATACCCTACACAGAGGGTATATTCACTTTGTCATTCCGTTTGTAACGCATAGAAGGGGGCGTGGCAGGTATGGAGAGTATATATATTCTTGATCAGCGTCACCACCTGAGTCGATATAGCTGTGTCCGTCTGTCTGTCTGTCTGTCTGTCTGTCTGTGTGTCTGTCTGTTGAAATCAGGTTTACGAGAAAACTAAGCAAGCTAACTCAATGAAATTTGGCACACAGGTCAAACCTTCTTGCAAGCTGCTAGCATATAAAAATTGGCGAAATCGGTTCACGGCCACGCCTTCCGCCCATACTCTATGTAAATATACCCAAGTCCATTTTGAAAAAAAGATGCTGCGATTTTGATGAAACTTGGTGATTTGTTGAAGATGAGAACAAAATTAAGATTAGGCTAGGTTTGAAGTTTGCAAAGGTTCTTAAAGGGGCGTGGCACAGCCCTTAATTTTAACTTTTATAACGCCATAGCTCGTAAACCGTGCAAGATATTGTGATGAAATTTGGTACACGAATACAGATCTTATAAATCTTGAATTGCGCATAAAAAAGGCGGAATTGAAAAAGTTTGGGCGTGGTACTTTTTAGCAATTGAATATTTGGATTTCGTATAACTCCAAATTGGCACATACGATTTTCATTAAAATTTTAGGGATCATACCACTGAAAGTAGTCATCAATACAAGTTTATTCAATATTCTGGAAAATTTTGTTGAAGGGCGTGGCACAGCCTGCAATATTTATAAACGTTATAAAAAGAGAACTAACAAAGCAATCGCTATGAAATTTAAAATGGCAGATATACTCGCTAAAAGGTTTCTTCTTGCAAAATTTTGGTACAATGGTGCCGGTGGGTGTGGCACATCCCATATAAGCAAAATACGTTTAATGATGTAGATGGTGTGCTATGAGAGTAATCTTCATAAAATTTTGTGTAGAGGTGCCGGTTACTATACGCTTTTAAATTCAATGAATCTTGACAAGATTGCATCAGTGGGCGTGTCACCTCCCTCATTAGCATAAAGTTGTAAGTGCTATTTTAAGTGAACTATTGGTGCAATTGATCTGAAATTTGATGTAAGGGGTTTACTGGGTATTAGGTACATATTTATCAAAAGCTGGCGAAATAGCAACGGTGGGCGTGGCACCTCCCATACAATTAAAATACCTTAAGTGGCATAACTATCGAAAGAAATGAGCAATCATACTGAAATTTGGTGTAAGAGGTTTGTTTTTGGAAGGCTATTTGTGGACCAAAATCTGAATCGATTGTACCAGTGGGTGTGTCACCGCCCTAAATTTTAAGAATAATCACGGCATAATATCGCAAACTATACAAGCTATTGTGCTAAAATTTGGTTTGTGCATTTATTGAAACAAAAGTGGGCAGAATTGGAGAAGTGGGCGTGACATATTCCGTGTTTTTCATGTCAATTCTATTTTTTTCAACATTTCCCATACTCTTTTGACATTTTCAGTTTTTTCCAACACTTTTCAACATTTTTGGACCTGTTTACATTATTTTCCACTTATTCAACCTCTTCAACATTTTTTTAACATTTATTTAAAAAGTACTTTCAATGCAGTGTAGGGTATGTGAGTTTCGGCCTGGCCGAAGATAACACCTTTACTAGTTTCTTTTGATACCGTTATTTCGTACTCGATATTATCGCATCATTTAGGTTTTTACATTCGTAACTTTCTTTATGGGCAAATTTAAAAATAGCTTAGAACTCTAATATGTGAATTTTTGGAGAAACAATAAGGAAGATAAGTGCTATTTGAAGCTTATTTAACAGCTCTAACATCGCATCAGAGTAGTGCCCCAAAAGTTTCCCACAAAATATGCTTTAAATCAGCGATGGGCACGTAGTGGCACTTTCCGCCCTCATGGCCCGAATCGTTATTCGACGCGCAAACAACCAAAAAACAATTCGCAGATTTTCAACGCTATTGACACACAGTGTTGGCTGGAGTTCAAATGAAAACAAAAACAACACACACAGGCATTAGCGATGGCGCCGCATTGTGTCTCGACGAATGTAGCAATTGTTTTTGTTTGTAGTGCAATTTGTTTTTTTTTTTTGTGCTGTTGGCGAATTTGGCAATGAAAACAAAAAAACTTTCGTTTTTTGTTGCTTGATTTTGTTGTTGCGCTCTTTTTTCTGGATTTCCATGCCCACCGCTGGTTTAAATAATTGAAAAGCTCTATTGTTCTCATTTTTACGCTCTTTGAGCGCCTGCTCATTCTCTGGGCAACAACGCTCATAAAGATCGAAATTCCAGAAATAATTTTATATCTTTTACGGCACATGGCAGCACATCCTGAGGACATTACAGCACAAGGATACTTTTTTGCAAGTTGCAAGTGTTATTTATATGTAAATCGGCAATTAATGTATTTTGCGCGGTAATTTTTTGTGTTTTTGCACTTACAGTACTGAACAGGAGGGCTCAGTAAAAAATTATATTAAATTTTGATCCGTTCTAAAAACGCAAACAAATCGTTAATGTTTTACCACGCCTGGTTTTTAAGATAAATGGAGTCCAGTGTGTCTAAAACACAGAATTCGACATTTTCGTACACTCGTACTTATAACATTTGGGAGCATTTGTACATAAAAAATAAGAAGACCAAAAAAATCCAATACTATACCCTACACAGAGGGTATATTCACTTTGTCTTTCCGTTTGTAACACATGGTGGCGTGGCAAGTATAGAAAAGTACATATATTATTGATCAGTGTTACCACCTGAGTCGATGTAGCTATGTCCGTCTGTCTGTCTGTCTGTCTATCTGCCTGTCTGTCTATCTGTCTGTTTGTCTCTCTGTATGTCTGTCTGTCTGTTGAAATCACGTTTACGGGAAATCTAAGCAAGCTAATTCAATGAAATTTGGCACACAGGTCACACGCCTACCGCCCCAACTCTATGTAAATATACCTCAGTCTATTTTGAAAAAAGTTTCTTCGATTTTGATGAAACTCGGTGATTTGGTGAACATGTGAACAAACTTAAGATTGGGCTAGGTTTTAAGTTTGCAAAGGTACTTAAAAGGGCCGTGGCACAGCCTTAAATTTTAACTTTTATAATTCTAAATCTTGAATTGTGCTCAAAGTGGGTGGAATTGTAAAAGTGGGCGTGGCACTTTTTAAGAATTGAAAATGTTGATTTCGTTTAATTCAAAATTGCCACATACGATTTTCATAAAATCTTTAGGGATGATACCACTGGGAGCAGTCATCAATACAAGTTTCGTCAATATTCTGGAAAATTTCGTTGAAAGGCGTTGCACAGCCCTTATAAACATTATAATTAGAAAACTAAAATCGTAATCGTTATGAAATTTAGTATGGCAGACATACTTGCTAAAAGGTATTTTATTACGAAAACTTGGCACAATAGTAACGGTGGGCGTGGCACTTCCCATATAAGCAAAAAACGTTTAATGCTATAGATAGTGTGCAATGAGAGTAATCTTCATAAAAGTTGGTGTATAGATGTCAATTATTTTAAGCTATAAAATTAAATAGACTTCGACGGGATTACATCAGTGGGCGTGGCACCATCCATATTAACATGAAGTTGGAAATGATATTTTAAGAAACTATTGTAGCAATTGGCATGAAATTTGATATAAGTGGTTTACTTGCTATAATGTCTGCGTCTGCATCAAAAGCTGGCAAAATAGCACCACTGGGCGTGGTACCTGCCATACAAGTTAAATACCTTTAGTGGCATATCTATCGAAATATATGAGCAATCATTCTGAAATTCGGTGTAAGAGCTTTGCTTATGGAAAGCTATTTCTGGATCAAAATCAGACATTAAGGCATATATCGTAAATTATACAAGCAAATTTTGCTAAATATAAATGAATATAAAACATTGAACTAAAAATAGGTTGAATTGGAGAAGTGGGCGTGACATATTTCAACTTTTTCATTTCATTTCGATTTTGTTCAACATTTTCGACATTCTTTTGATTCTTTAGCTTTTAGCAATATATTTCATAAGTGTTTTTTCCACTTTTTCAACCTCTTTCAAACTCTTTCAACTTGATTCGACATTTTCTTTATTTTTTCGACTTTTTCATGAATATTGAATTTTTTCAACATTTTTCATTCAATTTCTTTCAACTTTCTACAAATGTTTCCACGTTTTTTAGACTTTTCAGTTTTTTTCAACTGTTTCAACCTCTTTGAACCTTTTACATTATTTTCGACTTCCTCAAACTTTTCAACGTCTTTTTAATATTTATTTGAGAAGTACTTTCAGTGCAGTTTTGGGTATGTGAGTTTCAGCCTGGTCGAAGACAACACCTTTACCAGATATTTTTTCTATGAAAGTTATGGTACTAAAACTATAACTATGTTTTCAGAGCTGGAAAGTAATAAAAACTGTTTGACTTCGATTCCTAATCCAGGGAATTGAAATTTGGATTCGACTCTTTCAATTCCATGTTTGATTCTTAAACGAATTTTAAAGCCAATTTCAATTGACGATTTTACGAAAAAAACGTTTGCATCAATCAATGAAAATAAATTTTATGCATTACAAGATGTGGAGACATACTCACGAATAGATGAGGAAACGAGTTTCCACATCATCAAAGGCGGCCCATCTTTCGCTTAGATAATTTTAACTTCATCTTAAATTTTTGCTTTAGCAAACAACAGATTTTTCGGAGTAGCAGAGCCATTTCAAATGAGAACCAAAATCAATTTTCAACGCTTCCATATCAATTACTTCAATTAAAAAAAATTTTTTTTTACAGAAATATTTCAAAGTCGGGTTCTTCGATGCACTTTTACGTCTTTGGTAGTGTCTATAATCAATTTTCGACCTTTCCTCATTGATTGGAGCAAACATTTGTTTTAGAAAAATATCCAATCGTTTTTAAGAACTAAATTTTTTCAATGCAAAATTTTGATTTGGAATAATTACTCTTATCGACTCAAAACTCCAATTAATATATCTTTGCGTCACGAAATATGTAAGGTCAGGATTGTTTTTCGGTTTGGAACCCTGTTTCTTAAAAAGATATCTTGATTTAAGTAATAAGGCGAAAAAGTTCAAAGAAAATATTTTGAATTATTCGTAATAATATCCAAGCAAAATATCCTTACGATTTCCTAGAAAGAAGAAAATAGAAAAGTTCGAAAAAGGATTAGGATATCTCAATGGGTGATTCAGACTCCAAAAGTTGCCCTTTTTGGACATATTTTTGAAAAAGAAATGTGTAAATAAAATAAATCCGTTTTTTTTGTAATTTTACTGGCTTTCGATTTGGAGCTTATTAGTGCTTTACCGATAACCAATAAATGTAGTTATCGTTCTCGTTATCGGGACCGAGAACGACAACGATAACGAGACCATATCAAAAAAATTATTTCTTGTACGAACAAGGACGAGAACGAGAAGGGTCTGGCCGATATCTCGCTCTCGGCGATAATGTAATATTTATCGTACGATAGGCACTAAATTATCGCTGAAAACGATGTTCAGTCAGAGCTTCCATACAGTGAAGTTCGAGTTATGTACATCACTAAATAGCTTAAAAATACAAATTTTGAGATGCGGCCCTGTTGTTCTGATGGTGCCATATCTTGGCACCTATGGTAGCAGGCGTTTTGAAATTCAGCACTGGGATGTATATTATCTGTGTTAAGTACCTCAAGAAATCTGAACGAGATTATACAAACGGGCGTGGCACCCTTATAAAGCAAAATTACTTAAAACGCCATATCTTGGCATCTATCGCAGCTGCAGTTGTGAAACCTGATATGTAAATGAAATTTGTTTGTGCTAAACAACTCGCTAAATGTGAACAGGGTTGGATAATGGGTCATAGCTCTTCCCATTTAACAGAAACATTGCTATTCTTGGAATTTATGGCAAGCTCTAAAAATTTTGCACATGGACCCAATTGTTTGCAGTAAGGACTGTGTAAAATATAGACGTGGTTGTACAACGGACAGTGTGCCGAAAATTCGCTGGTTCAGATAGTTTTATATATATAAAAATGTGAAGGAAAATTATTAGCGATACGAGACAAAAACGAGACGATAACGATACAGATTAAAAATCTCACGTACGAGAACGAGACGATAAGCTTGGCGCCTCCACGAGGACGATACGATAATTTTCGAACTATCGTATCGTTCTCGTATCGGTGAAGCACTAGCGCCTTTGGCCAGAAGGAGTGGAAAATTTCCATATGTGCAATTGTGAACATAGAAACAAAACAAAAACAGAAATGGACTTCAGCTGGAAAACGATTTGATTATTTTGTATCTGACATCTGAAGCCACGATTGGAGAGAATAATAAGAGCAAAGCAAGCACATCTTTTTCACTGACCTTACGCCGCTATAATCGGTGTTATATATTTTGCCAAACTGGATGTCTTACCAATCTCTTCATGAGCTTCGCTTTTTAGTCATCAATCGAAAGCTTTGTTACCTTACTAAGTAGATTCAAACATTGAAGCTGCCTCGGATCTAGGATTGATTCATTGTGCGCGCTGTTGTTAGAAAGAGTGAAGTTGCTGGTGACATTAATATTCTATGCGGTAATTTTCATAATTTATAGTGTAAAATATCTGGCCACGGAGGAGCTCTAACCCCTTATTCGTCCTCCAAATCTGTGGCAACGCTGAAGCTGTTGCGTACTTCCTTGAACGCTTCGCCACCCATGCTTGGAAAAATATTATACTTTAAGCTATTACAAAATTTAATAAAATAACATAATTTGTAATTCATAAATAACTTTTAACAAAACACTACATCTGTACATACGGATATGCTGAAGACTGCTCTGCTTAACACTCAAGAACTTGTGACTTTCTAACTTTTTGGTAGCTCACTGTTTACAAACTTTTAACTGAATGAACTTAAATGCATCTCTCTGGCCTACATACAAAATGCATTCCCATAATTAAAAAAAAAAAAAATCAAAAAAAGACCTGTTCCAGTAGGTCGTTTTGTTTTCATAGTAACACAAAACTTGAATTGAAGTAGATAACTATCGTAAATGAATAAATTAACTAAAGTACTCTTCGTTCTATTGTTTTTGGAAACAAAATTTTGTGAACGTTCAGATAGTTACAAGAATGCAATATTGGGTGATTTGTAACCAAAAAAAAAAAGTATGCTAAGGATATTTACAATCTTTTGGTTTAATGGAAATTTCGGACTTTTGACAAATTATGAGCACTAGCTATGGTTTCTAGAACTGTATATATTTGCTTTATTATGTTCCAAATGTATTGGAAATAAGTTATCGACCTTTATTTTCAAATAGACAAAATTTCAGTTAAGATCAGTAAAATCAAGTATGAAAAAAATGCGCTATACACGAAACCAGTGGTGGGCATGGAAATCTAGTAATAGGGCGCAAAACCATCAAGAAACCAAATTATAAAGTTTTTTTGCATTCATTTACAAATTTACCAACAGTACGAAAAAATACCAAATTGCACTACAAACAAAAACAATTGCTACATTCGTCGATACACAATGCGGCGCCATCGCTAATGCCTATGTGTGTTGTTTTTGTTTTCGTTTGAGCTGAAGGCAACGCTGTGCGTCAATAGCGTTGAAATTCTGCGAATTATTTTTTGGTTGCTTGTGCGTCGAATAATGATTCGGGCCATGAGGGCGGAAAGTGTCTGTATTTGCCCATCGCTGCATTAAACCATCAAACAGAATCTACACATATTGCTTATGCAAGGAAATGATTTAAAATTTTCAAGTACCGTTCATCTCAAAGCCGCTCTCCCAGCCTGAACAGAGTCCTGACAATATTTATTATTCACCGTTTGACCAACTGAATTTCATTCATCATTTTGTTGATTCATAATTTTGTGATAGTATTTTTTCTATATCAAGCACATAACGAAACTGCGGCCAGTTTGATCAAATCGGTAGCATTCCACAGGTGTAGTCAATTGAAAATTTTCGGCTCACTTTTGCATTTACGTCATTTACTATGAAAAATAAAAGATTCTCATTATCGTCTGTCATTTCACATAAGTCGTGATCTCCATCTGCCAGCGTGTCAAAAGTCAGCGGATATCTTCAATTCAAACTATATGAAAAAGTCGAAATTGTTGAACTTCTGAGTGCTTCTAACGTGCGAATGCCTTCAATCCTTCAATCCATTCGTCATTTGATATGAATGGAAATCAGACCTTTACGGCATCTGGTGAGCAGTCTGACATTGGAAATGATTCTAATGCACCAAATTTTCAGAATTCGTTGGAGAAAACTTGTAAATTGTGTAGCAGGGTGCTGATTCAAAGCCGTACAATAAAACTGGTTTCACGTTTGCCGCAAAGATTTTAAGTTTCGTTGCCGTTGAAACGAAGATTGCCAGACAAAACGAAGTTGAGCCATGTGGACTTTTCTCCCATGTCGGACCTCTTGATAGCGAGGAGGCATATGTCATAGGCATAAGAGAGGTCTTCTAAGTGCTCATTGAAAGTCCATTGAATGCCACCATTTGCGGCACATAGAGCTACCAGAAACGAGCAGGCAACATTGGCACATAACTGAGATGTACTCAAGAGTATCAGAAAGTTTTGCTTATTATTTATAATACTCAACATTTGAAGCTTTCGTCTTAAGGCTTGATGAAGTTAATGATCTGGGGTGCAGAGTCTCGTTTGTTGAATGAATAAAAGCAATATATCAAAACCAACTGAGTATAACTCTAATTATTTACAATTAAGTAAGTGCATCCGTTTTTGTTAAATAGCTTTTGTTTCAAATCGAAAAAGAAGTCAACTCAAAGTCATCGATTTGCTTGAAACTTACAGATATCATTCTGGATATTGGGGTATAGACCTTCCCTCTTAATTATAAGAAAGCAGGTGACAATTATGGTGACTTTGACTTCGTTTCTTTGAAACTGCATTTCAGTTTATCTCGATATATATGTATATATTTATATGTTCTCCAGATTAGGCCCCCATCGACAACTTCCTGTTTCCAAACCTGAAGAAATGGCTCAGTGGAAAGAGATTCAACACCAGATAGGAGGTCATCACCAAAACAGATGCCTTTTTTGAGGACCTTCCGAAAACGTATTTTTCGGATGGGATAAAAAAATTGGAGAAACGTTGGACGAAGTGTATCGAGCTAAACGGTTTTTGGCGTAAAACCCATTTCTTGTTGCATGTTTCACGGAATTATCTAACAGCCCTGCTGCAACTACTTTTCTATAGTACCATTTGAATCGTTATATTGTGCCCATTCGTTCGGATTTCAACCATATTGCTTTCTATCATTTGGCGCCACAATATTCTAGGCCTTCTTCCTCTGCACTGAATCGACAAGTTCTGCCAATCAGTTCGGGTTATCATTGCCAGCGGCTTTTTTCTAATGCCATTTGAGGTAGAAATGAAGTTCGTAATTCTCGATTTGCCTTTAGTTTTATATAAAATAATAAAGAGTTAAATTCTCAACTCTTTCGTAAACTGAAGCTTATTCTGCTCATATAAGACGCACTGATAAGCCTTTTATTTAATGGAAAATTATGACAAAACATCCTTCTTTTGATATCAAATAAAATTATCACTTTTCCTGATAATAATTTCTGGTTCTTTTGCAGACCAAATTGTGCGTTGGAAAGCGAATAAAAGACAAAATAAAATCAAACCTTTATATAAATGGGGTTGGGGGTGGGAGGGGGAACACATTCAACACGTTTATTAAATTTTTCAAATTCCATTAACACCCAACAAATGACTGAGAGCCCAGAAGAATATAAATAAAAAAACAATAATCGAATTCACCCTCAGTAACCAAAGAATTTGCCTCATTCCGCACGTTTTTGAGTACGAATGCTTTTTAATAGAACCACTTTATCATTCATAGATAGGATTTTTTCCACCCATATCCTTTAGGATTGAGTGTCATTTGCAGTTATGGTTCATTTTCCATGCACCCAACCCAAAACAACGAGTAATGAGTGGTATAACCGATAGAATAATGCTGGTTAGAGTGACTGTGTGAGCTGTTTAGGCATGGCATTGGTATTTGAAGAGGGTGAAGGTGAAGTTGAGGGGGACGCAGCAGAAGTATAAGTGTGAATATGTGCGTGAGCTGAAATTGTTGAAGACAACTTTATCAAATGCGTGTCATTTAAATGTGGCTAGAAAGATAGCCTGGCTGGTTGATTCTTACTCGAGCATGAACCATGACATTTAATTTCCCTTTTGTCTTTTAATTTTTTTTTTCTGCGACAAGAATTTAATTCTTTTGCCATTGATGTTGAAAAAAAAAGATGAAGCCTTAACATATGCAAAATATCTACCACAAAATTTACTTTGTAATGCGTTTAAAGGTCATACTCATCTTTGGAATGAGCTGACAATGTCAAACATATTTTACTTTAACGACAATTTGCTATTGCGAAAATCTATGATGGAAATTTCATCACGTCTTCCATTTATGGCATTACGCACTTAGGGATAGTCGAAGCATCTTGAATATAGTGCAAAAGACAGTGCGAATACAAACACTTTGGAAATGTTCATTTAGAAATTCCTTTTGCATTTTCATCAAATTTATTGGAAAGTACAGAAATAGCAAGTGCGCAAAAAATTCTGAGTAAGAAATGTTGGGCAGGATGTGAAAAAATGCTATGACAGAAGAAAATACGGGGCAATAAAATGGGTAAATCGGAATAATTTAATACACGCAGCATATGATAAGTAAAAACATTACAATTTATAATGCACACAATGTACATATATATACAAGCATGTATAATATAGGATGTTAGAAACTGCTGACTAAACACTTTTTAGAAACTTGCCGAATAAGTTCCATAAGATTATGCAGCTTGCTTCAAGCATCAAAACAGTTTCACAATTTAATTTTGTAACGAAATGATGTTTTAAAATATTCCGACTTCTCGAACCTATAAGAGGTCTGCACGTATGCACTTGAACGGCCATCAAGCCACTTGCCACGATTCCGAGTCCACTCGATAGAAAGCCACACGAAAGCCACAAATCAAATCAAAACAAATCGAAGCATCAAGCAAATGAGGTGAGTGCTACACTCGCAAATAAAATTTTCTACAGGCTTAAGCACTCGTTGCATTCGGCACCAAGTGGCTTGTTGTCTCTTAGTGCGACTACTGAAACAACAGATTTGCTATGCCGTGTTGCATTGCGCTGCATTCATTGCTCTTTCTCATATTCGGTGATGTAAAAGTTTTGTTCGGCTTGAACAACATAGAAGGCGAAATACGAGTTAGACTACAAAAAATGTCAAGTCATGTCGTGTGATCGTTCTGTTTTGTGCGAGTCTATAAATGGCTCGCAGAATGCCAATAAAACCATTGGCACACATTTTTCCACAGCGAGTGGAATAATCTGTTGACTCAGCAAGCACAACCTATTATATAGCTTTGTCTTAAATCAACAAGAAAATAACAATCCCGTGGTCACTATAGGCATAAGGTCGTCAGCAATCGTTGATAATGTGGTACTAAATAGTCTACTAGCTGTCCCAAAAGACGATGTTCTGCCCTTTACGGTAAGTGGCGTGATGTTGTATGAACTCATCCGATAGAATGATAAAGCGAAACAGCCCATTGTTAAAGTGATACTTACTTCTTCCCATACCTTTTATATCAAGACCCATTCATCTGCGTCCAGTAGTCGAATTTGGTTTTGGAGGGCATGTTATAACCCATTTTTCTAAATCAAACTTTGCAAAAACCTTCCATAGGCCATAAGAAGCATTTAAAAACCAGTTATAAATAAATTTTGTACGGTCGAAGCTGTGCCTCTTAATATAAAAGCCACGTGGCGTAAGTTCCATGAGAATCGACTAACCCTTTGTTGACGGGCGGTACTTATAGGAACCATTATGTTTTTATGCACTCTAAATAAAAGCTTTATAGCCTAAGGAATGTCTCATAACATAAAATACACGTGGTGTGAATTCAATGTGAATAGATTGACCGGTCTTCGTGAAAATGCTATGTTAAAAATATTTTTGTATGAGGGCCACCCTAAGTATACACCCCAAATAATATTTTTGCATCCTTAGCTATGCCCCTTAATATAAAATCTACGTGGTGTAAAATCGGTGTGAATCGATTAATCGGTCTTTGTTAAAATGCTACTTTCAAAATATTTTTGTATGAAGGCCACCCTAATTAAAACATTTATAGCCTAAGCTATGCCTCTTAACATAAAGACACGTGATATAAATTCCATGAGAATCGATTGACCGGTCTTTGTCAAAATGTTATTTTAAAAATATGTTTGTATGAGGGCCACCCTAAATGTGCACCCTAACCAAATGTTTTGTACCCTTAGCACAATCGATTCGGTGATCTTTGTGATAATGCTATTTTAAAAATACTTTTGTATGAGGGCCACA
This sequence comes from Meiosimyza decipiens, assembly GCA_963680825.1. Classification (NCBI taxonomy): domain Eukaryota; kingdom Metazoa; phylum Arthropoda; class Insecta; order Diptera; family Lauxaniidae; genus Meiosimyza; species Meiosimyza decipiens. The sequence goes on from OY804261.1 coordinate 26,413,083, forward strand.
CTAAATATGAGCTTAATCGGAATAAAAGCTATCCTATCTTTTAAGTTAGACCAAATAACAGACAGTGAGCCAAATTTCATAAAAATTGGTTGAATAGTTACAGAGTTTATCCAAAATACAAGATATAAACTAAAGTAGGCTATACGGGGCGGAAACAAATCCCACAAGTCAGAGATCATTAAAATCGGTCCAGCCGTTCTTGAGTTATAAATGGTGTAAGTAACCTGACTTTGTCTTATATATATAGTATACATTTGTACAATAGGGTGGATGGAATTTTTTTTCAATCGGCTGGGTCTTAAAATCGTAGATATCGTCATTCTGAACATCGCTGTGCAGTTAAAGTTTTTTATAAGCTATCTTGCACCAAATTTCAGTATGATTGCTCATATGTTTCGATAGCTATGCTACTTAAGGTATTTTAATTGTATGGGGGATGCCACGCCCACTGTTGCAATTTCACCAACTTTTGATTCATATATTAGGTAAACCCATACCCAGTAAACCACTTACATCAAATTTCAGATCAATTACTCCAATAGTTCACTTAAAAAAGCACTTACAACTTAATTTATTGAGGCAGGTGCCACGCCCACTGATGCAATCTTGTCATGTTTCATTTAATTTTAAAGCTTATAGTAAACGACACCTCCACACAAAATTTTATGAAGATTACTCTCATAGCATATATGGAAGGTGCTACACCCACCAGCACTATTATGCCAAAATTTCGCAAGAACCCTTTAGCCTTAACCTTTTAGAAAGTATATCTGTCATATTAAATTTCATAACGATTACGTTGTTAGTTCTCTTTTTATAACGTTTATTAATATTATGGGCTGTGCCACGCCCTTCAACAAAATTAACTTGTATTGATGACTACTTTCAGTGGTATCATCCCTGAAATTTTTACGAAAAGCGTATGTGCCAATTTGGAGTTATACGAAATCCAAATTTTCAATTCTTAAAAAGTACCACGACCACTTTACAATTACGCCCACTTTATGCACAATTTAAGATATAAAAGATCTGTATCCATGTACTAAATTTCATCACAATATCTTGTAAGGGCTGTGCCACGCCCTTTTAAGTGCCTTTGCAAATTTGAATCCTATCCCAGTCTTAAGTTTGTTCACATGTTTACCAAATCACCAAGTTTCATCAAAATCGCAGCAACTTTTTTCAAAATGCACTTGGGTATATTTACATAGAGTATGAGCAGAAGGCGTGGCCGTGAACCGATTTCGCCCATTTTTATATGCTAGTAGCTTGCAAGAAGGTGTGACCTGTGTGCCAACTTTCGTTGAGTTAGCTTGCTTAGTTTTCCCGTAAACTTGATTTCAACAGACAGACACACAGACAGACAGACAGACGGACATAGCTATATTGACTCAGGTGATGACGCTGATCAAGAATATATATACTTTTCCATACCTGCCACGCCCCCTTCTGTGCGTTACAAACGGAATGACAAAGTGAATACACCTTCGGGGCCATCCATAAACTACGTGACCGAAAAAACCTTTTTTTTAACCCCTACCCTGCCTATAGTGACGATTCGTGACTTTACTATATTAACCACCTCTCTCCCTATTTAATTACTTTGCAGCATGATTTTTAAAAATATTTTCTACTAATGAATTTTAAAATAAAATACATGGTTTATTGACAATATTAAACATAAATCATTACATTTTATATTTTAATAGATATAACATATTTAAAATGAATAAATAGTTTTCAATATTTAAATTTCTTCCAAGAAAGGAATTTATTTATCTATCCAGGAAGGTATATCCACAATTAAGGTAATATTTTTCTCTATATTTAATTGTTCGTCTTCCAGTTCAACAGCTTCTACATCTTCTACATCGATCCACAATTTTACAATTTGAAGTCAAGTCGTATTTCGCGAAACCTACTATACTATTTTTCGTAGTATTTTTCATGACCCCCATTCCCCCAAATCGGTCACGTAATTTATGGATGGCCCCTTCTGTGTAGGGTATAAAAAAGGTCATCAAGTTTTTCCACACAATACTGAAATTTTGGGCGGTTATATGATGTTTAAAAATTGCTGACTGGAATAAAAAAGGGTCATCAACATTTTTCCTAAAAATTTGAAAATCGGGTAAAGTTCACATTTTCAAAATTTTGAGCTATACCACTTTCACCCTCAGCGGCTCATATGAAAAGTCAACTTGCTGATTTGACTCAAATTCGATAATAAATAACTGATATTACCGAGTTAGAATAAAACAAAAACTTTAAGCTGAACACAAAGTTCCAAATTAAATCCAGCAATCCATTTAATGGCTACTTTTAAATTTTTATTACTTTCCGCAAGAGAGTTCTTGCATTATTTCCAGTATAAATACTCGTACTTAGGTATTTTAAGAAAACACTTCAACCATTTGTACCAAAAAAAAAAAAAAAACACTTTCCATCAGTTTCTCTTTTAAAAGGTTTTTCTGTCAGAATTTATTGAAAAAGTATTTCATTTAAAGAAGTGGCCAATTTAAGCGTGCATTTTTATTTGCCAAAAATCTTAGCAGTTGCCCCACAAAAGAATCCATTCGTATGTGAAATCTCAATTGTCAACCCAAGCGACGACGACGCGGACCATATGTGAGTGGAGTGTCGAGCATTTGATTTGATTCGATGTGGTTTGATTTGAGATCGGTGTTGTTGTTGTTGTTGAAACTAATGGTTAAGTGGTCACTAGAGACTTTTTCTATAAATTTTCACCCTCTAATTCAGCAATTTGTTGCTCTTAAAGTTGAGATGACAATTTTTTTTATTTCTTTGAAAGTTAATCCCAATGTGCGCTTAAATTAAGGAAGCGGCTGATGAAATAGTCACAGCAGTATCGTACGAATAACTCCGTTGTATAGGAACTTTCGTTCGTTGTGTTTGTGCAACGACACTGATTTCTGCTCCATTAACTTCTTTAAGTCGAGAACAAATAAATTTTTGTGCTTTGTTATATCTACGCATACAAATTTGTGAGTATCCAACAGTTAAGGCGGTTTCCTAAGGCTCACTTTGACGGAATATGCTTAGCATGCATGGTAAGTTTTACTTGTAAGTGATAGTTTTTCTAACTGATTACATATGCAATGGTGTAGGTGGGGGAGTTGCCGCTTGGACCACCCAAGAAATATAAACAATGAGTTTTATTCCTTTTACAAAAATATCCTTTTGTTTACGATTTGGTTACAACTTAAAATATGTCTGTAAAATGTAATTAAAAGTTTAAAAAGTACCTCGCTGTATACTTAGTTCGAGCTCATATCCACTTTTCTCGTTGCTCATCCGAAGCTAACATACCACAATGGGTATGCCCACCCAAGTTTATAAACTTTTCTTTCTTTTATATAAAACTAGCTGTCCCGACAAACGTTGTACTGCACTTTCAGATAGGTGGCACGATGTTGTATCAACGCATGCGTTGGAATGTAAAAGAGAAACAGCCCATTTTTATAGTGAAACTAACTTTTGTCCCTACTCTTTTACATACATATACGAGTAGGAAGCCTACCCTTACTGGTAGGTGGGGCAATAAGTTTATTTTTTAAATTCTTTGTCATTTATACTATGTATCAAGTCTCATACCTCTGCATCACATAGTTGCTGATATATACAAAATGTTGTTTTATTCGCATGTGGGAGGCATGGTACCGCCTATTTTTTTCCCTTACCTTTTGTATACATACATACATTTGTATGTACCAAGTCCCATTCATCTGCTTCCAATAGTTGATGAGATATGATGAATTTGATTTTGAAGTGCGTGTCATCATCCATTTTTCTAAGCCGAACTTTGTAAAAACCTTCTATAGACCATAAGAAACATTTAAAAAAATAACTATGAAGTTTTCCTGAAAACTATATATATATAATACTTTTGTATAAGGGCCATCCTAAGTATGCACCCTAAATAATAACTTACGACCTAAGCTATGCCTTTTAATATAAAAGCCATGTGGTGCAAATTCCATGAGAATAGATTAAGCAGTCTTCGATAAAATAGTATTTTAAAAATATTTTTTTGCATAAGGGCCACCCTAAATATGTATCCTAAACAAAAGTCTTATAGCCTAAGCTCTGCCTCATAACATAAAAGACACGTGGTGTAAATTAAATTGAAAATATTTTTGAATGAGGGCCACCCTAAACGAAAATCGTATGGCCTATGACACCCGCCTGATTGATGCTAACATACTGTAAAAATTTCAACAAAATCGGCCGGATAGTTTCCACGTCAATAAAAGGCAGACAGATAGACAAACAGATAGACAGATAGAAAGACAGATAGATAGCCCAATAGACAGACAGATAGACAGACAGATAGTCAGACAGACAGATTGACATACAGATAGACGGATAGACAGACAGACAGACAGGCAGACATACAGATAGACAGACAGATAGACGGATAGACAGACAGACAGACAGATAGACAGATAGACAGACAGACAGACCGATAGACAGACAGACAGACAGATAGAAAGACAGATAGACAGACATATAGACAGATATACAGACAGATAGATTGCCCAATAGACAGACAGATAGACAGACAGATAGTCAGATAGATAGATAGACAAACACACAGACAAAAACTAAATTTTACATAGTGGATAGTTTTCGGTGTTGGGAAATTTGCGAGTTTTCAGAAGATATAAGAGAACAAATCAAAAAATATAAGAAGAAAACCAAAATTCCATTGCATACTTTTAGTTGTTGTCAAATTAAAAGCAACCCTGAACGTGGTTCACGTCAAGAATAAAAAAAAAAAAACAAATATGGCAAGAAATCAGAAATTCTGAGAAGCGCGAGTTGGAAGTATAGAAAATTCAAAAATTGTATAGCCTTTGAAGAAGCACACGAGGGTAATCACTGCGTAGACAGAAAACTATATCCCGTCCAAACCGCTCATTTGCGAACTATATAATCACCGTCCAACTTATCCTAGAACAATTATTCGAATAAAATATTCAATATAATTTTTTAGAGAGTTAATTTGGAAAGCACTGAAAACAAGATATGTTCGTATTACACTCATTAGCATCTTTACAGTGCACTACGAGAACTTTAAATATCGCAACGTACAAAACAACAATTTTTCACCACCACTCAAATCAAATGAAGGCATTAAGAATAAATTGTGTTGGATTATGTGCTTAACTGGACTCCAAACTCTCAAAATCTGTCTCAATCAGAAATTTGCAAAGGTTTGTGATTTTTCGTCTCAGAGCTTGGGACGGACCGGTATTCGTAAGCATGCAGCAACACTGATTGTAAATTTGATGTAAATGTTCGCAGTTTGGTCTGCGTTCATATTATTTTAGACTTCCATGTAGAGTATTACAAAGAAACTTTACGCTTCATTAATTCTTGCTGCTGTCTTCCGCGATTCCGCCTTTTGTAGTGAGAACATTGTTTGCTCTCATGGAATTCAATAGAACTTTTGGAGTCATCTCGCCATCGCTGTCTTGTCATTCAGTAGTGCTTCACCGAGAACCAATAAATATCGGGACGATAGAACGAGACGATATCAAAACAAATATTTCTCGTACGACCGTGGACGAGAACGAGAAGGTACTGCCCGATATCTCGTCTTCGGCGATATTGTAATGTTTATCGTACGATAGGCACTAAATTATCGCCGAGAACGCAGATCAGCCAGAACTTCCATAATAAAAGAATACTTAAAACGCAATATCTTGGCACCTATGGTAGTAGGCGTTTTGAAATTCGGCGCTAGGATGTATTTTGTCTATGTTGAGTACTATGTGGTTGTACAACGGACAGTGTGCGGCAAATTCGCTGGTTCAGATAGTTTCTATATATAAAAATATGAAGGAGAATTATCGGCGATATCGAGACGAGAACGAGACGATAACGATACAGATTAAAAATTTCTCGAACGAGAACGAGACAATAAGCTTGGCGCCACCACGAGATGAAGCTTTATCATTCAGGTTGTTCGATATGCTGACTTACCTTACAATTAGGGAGCCGGTGAACATTTTTGGTATATGATTTGATTGTCCTTGATTTTGATATGTAATGTAGTGCACATTTATGAAAATTAGAAAATAACGTTAAGGGATATTGAATACATATATATATATACACACACACATAAAAATTTATAAGAAACTTTTGAATATGCATTAAGTTTTGCTCAATATAATCCACAATAGGCATTTTTAATATGATGAAAAAGATTAAAACCTAAGAAAGCTTAAAAAGCGTGCATTGGACATAAAAATCGCTATATCTTGAGAGCTCAAAATGAGAATTGGCGCAGAAACACTGTATTTCATAATAAAATATTGAGAAAAAAAGTAGGCAGGCTTAGTCGACTAGGCTTGGCATCTCCCATGGAATCATGCTGCCAGTATTTAGAAGCCAATGTCATGTCATTGTAAGATTTAACGCTTTATTAAAATTTGGCCGTGGAATCTCTCTACCATATCAGGATTTTGAGGCATTAAATCTTAAGCTTCAAATAACAAAATAAAAAGAATAGTTTGAGGCATATCAAATAATTTGTTTTTGGATATCGCACAAGCTTAGTGCTGGGAATTTCAGCCAACCCATGGCACAGAAAAGGTCAGGGCTCCCGCTGCAAGAAACTATTAGCAGGGAAATGCATTTTTCTCATTAATACAACCATAAAATAAAGATATCCTTATTAAGGACAAACATGAAGACATTTTGTCACATCGCTTCCAGAAAATCTAGAACTTATAGGCGGGTATTGTAAGCAATTAGAGTTAAAAGTGGGTAAAAAAAATTTTTTATCATTTCGAACAGGGATGCCACACACGAACTCATGCATGAACTCTACAAATCCGCATACATTTTATGCAGTCCTTACTGCAGATAATTGGGAACATTTACCAAATTTCGTGAAAGGACCTTCAGGGGGATCGAAATTGCTCCATTGGCTATTCTCGGAACGAAACAAAAAGAGTGATGCAGATATCGTTTTCAAGGGTCCCTCTCACTTTTGAGCTGTTGTCGGAATGAATCTAAATTTCGACCCGGTCTAATGTACATACATAGCTATCTACATACGTTTGATTATAATTTTGGATTATTAAAATTAGTAACTTTATTATGAAATTGTAGCTGTTAAAATAAATCTGCAGATATTTTGCTTAACACGAGCCCTCTATTTTTATTTTAAATTTAAAATCGAGCATGCGCACTGCTTCCTTATGGGCGTATCTGAAAAACCACGTGTTCTATGCTGCAGCCAACATCTAAAGAGGGATAAAATCACGCATTTATCCGTTGGAGAAAACGTAACTGAACCAAAATAAAGAAGAAGAGGAGCTTCACATAAATTTTCACTCAAACCGACAGCAACCAAATGAAATTCTTGAACACTTGTTGCGGCAGCATTTTAGGCGTTGAGCATAAGATAAATGTGGAAAATACAAAAAGCAAGAAAGGAAAGGCAATGGGATTGCTAACGAAGCATTAACACGATTTCTTCTTCTTTACCCCAGTACGGCCAAGATGGAAATTTTGAATTTTTATCTAAGCAGATAAAAAGAAAGGCTGACTGTGGAGAAAGCTTTGGAAAAAGAAAAATTGCACTACATCTCCACTTTTCACACGAAAGATGTCCGCGTTTCCGCTGCGTTTACTTCGTTCTTTCCTGTTGCTGTTTTTATTTCTTTTGATTTATCGCTGGTAATTTGAGGTTGATTTGTTCCGCGTGATCTGCTTAGTTCCACGTGAATGTGCAATGCAAACGTAAGGATGTGTTCAGCTCCGTAATCCTAGCGAGTGTGTGTTAAGTGCTTTCCACTGTTAAGTGTCTGTTGTGGTTATTAAACTGAAATCCATTCCCCGCAAATGTCCGTTTGTCTACTGGCCGCTGTATCTACTGAGAAAATAGTTTTGGATAAGTGATAAGATGAAATCCACTTACGTTTATGATTAATGTGCATTAAGTTAATTGATGAGCATTTTATTTTAATTAGGGTCACGTGAGCCACTTAATGTGGAACAGCTTTACGTTATTTGTGAATACGAGTCATGACATAAAGCGGCTTAGTGCTAGTGGTACACATCTTTCTTATGTACTTTTAGTAGTGCCAGGACACTAATTATTGAGCACATTCTGCATATGAATGTAACATTTTAACTGCCAACTTTGAAGGGGTTGTAACATGAACGAAATGAATTGGCATTATTTAATATTTATTTCGATTCCTGCTCGCTTCTTCTAATGGTGTCCACCTCAAACGGTATCGCTACCACTTGTTGACTTGCCATCATTACAAAGTGTGGTAACTTTGACATATTGCAAGCTCTAGGAGTAGTCTTCTACACATAAGTAATTGTTTATCTTACATCTTAGGAATATGTTTCAGAAGGTAGCCAAGTACACCGTAAAAAAGAAAACTATTGACTTTCTTCATAAAAACTTTTCTTGACTTTAGTAATTATTCCTCGCATTAATGAATTGTTCTCTGCCTAAAAGGTCCTGTGAAGTGTTAATTATTCCTCAATTGTTGGCTAAGAGACCTTATTGAAATTATCTTTTGCCGGTCGAAGGAGAAAAACAAACTCATAAATTCTAGTAAATATTTTCTTCAACAAAGGAATGTTTTATTGAAAAATATCTTTCCTTAAAACTAAGAAATGTCCTAGAAAACAATATCGTTATTATTTTATAAATTATGCTCTACTTGATAATTTTAAACGTCTAAAAAGACACAATATTTGTTCTATATAAAGTGACGTTTAATATGATGTATAACACTTTAATATAGCACTCCTAATGACAAAGATGTCTAGCAAGCAACAAAAAGTCCACGAACTGATTTTGTCCACATACCTGCAAAATCCAGAGTTAAAATATTCAGCTGTAGCAGAAATGGTTGGTGCCTCTGTTAAAACTGTCTTTTATTTTTAAATAAAAGAAGGGTCTACCTGTTTCCCGAAAAAATGTTCAGGCAGAAAACGAGAATTTTCTAACCCAAAGGTAGCGGCGAAGGTGAAGAGTCTTTTCAGTTAAAATCCCAAGACCTCAGTGCGAGATATGGCGGGTAGAGCAGCTGCATCAAAAGCTAATGTACAAAGAAGAAAGAAGAAAAGTAAGCTAGAGACATATAGAGTTCAAAAAGTACCAAACCGTTCTGATGAAAAGCAGTTCATGGGTCAGATACGAGCCCGAAAATTGTATGAAAGGTACCTGATTAAATTTGATTGCTGCGTTAAGGACTTCGAAACTTACGTTAGAGCAGATTTTAAGCAGCTCTCTGGGACGAATATTATGCATCACCGAGAAAGGGGCATGTGCCTAGTAAATTCAGAGAGAAAAAAGTTTCGAAATTTCTGCAGCAATTTATGGTTTGGCAGGCCATATGCACCTGTGATCTCAGAAGCAGATTTTTTGTTACGCAAGGCGCAATCAATTCCAAAGTTTATATAGACGAGTGCCTCGAAAAACGTCTTCCACCCTCTATTCCTACATATGAGGGTAGCGTGATGCTCTGGTCTGACTTAGCAACTTCTCATTACTCTAAAACTACGATGTCACGTTATTAAAGGAAAAGATCAATTTTGTACGAAAATTAGCAAATTCGGCCAACAGCTCAGAGCTAATGCTTCACCGATACGAGAACGATACGATAATTTTTGAATTATCGTTTCGTTCTCGTAGTGGCGTTAAGCTTATCGTCTCGTATTCGTTCTCATGCGAGAATGTTTTTGATCTGTATCGTTATGGTATCGTTCTTGTCTCGTTATCACCAATATTTCTGGGTTAATCTCATTTACATGTATATATTTAATACTATTTAGCTGGAACAGTGACTTTATTCGCGCATTGCCAATTGTTCTACCCCACTTACATTTGACGCAGTCCGTACTGCAGATTTTTGGTCAATGTACTGAATTACTAAATTGGTATGAGTATCAAGAATAACAATATAAGGGTTTGGTTGTATGGTAGAAGCCAAGTTCCATTATCCAACGCTGTAAAAGTGAGTCCACTGCTGTCAAGAGTAAGCAAAACAAAAACTAGTAAAGGTGTTACCTTTGGCCAGGCCGAAAGTCACATACCCTACATTGCATTGAAAGTGCTTTTTAAATAGGTGTTAAAAAAATTTTGAAGAGGTTGAATAAGTCGAAAATAATGTAAAAAGGTTCAAAAATGTTGAAAAGTGTTGGAAAAAACTGAAAATGCTGAAAATATATAAAAACCATTGAAAAAAGTTGAAAGAAATTGAAGTCGAAAAATATGAAAAATACTGAAAAATTAATAAAAGAGTCGAAGAAAACGTCGAATGAAATTGAATGGGAACAGGTAAAAGGTTAAAAATGTCGAAAAAATAAGGGAAATGTTGAAAAAAATAGAATAGAAATGTAAAACATGAAATATGTCACGCCCACTTATCCAATTCCGCCCACTTTTGGTTCAATAAATGATATTCGTGAATGACATGCACAAACCAAATTTAAGCACAATAGCTTGTAGAGTTTGCGATATGTGCCGTAATTATGCCTAAAATTTAGGGCGGTGACACACCCACTGGTACAATACAGTCTGATTTTGATCTAAAAATAGCCTTCCATAAACAAACCTCTTACACCAAATTTCAGTATGATTGCTCATATATTTCGATAGTTATGCCACTTAAGGTATTTTAATTGTATGAGAGATGACACGCCCACTGTTGCTATTTCGCCAGCTTTTGATCCATATGTACCTAATACCCAGTAAACCACTTACATCAAATTTCAGATCCATTGCTCTAGTAGTTCACTTAATATAGCACTTACAACTTTATGTTAATAAGGGAGGTGCCACGCCCACTAATTCAATCTTGTCATGTTTCATTTGATTTCAAAGCATATAGTAACCGGCACCTCCACTCAAAATTTTATGAAGATTACTCTCATAGCACACTATCTATAGTATAGCATTAAACGTATTTTGTTCATATGGGAAGTGCCACACCCACCGGCACTATTGTGCCAAAATTTTGCAAGAAGACACCTGTTAGCGAGTATATCTGTCATATTAAATTTCATAGCGATTGCGTTGTTAGTTCTCTTTTTATAACGTTTGTAAATATTTTAGGCTGTGCCACGCCCTTCAACAAAATTTTCCAAAATATTGAATAAACTTGTATTGATGACTACTTTCAGTGCTATCATCCCTAAAATTTTTATGAAAATCGTATGTGCCAATTTGGAGTTATACGAAATCCAAATTTTCAATTGCTAAAAAGTGCCACGCCCACTTTTATAATTCTGCCCATTTTATGCGCAATTCAAGATTTATAAAATCTGCATTCGTGTACCAAATTAGATCACAATATCTTGCACAGTTTACGAGCTATGGCGCTATGAAAGATAAAATTTAGGGCTGTTCCACGCCCCTTTAAGAACCCTTGCAAACTTTAAACCTAGCCTGACCCTTATTTTGTTCTTATCTTCACTAAATCAGCAAGTTTCATCATCTTGGGTATATTTTTATAGAGTATGGGCGGAAGGCGTGGCCGTTAACCGATTTCGCCCATTTTTATATGCCAATTCATTCAATTAGCTTACTTAGTTTTCTCGTAAACCTGATTTCAACAGACAGACAGACAGACAGACAGACAGACAGACAGACAGACAGACAGACAGACAGACAGACAGACAGACAGACAGACAGACAGACAGACAGACAGACAGACAGACAGACAGACAGACAGACAGACAGACAGACAGACAGACAGACAGACAGACAGACAGACAGACAGACAGACAGACAGACAGACAGACAGACAGACAGACAGACAGACAGACAGACAGACAGACAGACAGACAGACAGACAGACAGACAGACAGACAGACAGACAGACAGACAGACAGACAGACAGACAGACAGACAGACAGACAGACAGACAGACAGACAGACAGACAGACAGACAGACAGACAGACAGACAGACAGACAGACAGACAGACAGACAGACAGACAGACAGACAGACAGACAGACAGACAGACAGACAGACAGACAGACAGACAGACAGACAGACAGACAGACAGACAGACAGACAGACAGACAGACAGACAGACAGACAGACAGACAGACAGACAGACAGACAGACAGACAGACAGACAGACAGACAGACAGACAGACAGACAGACAGACAGACAGACAGACAGACAGACAGACAGACAGACAGACAGACAGACAGACAGACAGACAGACAGACAGACAGACAGACAGACAGACAGACAGACAGACAGACAGACAGACAGACAGACAGACAGACAGACAGACAGACAGACAGACAGACAGACAGACAGACAGACAGACAGACAGACAGACAGACAGACAGACAGACAGACAGACAGACAGACAGACAGACAGACAGACAGACAGACAGACAGACAGACAGACAGACAGACAGACAGACAGACAGACAGACAGACAGACAGACAGACAGACAGACAGACAGACAGACAGACAGACAGACAGACAGACAGACAGACAGACAGACAGACAGACAGACAGACAGACAGACAGACAGACAGACAGACAGACAGACAGACAGACAGACAGACAGACAGACAGACAGACAGACAGACAGACAGACAGACAGACAGACAGACAGACAGACAGACAGACAGACAGACAGACAGACAGACAGACAGACAGACAGACAGACAGACAGACAGACAGACAGACAGACAGACAGACAGACAGACAGACAGACAGACAGACAGACAGACAGACAGACAGACAGACAGACAGACAGACAGACAGACAGACAGACAGACAGACGGACATAGCTATATCGACTCAGGTGGTGACGCTGATCAAGAATATATATACTTTTCGATACCTGCCACGCCCCTTTCTATGCGTTACAAACGGAATGACAAAGTGAATATACCCTCCGTGTAGGGTATAATAAAACAAACTTTTTTTACATTGAAGTGACTCAAAAAATGAAAACGAAGAAGCCTTATTTACAATTACTACAACCACGGTAGAAGAGGCGGAAACTTCTAAAAGACATTGGGGGGCACAACTTTCAAAAGGTTTTAGAGTCATAATTATCAAAACTTATGAAAATGTAAAAGCATATGATGAAAATACATTAACAGTATACAATTCACATTTCTATTCATAATTTCTTGTTCTAAACATTTGGTTATGACAATGCAAATGGTCCATGTCTAATTTCGCACAGTCCTGTGACCCACACGGTGACAAATTAACTTAATGCAGGCTGACGTTATAGGTTTGATAACTTCAATTTGAATCAGCCTGAGACTCAAGGTAGAAACTACCTTGGTATAGCAGGCACGAAATCGTGGGATGAGTTGTCAGCCTATATAGTAACATAAGGTAGTTTCAGTCTCTACCTTGATTCCCAGCTTGGTTCGAGGTGAAGTTGTCTACCTTGTAACGCCAGGCTGATCCAGCGTAACAGACAGGCAATCTAGCGTCGAAAACGCAGCACTGTCACGCTGAACAGAGCTTGATTTCAAGATGACTCAAGTTATTTTTTTATACCCGTGCAATTGTTTTGTACATACAAGAATTTCAAATATAGATCTTTGTTATCTAAGATTTTGGGGGGCAATGGCCTTCCAATTATTTTTTTTGGGGAAAAAGTACCTTGTTCCCCATAGTCACCGCCACTGCACGGTAGAATGTGATGAGAATCCCCACATTCTGTTTTGATTATGTTTTACATTTGTGGGGTTTTGTTTTCAGACAAAAATATATTAACGTCGGTGTATGCGCGTATGTATGTACATATGTACATGTGTGCATTAAAAATATAGTGCGCATTTTTTTAAGCATACGTGTATGGTATATGCGTGTTCAACGTTCTAAATGTTTATCGTACGATAATCAAGTGCTTATCGATAAACACAAAATTATCGCCGAGAATGAGATCTCGGCCAGATCTTTTTAATACCGTCTCGTTATCGTTCACGGAACCGACAACGATAACAAGAACGATATGTATCGGTTCTCGTTGAAGCAGTACCTGGGTACTTCGCCCAATTAAGAGATATTGGGCTCAAATGAAAAGAGAACTTCGAAGGAGTGGCAAGACTGCATAAAAAATGAAGATTTCTGACTTAAGTGGAAAATATCGTATCGTATTGTTGCTGAAACAAAGATTTCTCTGGGACCGTGCTTAGTTAGTGAAAGAAGTATGGTTTTCGAGTCGAGTTCATCCGGCACAGTCATTTCAATAGGTAAAACTACAAGCTTCTTCATATCTAGCAAGCATGCTAGAAGCTTCAAGTAACAATAATTGTGCAGTTCAATACCACATAAGTGACCCAAAAAATCTGGTAAAGAGGGTGGTCAAAAGAATCTACAAGGGCATAGCAGCGACTGGGACAGAAAATGTTGAACAGATTCTTTCTCGTTTATATTCAGACAACTGTGGCAAAAAGAGTTGAATGGAACACCTTATTTATTATCATGATTCCCGATAGTCCAGTGTCTAGTGTAAGTCTCGGTTTTTTGTCGCAATTCGGCACTTGGATAGTAGGTCAGTGCATTTTAAATTGTTACAAAATGGTCAAATTACTCTATATGTTTTACAGGATTTTAGGGTCCTCCAGTTCTTTGCTGCCTCGGAAAGAAAAACCAAGAAGACCTTTCTCTTGACTATACCGAGCGGAATGTGCACGCAGTTGCAAGCTCCAGTTTTTTCAAGAGAGGAACCGTGCCTTGCCAATTCGTACGCTTTTTCATTACCCTCAATATCAATGTGGCCTGGAACCCATATGAGAGTTACGCAGAGCTGACGCCCCTTCTTGTGTTGCTCTTCTAATTTAGATTTTTTCGTCTTCGAGTTCAGAGCCTTGATGGCGGACTGGTTGTCGGAGAAGATTGCTAGCTTTCCCATATTAGCATTGCCCACCAAACTGCAAACTTCTAGAAAATAGCAAAGGCGTCTGCTTGGAAGACGCTAGTTGAGTTGGGTATACAAAAAGATTGAAAAATTTCTCTTTTTTTTAATAGACCCCCGCACATACCCCGCAGATCATCTTTGATACATCGGTGTATATGCTGGTTTCAAAATATCCCTCCATTTGAACCTTTTTCGGAAACTTCATCTGAAAGATTTTTTCGAAGTTGAGTGGGTTGCAAATGTAATCAGTTGGAGCGTTAGCTAGTTCATTTGGCAGTGTGTCGAATATAGAGTAGTGCTTTTATTTCTTCGCTACCCGCTTCGCTACGCGCTTCTCTGAGTCGGATCGATTCACAGGACGTGGTTGCTTTAATGAATATATTAGTAGGTACCAAGTGTAAGAGAACGTTGAGATCTTCCGTGGGACAAGATCTCATTGTCCACGTAACTTTCACGCAAGCAGTCCTTTGCACCCTTGCTTGTGGCCGGCCACCATACTAAACAGGCAAAGGTGAGGATTAGCCGCATCACGGCAGTGGACATCTAAAGTACCATTCTTGGTTGAAGCCTTCCCTTCCCCCTGAAGTCCTCTGTTCGATGTTGTCCTTCCAATTGAGTTCTGGATTAAGAATGATTACTAGGTATTTAGCATTTTTAGGAAATGAAAGAGTTTGTCCTTCAAGTTCACGCCGCGAATGGTCAAAACTCGGTATTTTGATTTTTGTTGTAGATAGAATTAGGTCGGTTTTTGTTGGGTTTACCCCCAGGTAACACCTAGTGGTTCAAAAACAAATCTTAGTCAAAGCTCCTTCCACAATATTACTTATCACGGCGGGGTATGGCCCTGATACTAACACGCCCACATCATCTGCATACGCAATGATCTTCATCCCATTTTTGTTAAGCTGTTTTGGATTTTGGGTTACCAATCTACATATAACAACTGCAACAAAAGTTGTATAAATCAAAAGATGCATATCGCAAGCTTCTTATCATGCTCTAATAAAATCGAACCAGAGAGCCTTGCGAACATCTCCTACGTTGAACTTCCAAGCTAAAAGTAAAAGAGCCGTTTTTAAGCATATGCTACATAGGCGGCAGCCTACTGGCATTTTTTTTCAGACCTTCTTTTCTACAACGGCTTACAGACTTTATTTCACCAATCCCTAAGAATTTTTTCTTGAGATGTCAAAGGACCGC
Source organism: Meiosimyza decipiens (assembly GCA_963680825.1). Taxonomy (NCBI): domain Eukaryota; kingdom Metazoa; phylum Arthropoda; class Insecta; order Diptera; family Lauxaniidae; genus Meiosimyza; species Meiosimyza decipiens. The sequence goes on from OY804261.1 coordinate 26,429,203, forward strand.
ATGGAGTAACGCCAGTCAAACTGCAACGATCTGCACATTTAACTATTCCTTGATGGAAGTCATTTTCAAAGGCTATCTCAACCTTTCCTATATTTCTCCAGCTGGGAGGCTGACTAAAGTCATCTTCATTCCGAAGGCTGGTAAGAACTTTCAAATAAATCCAAACGATTTTAGGCGTATAATTCTTTCTTTTTTCCTTTTAAAAACAATGAAAAGACTCACAGAAATTTATATTCGCAATAGGATCAAACCTGATCTGCTTTCCACTTCTCAGCATGCCTACACAAAAAGCAAATCCATATAACTGCACTCTACACACTAGTGGGTAGTATTAAGAAACCGTTTACACAAAAAGAATTTTTTTTTTGTAATTCTTCAGGATGCATTAAACAAACTCATCAGAGCAGATCAGGCTGGATTAGGTGTAAGTCAGAGCACATCTGAATTAGTAAAGATACTAAACTTCCAATTCTTGAACCAACTTCTACTAAATGGCACTAGACTTGCTTAAAAGGCAGACCAAGGAATTTTGGTCTAGTATTGGATAGGAAACTAAGTTGGAAAATAGAGATAGTTTGGAAAGCCAATGTAGCGCTTAACATTTGTAAAAAAGCTGCTGGTGGTAAATCGGGGTCATCACCTCGGATTATTGATTGGCTCTAAAAAGCGGTCATTAGACTGATTTGGCAGAATAAAGCAGTATAGTGTGACGGCTTGCGTTAGACAAGGTCACCCACTACAACCAATTGCACAAGGTTCAAAGGTATGCTTCCATGTGCATCGAATGACGCCTGAGAGGTCCACTTTCATCTCGTTCTCCTTGACTTATTAGATAAACGGATGGCATACATCCTGACTATCCTTCATAGTTTGAGTACTGTACCCTCAGACTTAGAGTTGTTCCAGTAACCTCATTTAAGAGAGATAACATAACTCACATTCTATCTAGGAATGACTGGAAGCTGGAACCACGGGGAGAAGAGGCCATATTGATTTCTACACGAATAGCTCCAAGCTAAATAACCAAGTGGGTTATGATATTTGCTCTAAGTAACTGAAGATAAGAATTGCTGCGAGGTTACTAGACCATTGCAGCATTTTTCAGACAGAGGCTATAGCTATCGAAGAGGTAGCATGCTGACTGAGAATTAATGTTTTATCCAAAAGAGATATTAACATTTTCTCAGAAAGTCAGGCTGCTGTTAAATCTTACGAATCAGTATTCCGAAATTCAATAGTCGCCAAGAAATTCTGCTCGTCTTTTAGTGAGTTGGATCAGCATTTTAACATTAACCCCATCTGGGTTCCTGGACATAGGAACATTGATGGATATTGCAAAGCGGATGAACTTGCTAGACAGGGGTTTACTACACAAATTCCTCAGAACAAGTAAGTTGTTGGTATGCCTCTTGCAACATGCAAATTGGTGTTGAAAGTGGATACTTATGTTAAAAAAAGTTACACAAGATGGATCCAAGGGTCAACTTGTCACATATGCCAGCTTATGTCTGGCCGAAGTTGGATGCTATGCACTCTCTAGAACTGATATCCTGCACTAGACATAGTGTCTCGTCAGTAGTTGTAGTTATAACTGGCCAATGCCTTATCGGCAGACATGCTGAGAGATTAGGTGTTCGGTCTTTTGACTTCTGTAGAAGTTGTGCGGATGTGGAGGATAACTTTTTTTTGTTTATTTGTTTTGATGACATCGATGACCTTAGACACGTTAGTCAGCCACTTAGTTTTATTATGAAATTTAGATCAACATTTGGTTAAGTCAGTCGTTTTTTTTTTAATTTGGCTGCCACTCCTACCGAACCTAACCCAATGCAGCTGACTGTTAGCTGATATCTCAGCAGAAATTGTTAACCGATTTTAAATTTTTTTTAACGTTTTGATAGTGTGTGAGTGAGTGGAAACTTTTGTTCGCTAATGGTGGGCTCCGAAAAACTGTCGTTTTTGTCCCACTCTCCTACTCATTAATCAAATTATTTAGAAAAACAACCTTAATTTGTTATTTTTAAAAGATACATTTACAAAAAAAATTGTTTTTTTTATTATAGCTACGTTATTTAAAAACGAACCCTAATAGTATAACTAAAAATTTAACATATACATATATTATATATCTGCAACCAATAATCTTAAAGACTGTAAATTTTCTATTTATTAATAATTACTGCTTATTCAACTCACATTTGTATAAGTAAAAATCGTTTGTATTGATTTAAATGGGTAATAAATTTTTAACAATGATTTGGCCTAATTTAATTATTCAGTTAAAAAAATCTCTAATACAAACTTTTCTGAAATTGTTCACAAAATTTAAAAAGCAATTTGTAAACTTTTTAACAACTCTAGCTTTAACATAACATATTTACAAAAAGTTTAAAGTTTTATTTGTTTCTAAAGTAATTATTGTTTATTATTTTGCAAACTCTTAGTGAGTTTAATACATTTTCAAAGTTTACGAGTCAAACATAATCTAATTGGCAACAAACATTATTGATTTCTTTTTATCGTTTTTGTTCAGGCTCCCAGTAGCCCTCTATGAGTAATAATTTATGCATATATGCCAGCATCAGCTATTGGGCTTTATTCTTTTTTTTTTTTGAGTTTAACTATCCAAAAGCGAATCATTTCGCTCGACTTCTTCGAGCGTGTCTTCTGAACCTGAAGCAGTCAAGTCCGAAAGTTCGTCTAGACATTTTTGCTTCTTGCGCACATTCCAATGAAGACATTCCGCCAATGAATCAAACCAATCGGATATTTGATCTTGAGCGCAAATACTTGGTACCGGATATATAGAAGTTGTCACACGCAGACTGTCGCCATGAAAGAGTTCCTGACGATTGCGTCCATCAAAAGAAACCCACGAGGTGTTGCGGCTATCGGGTGAAACTGAAATCTGAACACAAAAGATTATTAGTCAGATACAATCTGTATAAATTTTTCAGACAACTTACTTTTAATTCTACACCTGCAGGTACAACAATCGGACGAAAACTTAACGAATGTGGACAAATAGGCGTAACCATTATAGCTGGTACGGAGGGATGTATCATAGAGGCTCCTGCTGCTACGGCATATGCAGTGCTACCAGTGGGTGTTGAAACAATTAAACCATCGCCTTGCACAGAAGTAATATATTTGCCGTCTAAAAAGAGGTCGATATTACTGAGATAAGGAGAAGGACCGCGATCAATAACAACTTCATTGAGAACCTTAAAAAAAAAATAGTATTTGTATATCAAATCAATTAGCGGTTTGGACATATGACAAATATGCAAATAAATTTCTTACTAAAATGTTTGTGGAAGCGGAATTTGCACCCTTAGTAGTTGAAAGTACTTTTGTATTGTTCGAACATCCTGCACTGCATTCGAATCCCATACAGCAGTTTCCTTTTCCGGTTTGCTGCTGATTTTCCGAATCTTTACGATTCTTTCTATATATCACACAACGTAAGCGACTGCGTAATGTCAACGCTGCGTGTCCTTCGAGTACATTTGTCACTTGTTCTTGAAAATTACGAAATTGGAATGGTGTCAGAAAGCCTAAGGAACCCAAATGAAATGCCATTACCGGCGGTACTGACTGCTGAAACAGCAAAGACGCATATAGCAAAGTTCCATCACCGCCAAGACAAACAATAAAGTCGATGCGATCTGTCAGATCATCACGTCCATCCCTATAGGAAAAATAAAAAAAAGGTGCATTAGTAATAAAATAAATTTAAATCCTAAGACAAAGAGGTGAAAGTGTTCTGCCAAAACAAGAGCTTTGGCGTAGCGTTGCCTCAATTTTTTAATTTTCTTCACTGCGCCTAACCAAAGTAGCACACAGTGGAATTTTCGATCACTAAATTTCGAAAATCCAATGATGAAGTTTTATAGAGAAATAATTTACTAAATAGACGCTATTAATTCTTTTTCTAAAAAGTGATTTTGTCCAAATATCTCTTCTCTTTCTGCCGAATTGATTCACAGTTCAAGTAATTCGCCTGCGATGCAGCTAAACCATTTGTTGCAAAATATAACTGATACTTTATTTCTTCTACTGTCCATAAAATACTAGCACTCGGAAAGGACATAACTGATGCAGCAGTACTTTCTATTGATATGCTCTCCAAATCAGCTGTTAAATAAATGATAGTTGATGAATAAAATGTTTGAATATTTTGGGCTCATTTGGTTTGTACCTATGCACAAGTATTAGAGGTCTGCGTGAGTGCACTCGCTCTGTCAACCGATCAGTGTACTTACTTGCTGTCGAATACAATGCATCTATTGACATTGTTTGAGTTATCAGTAGACTCGCACAAAGCAGAACTATTGAATGACATGACTTGCGATTCGTTTGCACACTGACTCGTATTTCGGTGACAATGTTGTTCAAGCTGAACAAAAACATTTACAACAGCGAACATGAGAAAAAGTAATGAATGCAGATCTACATACAAAACATTTACAACAAACTGATAAGGGGCTTGGACAAATTTTGGTAAACTAAAGTTGGTCCAATTTAGACGAAAGTGGTGTCAATTGATGGGTCCTTGAAATGGTCATAGAAACGGTCAATAAAATTAGTAACCTCAAGCTTGAGTTCCGAGCTGTCCAAGAAAAAGTGACTATACCATATGAAAAAAAGCAGATAAAACTGGCATTTTATGGTCAAATCTGGCAACTCTAATGTCATTTATGTTCAATTTGGTTTGCCATTTCATCATGAACAGGTTGACAAAAGAACAACGCTTGCAAATCGTGCAAATTTATTTCGAAAATAATGGTTCAGTTCGCGAAGTTTACCGCAAGCTCCGTCCATTTTATGGTCGACATAATCGTCCATCAGAGCAATTAATTCGGTTAACCATGGATCGTTTTCGCACTACGTTTACTCTATGTGATAATACGCATCCGCAGAGACGTCGAACAGTGCGCACCGAAGAAACAATTGCCGCTGTAGAGCAAAATGTTGAAGAGGACCCGAATGAATCGATTCGCCACCGTGCACAGCAATTGGAGCTTTGTCCATCAACTTTATGGAAGATTTTGCGCAAAGATCTTGGCTTGCGACCTTACAAGATCCAGCTTGTGCAAGAATTAAAGCCGCGAGACCATGCAATGCGTCGTGATTTTGGTGTATGGGCCGAAAATGAGATTGATCTCGATGCTGATTTTCATCGCAAAATTTTGTTCAGTGATGAGGCTCATTTTTGGTTGAATGGCTACGTCAACAAGCAAAATTGCCGCATTTGGAGTGAAGAGAATCCACATGAGACCCTTGAGACGCAAATCCACAAAAACTGACTGTTTGGTGTGCTCTATGGGCTGGTGGAGTCATTGGGCCATACTTCTTCCGAAATAATGCTGGAGAGTCAGTTACCGTTAATGGAGACCGGTATAGAGCCATGATAACCAACTATTTTGTTCCCGAATTGGATGGCATGAATGTGGATGAGTTGTGGTTCCAAAAAGACGGCGCTACATGCCACACAGCGCACGTCACAATCGATTTATTGAAGGAAACATTCGATGAGCGCATAATTTCGCGGAATGGACCTGTCAATTGGCCAACAAGATCGTGTGATTTGACACCATTGGATTATTTTCTTTGGGGATATGTGAAGTCGCTCGTCTACGTCAACAAACCAGAAACTTTAGGGGACTTGGAAGCCAACATTCGTGGCGTTATTGCCGACATACGGCCCCATATGCTCGAAAAAGTGGTTCAAAATTGGACCTGTAGAATTGGCTTTATTCGAGCCAGCCGCGGCGGCCACATGCCCGAAATCATATTTAAACACTAATGGCATAAAATTATCCTTCCAATAAAGCCAAATTGATGGACATTAAAACGATTTTCTTGTGTTTTATTTCAATTCGAAGCTCTATACCTCTAAAAAAAACACCTTTTACTTATATGGGCAGAAATTAAAATTGGTACGATCTGGAGAAGAGAAGTGTCAATCGATAGGTTCGACTAATGGTCATAGAAACGGTCAATAGAATGAGTGATCTTGAACTTGGACTCCGTGCTGTCCCAGAAAAATTAAACGCATAAAAGACAACAAGTCACTTTGTGTCAAATGCAACAAACTACGAGGGCTTTAACTCAATTTAACTTACAAAACATTATATTTGTGAGTGCAGCACTCACATCGCTTGCTTGGTCGTTCGTTTAATTTTGATTTGATTCGTGCTTTACGTTCGTAAGGGCCCGACAGGTTCGCAATCATGCCGAGCGGCTTGATGGTTGCTTCAAGCGCACTCACGCAGACCTCTCATAAGTATGCAGTTAAATCCTTATTTAGAAGCCAAAATATCAAAACAATGATATGTATTTTGAAATGCTGAATATTTCTTTTTGGACTCTTTTCTTTTGCCAATAGATAGTCTCCAGCGATGTTGCTCACACATCTTTTATGGTTGCACTTTAAACATCAATTTTCTCTATGCGTACCCTCGTTTTTTTTTCAGAGTAATCGCAAGCAAGGACTTCTTCAATAGCATCAAATTTAGCCAATTCTTTTAATTGGAATCGTTGACTTAGGCTCTTTTTTTGTGGAGATTAAAAACCTGGCAGCCATTTCATATTTTTAGACAGTGTCAAACATTTTAATTTTAATTTGTAATATGTTGGAACGCAAGTATTCTATTTCAAAGGTTTACAGGTGAATTTTATAGGAGGAGATTACATTGCAAACGAATATCAATATTACAATTCTTTAAGTGCGAGATAACTTCAAAAATACCTCAAACCAATGCTGTTTGAACTTTGCAGCAATGATACCTTATAGTAACGTGACCATATGATATGATCCGGTTTTGCGGAGCATGTCCGCGTTTTCATTGAAAATAAAACATCTGAGTTTGCTAGGGGAATTTTTTTTTTTAGTAAATATAAAGTATCTGATTTTTCCTAAAAATATTTTGAAGTGTCAGATTTGCTACGGTTTCTGGGATGTGAAAGTGAGGACCTTTTTTTTTAGTATATGAAAAACACACGAATCTTTAAAAAAGTTTCATCAGCTTTTTGACCTGCTCCGCGTTTTGGTGAAAAATAACTGATCACGTTACCTTAGAGCCTTGATGTGATAAAACTTTGTGATTATTTTTCAGGATACACTGATCATTTAAAAAAATGCAAACTTTCTATTTGAAGTTATAGATCCCATAAACTAACATACTTTGTATTATTAAAAAACATTGAAATAATAAAATGTGTACAATTGAAAAATATTTTTTGTTGGGATACAACGTTGTTGTTGAGTTGAGTGTCTTTAAACCATACACTTAGATCTAAGCCCTGCTATGAAAAAGTAGTCAGAAAAAACTACCCAACTAGGTCAGTTTTGTTATGATTTTATAATTTTTCTCATTGTTTGCTATTTTGTCAAATTATAACAATAACAATAGAGTACAGGTACCACAGTTACTTATACGCCTTCTTAGCTATTTAGCTTGTAGCTTTAAATCAAGTAAAAACGCTAACTAATATAATTGCAGCTATGTATAAATTAACATGGTCCAAGGTATAAACATGAAATAAAGCAAACTACCATTAAGCTACGTCTTTAACTTTAGTTAGTTTTCAAACTAAGCATGACCTTTTGACAAGCTTCAGTTATAACCTTCGCAATTGTTAATAAGAGTTGTCATGCGATTAAAGGGAGCTGTAGCTATATAATTAGTTATTTCCAACGGTCGGTGAAATACTTCTCCGATGAGTATTAAAATGAATGCGACAAATGTCGTTTAAAAACTCATATAAAAGTTCAATCCGAGAAACTTTTCATTATAGCATATTTAGATTTCACAATAATTTTGTGCTACGTTATCGAATTCGACTGCATCGTTATGATTCAGCGTCGTTTGTAACAGATTTTATTAAAATTGACCCAAACGTATGGATTTGACACAACTTAACAACTTAGTTTCGCCACTAATTAGATAATTTTGATGTTAAGATATCGGTTTAAAAGTTCAAACTGGTAAAAAAAGCTTATACGCGTGCGGTTACAGCAAGTTTTGAACTTAATGGACGTGTCAAAAAATAATACATAAGGGACATTCCACGTCAAGCGCATTACTTAACTCAACAAAAATTAGTTTGACCAATCAAGACGTACGACGTCTTAAAATGTTTCTCTAGCGAAAGGCTTTTAAAAACAAAATGGTGATTTTTGAAATTCAAAATGGCGATTCTAATATGGCAGCCAGAAGCCGGAAAAAAATCGAGTATCCAGCAAAAATAGCTTGTAAAAATAAAAATTCGCAACTGAACGGGTCATTTTTTTTCTCAAATTGTAGCTGATGGACACCCATAAAAAACTGGCGAGGTAGGTTGACAAAATCCAACATTGCGGATCCAATATGACAGTTAAAATTCCAATGTGGTGACCGAATTATTTGAAAATCAACCGATTCGCACCAAATTTGGTACACGTCAGATTTGAGGGCCACTGATAACAAATCCAAGATCAGATTTGCCAAACTCAAAATGACGCATCCAAGATGGGAAACAAAATTTTCGAAAATCGATTGATTTGTACAAATTTTGTTATACAGGGGTTTTTGGGGTAGCCGATTGCGTATATAAATGTTAGATTTTCAAAATTCTTAGATGGCAGACATATTTTTTAAAAATCAACCGATCTCTACCAAATTTGGTGTAAAGCAGTTACGGAGGTCAGTGATCATGAATCAGTGGCCCCCACAGCAGCCGTATACCAAATTTGTTACAAATCAGTTGATATTTTAAAACGTATATAATTTTATATAGATATAGGCATACGTTCTATATCAGAGGCCATACAATACCTAATAATCGAAATCGGGGGTTGATAATGATAACTTTACAAATGATAGTTATATTTTTATAGAGATATTTTTAAGTACTTTAGTAGTAACAAGGCATATGAAAAGGCCTTACATATCAAAGTATGCTTTTTTATTGAACATATTTGAAGACCAAGACCAAGACCAACCTTGGATTCTGTCACCAGTGATATATACCTCATTTTAAAGAATTTACCCAATACATTTTTACTAGAAAAATGTCAAAGCGTAAATGTTGCAATCACGAATTTAGTCAATTTTCGAGCTTTCGAGCCTCTTGGGCACGACTTTCTATCATAATTTGTTAGTAAAGTTTCTAGTTTTCATACATGAAGGCATTTCAATTTGCTGTTGCCGAAGTAAACTTTGAAAATACTCGTAGGTAAGATATTTATGGCCATCTTACGCCTTTAGAAATTGCGTCTGAACTTTTTACTCAATACTATTGATTTTGATGTGCACTACTTACTTGAATGTTACCAGTTTTTCTTTGATAACTTGGAATCTTTTATCCTCAATTAACAAAGGATCTTCCAATACCGCAGATTCAACCCATACAACCATGTGTTTTTCCTGCACCAGCCATTCAACTAACTGCACAAATGGTGCCAACACTGTACAATCACGTACTTTTTTTATGACGAGCACGGTGAGTGGAGGTTTGTACCAAGTCAGACGCTGACTGGCTGGATCTTGAATTTGCCTATGAATTAAAAATTTAAGAGAAATTTCAAAAATCAAGAAAAACAAAACGCTTACATAACCATAGCTGAGTTTTTCATTATTCGCCCACATGGTCCAAATTGTTGAAATGGTGAGGGTGCATTCAAACTTCTTGTTCGCCTGAAATAAAAGAAAAATATTATTTTAAATAATTGTTTGCAATTAACAAAACCGATGGAATTAGTATATATAAAAAAATAAAAATTCTTTACAAAGGAACCCAAATCTTTTGAAAGAAAATTGATGTGCGTGATTAAGATAAAAGTTGCATTCAATGTGTCATCATCAAATTTTGGTGCAAGATTTAATTTATATATATACATATATGTATGTAAGTCCAAGACTGCCGGGAGAAAATCTGACCTCAATGCCATACCATATCGCAAGGGTCAAGTGTATATGAAGACAATTGCAACATTTCTGCTATTTTTCTGAAAATGTTTTTGTTCAGTTTTAAAAATTTTCCAAAAAACAAACGAAAACAACTTATTTATAATTTTTTTCAAGCATTTTTCGCTAATGGCAGAAACACCGATACTAATGAGACTTCAAATTACTTCACACGCAGAAATATCACTCACCAAACTGTCTCCAGATTTGCTCAAAAATTAAATGTCATATGAATAGGCTAAGTTTAACGGCAAGTGTCGTTTCAGCGGAAGGGAAAATTGAGAAGTATCAAATTGTAGCCAAGACCAACAAATTTTCTTACAAAAAAAGATTTATGAAAATGCCATTCTAGAGCAATCAATAATATATACAAACATAAATAATTTTTGATTTTAACACAGTATTAACAATTTTTATTTAGAGGTCAGACCAGATTTAGCTTTTTGCTACACGTCAGAAATTTTTTGTGTTCTAACACTTGAAAAATCCATACACTAAGCTTGATAATTAAAGGTAGTGCTTCACTGAGAATTGACAAATATTATTATCGTCCTCGTTCTCGGTTCGAAAACGATAACAGCATATGATAACGTATGATCGAGGATGAGAAGCAGACGGTCTGGCCGGTATCTTCTTCTCCTTGACGGTTATATAGTGTGTATCGCACAAAAAAACGAGATATCGACACACATACATACTCGTTTGCAAAAAAAAAACCTCTTATTTTTATGAATTTCTAAAAAAAAAAAATTTTTTCTGAACAAAAACAAAAAGGCGCACCATATTTTTTAATATACACAAAAAATGCCGACGCAAATATTTTTTTCTGATAACAAACCAAAATATAAAAACAAAATGTGAGAAAAAAAACATATTGCACTCATTGTGGGCTACTCGCAAAATGTGAACGAGGCAAGACAATTGGGTGTGGCTCCTCCCATACAATAAAATATTTATACTTGGTACTTGTACCAAGCTGTGAAATTTGGTACATGGAACCAATTCTCAGCAGTATGGACTGCAAATCCGCGGGGCTAGTTAGTAATAAATATATAAATGTAAAGGAGAACAATCCTAAGAACTGAGCGAAAACTATACATATCAAAATTTCTCGTACGAATTATAGTATCATTCTCGTATGGGTGAAGCACTAATGAGAGGAATCATTCTACGGATTCTTAAGAAAACACAAAACTTTGAGTTGGACAACAAACAGTGTACAGTCCATAACATACAGAAAGTAGAAACAACTGACTCATTATACCCTACACAGAGGGTATATTCACTTTGTCATTCCGTTTGTAACGCATAGAAGGGTGCTATGAGAGTAATCTTCATAAAATTTTGTGTAGAGGTGTCGGTTACTATAAGCTTTGAAATTCAATGAAACTTGAAAAGATTGCATCAGTGGGCGTGGCACCTTTCTCATTAACATAAAGGTGTAAGTGCTATTTTAAGTGAACTATTGGTGCAATTGATCTGAAATTTGAAGTAAGTGGTTTACTGGGTATTAGGTACACATGAATCAAAAGCTTTTTGGTACATATGAATCAAATGCTAGCGAAATAGCAGCAGTGGGCGTGGCACCTTCCATACAATTAAAATACCTTAAGTGGTATAACTATCGAAATATATGAGCAATCATACTGAAATTTGGTGTAAGAGGTTTGTTTATGGAAGGCTACTTTTGGATCAAAATCTGAGTGGATTGCACCAGTGGGTGTGTCACCGCCTTAATTTTAAAAATAATTACGGCACATATCGCAAACTATACAAGGTATCGTGCTAATATTTGGTTTGTGCATGTCCATCACGAATATCATTTATTGAAACAAATGTGGGCGGAATTGGAGAAGTGGGCGTGACATATTTCTTCTTTTTATTTCTATTCTAATTTTTTCCACATTTCCCATATTCTTTTGACATTTTCAGTTTTTTCCAACACTTTTCAACATTTTTAAACCTTTTTACATTATTTTCGACTTATTCAACCTCCTCAACATTTTTTAAGCATTTATTTAAAAAGTACTTTTAATGCAGTGTAGGGTATGTGAGTTTCGGCCTGGCCGAAGATAACACCTTAACTAGTTTTAAATTAAGATATGCTATGAGATATACTTTCACGAGTAATTTCATTGTTATATGTTGGTAGCAGATACTGTTCGCTACAAAGGATGTTCAGAGCATACATAAGGACTATCCCAGAAAAATCTTGGGTTTTTTAATTTTTGTATTATACTCTACCTGATAATCTTATAGATCTCAAAAGACACAATATTTGTTCTATTTAAATTGAAGTTTAATATGATGTATAACACTTGAAGATAGCATTTCTAACGACAAAGATGTCTAGCAAGCAACAAAAAGTCCGTGAACTGATTTTGTCCACATACCTGCAAAATCCAAAATTAAAATATTCAGCTATAGCAAAAATAGTTGGTTCAGGCAGAAAACTAGAATTTTTTAACCCAAAGGTAACGACGAAGGTGAAGCGCCTTTTTAAGCAAAATTCCAACACCTCAGTGCGGGATATGGCGGCTAGAGCAGGTATATCAAAATCTACTGTATGTATTTACAAAGGATAAAGGAGAAAAGTAAGCTAGAGACCTATAGAGTTCAAAAAGTAACAGACTGTTTTGATAAAAAGCTGTTGATGGCTCCGATGCGAGCCCGAAAATTGTATGAAAGGTACCTGTCTAAATTTGATTGCTGTGTTATGGACGACAAAACTTACGTTAAAGCAGATTTTAAGCAGCTACCTGAATATTCTACATTACCAAAAAATAGGCAAAATAAATATACTACATACATATTGAAAGAAAAAAAATTTCGAAATTTACGAAGCAATATATGGTTTGGCAGGCCATATGCACCTAAGTCCTAATAAGCAGCTTCTTTGTTACCCAAAGCACAATCAATTCCAAAGTTGATATAGACGAGTGCCTCGAAAAGCGTCTTTTACCATTTATTCGTGCACATGAGGGTACCGTGATGTACTGGTATGATTAAGCAACCTCTCATTTATCTAAAGCTACTAAGGAATGGTGTCCAAGTAAAAAGATCAATTTTGTACCAAATATAGCAAATCCGCCCAACTGCTCAGAGCTTCACCGAATTGAAAGATATTGGGTTCCTATGAAAAAAAATATTCGAAAGAGTGGTAAGACTGCAAAAAATTTGCAAGATTTCAGACTTAACTGGAGAAGATCCTACCGTACTATCGATAAAACAACTGTGCAAAATTTAATGAAGGGCCTTAAGAAATAAGTAAGAAATTTTTATAAAAAAAAAAATTGTTACTTAGTTTTTTTGTTATTTATATTCTGAGCACTAGCCACTATTAATAAAAAAGGAAAAAAGATCAAAAAAATAACTGAGTATTTTTTTATATCTAAAAAACAAAACTCAAGTTTTTTCTGGGACAGTCCTTATTTGTGACAAATAGGTAAGATAGCTTGAGCCGACATAGGACAAATCGCATTACGGCAAATGTCCCATTAGTACTGGATAAAATTACTATTTTTGGGCAATTACATAGTACTCATTAAAGTCGTAATAATGCCCAAAAATGGAAAGTAAATTAACTAAGAACTAATAAGAAATAGGACTCAACAACACATTTGTCTAATGTCAACTTAAGCTATGATTCCTTTTGGACAAAGCTAGATTTTCCTACAATCGCTACAAGTTGGGAACGCCTTAATCAATTTCAAAAAAGTTACTTCTATTTTAAAGGTAAAAAACTAAAATTTATTATATAAAACTTTAAAATCAGTCTTGTAGTTCTCGACTTACAGCTGGTTTCTTGAGACCAATTTTTTTTTTTAGAAAAACTTGATTTTTTCGAAAAAAATGTATTGATAAAAAAAAAGCCCAAAAAAGCTTTCTGTAAAAGATTAAGATCAAATTATACGCAATTTTTCATAAGAAAATAATTTTTGAGGCGAATGTATCATAAGGTACATTATTTTAAATTAAATAAATAAGACTTCCTTAATCACTCATAACGTCCGAATTTGGTTAAGACACAACGCCCAAAACGTGTTACGACGCCCACATCTTAGTAAATTTATGATACAACGCACAAAATAAAACAAAAAAAGAATAAATTGAAAAATGGTATAACGCTCAATTTTGGGCCCTATGGCTTCCAGTTTGGGCGTTAGGACAATTTGTTATAAAACTCATTTGACTTTTTTTACTTTTTACTATTTTAAGGAAAAATTATTTTCTTTTTGGAAAGGCCGAGAATTCCTTCTTATCAACTTGGCCATTATGAGTGTTATCCTGAGTATGTCTGTATATATACGAGTATATGTGTGAATGTTTATAGGGCGCGCTTAAGCTTCCCTTATATTGTTTTTTGAGCTTGAAAACCACATTCTTCACCAGCTTTTATGTGCAATTACTGTGGCTACCAAAGCCATAATTATGGTTGGATGTTATAATATACATACATATCCAACACAGTAATTTTAGAGATAGCCACGTGAGAAACTATATATTTCCAAAAAAAAAAATCAGCGAAAACGTAAGGAATTCACAAAAAATATAAAAATGATAATTCCCACTTTTGGAGATAAATTTTGTTCCGTGATGAAAGCAAAGTCGAAACTTTTGGTATAAAGAAATCTCCAAAACGATGGTGAACAAAGAATGAAGAGTTCTGTGAAAAGTCTGTTACTAACACGATTAAACATGATGGAGTTGCATGGCGGCAGCAGGTCTCTGAAATCTTATTATTTTAACATTTTGAGAGAAAACCTTGAACCAAGTGTTCAGAAACTGGACTAATCGGAAAAGTTTATCTTTCAACAGAACAACGATTTAAAACATACCTCCAAATTAGTCAAGCAACAACTGGTATACTGGAAACCTAAGACCTTGGATCACCAGCCACAGGCACCTGACCACAATCCAATAGAGCACTTGTGGGCTTATCTTGAGTGAAAAATATGACAAAGACCTATTTCGAATAAAATAACTGAAAAAAGGCAGATAACAGAATAATGGAACAAAATCCGAAAATCTGGAAAGCAAAGTTGAGGTTTGTTTTCACTGCTTTAATTATGAAACTGAAGGGATATTTGTTGTTGTTTTTGCTTTATGTTTAAAACAAAATAACATATCATTTAATGAATGCATCATTCCGCATCATTACTTTTATTGATTGGTAATAAATCAACTTTTAAAAAACTTTGCTGTATATGAAAAAATATGTGTTTTTTTATTTATAATTTTTTTATTTCGAACAGGTTTAATGGTCGCAGATACATGAAATTTGGCATTGTAACAAATCCATGGTGGCACACAAAAATGTCATAAGGCCCAAAATTTAAATCGAAAATATCACAATGTCCAAATAATTCCGCAACAATACTTTATTTGGAAAATTTTTGGACGCTATGTCTTAAGCAAATTCGGGAATTATGAAACACCGCCAAAATTTATATCCACTTAATTTAACATAGTTAAGCCCTCCTAATGGCATATATGCAATGTTAACGTATTTTTAAATCATTTGCTACCATTAAATTACCACTTTGGACTTTAAATTGACAAAATTCCAACGAAGTTTTTAAGTGCAATGTAGGACTTAATGCAAGATTTGAAATTTTTAGCCAAAGTTAATACGTAGATATGATATATTTTCACAATTTCTTCTTTAAAAAAATTTTTGTTTTTATATTCACAAACACATTAAATTCCTATAATTACATTATTACACTAGAAACAAAAATCACAATTATTTTTCTTCGGTATTTCAGTTGATTTCTCACCTCAAAGTTCTCAAAGATGGATACGTCAAAGAAGCTTCATGACAACAATCCGAAGAAGGTGTGTCATCACAAAATTCACAGAAACTGCTAACATTTTCATCCATCTCCAAAGAGCTATCTTTCGGAAAAGCCTTCGACAGTGGCAAATGTGGACGTTGTACAGGAAACATTATTATGTATTTTATATATATTTTCAATTTTCAGCAAAATACGAGCGGTTAAAGCTCTTTATTTCAAATAGTCCGTTTTATGGTAAGACATTTAACTAAATGTACGCAAAATTAAATTGAATTTCAAAAACTAAATATCAAACAACAGAAATTGTGAACAAGTTGCAGAACTCGTTATCGAAGCTGATGTTGGTAAATCGAAGGTTACCAAAATACTGGAACATACGACTGAATTAGTAATGGAAAAGGTAAATAACAAAAAAATGTATTCTGCCACAACAATCAGTTCCGAAGTAAATCAACGCGAATCAATATGACGCCAGCAAACGATGAAGACTAGGCATGTTGTTGCTGACATCAGAGAGGGCGAGAAAAGCTGATACTCAGCGAGAGCAATGAGAATTATGAGGGTGTTTCATTTGTTGAGAGCCAATGGGTTAAAGACGATACAGCTCATTAGGCCATTTGACTTGTTGAGTTGTGTGACGCCACTGCGTACCATCTGTAACTGTTTTTATGCGAGCGCGTGAGAATGTCCGAAGAGAAGGAAGGCACAAACAATAAAAGCATCAACAATAAATACGATACACGCGTATGCACATATGCCTGTGTGTTCAAATGTTTACTGCAAAGTATTACGACAGGTTACGCTTGTTGATATTATATCAAGGGTTGCCAAGTCAATTGGAGAAGAAAAAAATCAGTGGTATTAGAGAAAAAAAAAACAGTCTTCTATTTTGCTATTTCCCAGCAACACAGTTCGACAGAATTTGATCAAACTTCAGTATCTGAAACCAAAATATACTTTTGCGACGCACTGAATTCGATTCCGAGGTCAGAGATTTTCTAATATTTTTGATTTTCGAGATATTCTAACCTAAAAGTGCAAGTATCACAATTTTCCAAGGTTTTTGATAATTTTGATATCTATATCTCTCTTTTTCTCCGAAACATCGTAAATTGAAATTAATTACACATTTTCCAGTCGTTCTGTTTACAGAAACTTAATGTGATTTGTTTGGAGACCTGCATAATAAATTTCAATTAACAATATTTCGAGAAAAAGAAAGATATAGATATAATTCAAAGTGTATTTTGAAGAGAAAGAGTAGTTCCCAATGGACCCAATTAATGGTGACTTAAAAAAGAATTAACTTTCGATCTAATATAACCTCAAAAACCTTGAAAAACTATGATATTCGCACTTTTAGGTTAGAATATCTCGAAAACTGAAACTAAAAGAGAAATTCTGACCTCGGATTCGAATTCGGCGCGTCGAAAAAGTATATTTGGGTTTCAGATACTGAAGTTTGCCGAAATATGTAATTAGAGGTGCGCTAAGCACGAACCCGAAATCAGAAAGACTCTATGAGGCATACTTTTTTTGTGCTTTGTGGCACTTTTTTTTTTGTTGAGAAAACTTTATTTAAAAAACTGCATGTTTTCAAAGGTATTACGGCGTATTTCAAAAAAAAAAAAAACTGCTAATTAAACTAAGAAAAATGCATCACAAAAAGATAAATGAACATGCAATTTTCTAAACATTTATTTTTTCAGCTTTAACTCCGTTTTTCATTAAAATGGTGTTTGATAGATTTTCAGAATGACTTGAAAAATTCGGATTGGGACTCAGCAGACGTGAGGGCAGGAATCAGTAAAACTTTTCATGGAAGCAAACTTCTTTTTTTCCAAAACAGTGTTTTTCAATTTCAAACTCACTTTTCTCAAAAATGATATCTAGTGGAATTTTTCTGATTTCTGATTTCGGATCCAACACACTTCAAAACACAGTATTCCGGCAAAATTGCTCAAAGGAACAACCTTTTTTTTTTTGCAGAACAGTGTCATTCTATCTTGTAATTATTCAAAAATTCAATTTATCAAACATTTTTAGGATAATCATTGCGCTAATTGCAACAAAGGAAACAATTGCTATTGAATATTTTCTGATTTGTTTCGGCAACTTTTCTTAACAAATTCAATATATACTAGTAAAGGTGTTACCTTCGGCCAGACCGAAATTCACATACCCTACACTGCATTGAAAGTACTTTTTCAATAAATTTTAAAAAAAGGTTGAAGAGGTTGAATAAGTCGAAAATAATGTAAAAAGGTTCAAAAATGTTGAAAAGTGTTGGAAAAAACTGAAAATGCTGAAAATGTATAAAAACCATTGAAAAAAGTTGAAAGAAATTGAATAAGTCGAAAAATATGAAAAATACTGAAAAATTAATAAAAGAGTCGAAGAAAACGTCGAATGAAATTGAATGGGAACAGGTAAAAGGTTGGAAATGTCGAAAAAATAAGGGAAATGTTGAAAAAAATAGAATAAAAATGAAAAACACGAAATATGTCACGCCCACTTCTCCAACTCCGCCCACTTTTGAATCAATAAATGATATTTGTGATTAGCAAGGACAAACCAAATTTTAGCATAATAGCTTGTATAGTTTGCGATATGTGCCGTAATTTTTCCTAAAATTTAGAGCAGTGACACACCCAATGGTACACTCCAGTCCGATTTTGATCCAGAAATAGCTTCTATAAACAAACCTCTTGCACCGAATTTCTCTTTTGTTACTAATTCGTCAACTTTTCGAGATTGAATTGGGTATATTTACATAGAGTATGGGCGGAAGGCGTGGCCGTTAACCGATTTCGCCCATGCTAGCAGCTTGCAAGAAGGTTTGACCTGTGTGCCAAATTTCATTCAATTAGCTTGCTTAGTTTTTGCGTAAACCTGATTTCAACAGACAGACAGACAGACAGACAGACAGACAGACAGACAGACAGACAGACAGACAGACAGACAGACAGACAGACAGACAGACGGACAGACAGACAGACAGACAGACAGACAGACGGACATAGCTATATCGACTCAGGTGGTTCCGCTGATCAAGAATATATATACTTTTCCATACCTGCCTCGCCCCCTTCTATGCGTTACAAACGGAATGACAAAGTGAATATACCCTCCGTGTAGGGTATAAAAACAAGTAAATAAAATTAAATAAAAAAGTCATCAACCCAGTCAAAATACATGAGAAACTTAACATGTTAAAAACTTTTAAAATATTGCTATCACATATTTACAAAGTACTTCAATTCAGCTCGTTAGCAATAATTGCATAAAGTTGTAACCATAATTTAAAAAAAAAAATGGTAATAAAATTCAAATTTAAACCTCTTGTGAATTAATGAGTTTAAAGGGATTTTTCGTATTTTGCTTAAAAATGACTTTCATAATTGCATTTTAATTTTCACTTCTATAAACAAACTGCATTTATTTATGTAAACATACAAACATGCATATAGTAAACTGGCCAACTGCGAACTTCCATTAAGCATCATACTATGATAATCAATTTGCGAGACCAATATGACTTGCACTACGCAGTAGAACGATTATTGCCCTTGATCGAAATTTTATTGTACGTAACATTATTCCATTATATAATAAATTTCATCAAAATTTCTGATTATTCATAACAAAAGGGATAAGTGAGAAAAGAAGATGACATAAAATCTCCTCAAAGGACCCGATTACAATTTCTGTGGCGACGTGATCTCATGATGGTTTTCGATAGAACACGTCAAAATAAATTGATAATGTTAAAGAATAAAAATTGATATCTTGCTCGGTTTTCAAAATATCGGTATTTAAAAATATTAACCTTCTATGCCAGTGTATGTAAAATGAATCATTTGTGGGCCAATAACTCGAAATCTTGTCATAAAAATAGAAAAAATCCGACATTGTTCGGATCAGTACAACTGGAGATAATAGACTTCAAGTATGAGTAGGAAATGTGGATATTTTCGAAAAAAAAATTTTTTTCAGCTAAATCAAAATCTATGTGTCAAGTAATTACATGGATATAAGCTGTAAAAAGATTTCGGGCGATTCTAAAATATCAACTCCAAAATGGCGTGCGGTTTGTAAAATAATGACCGATTTATGAGTGAATTAAGTATATTCATGCAAATGCGCCACTCATTCAAGTTTTGCAAGCAACTCGATACTCATTCTAAATGGTACTGATTATCCCATCGCGGATGATGTGGAAGAAATTTCGATTTGTTACGTTTCAATCGGTACTAAAGACAATGAACTCGCAACACCTGGTCCAACGGGACCGAGAACGATAACGAGACGATATCAAAAAAATTATTGTTCGTACGACCGAGGGCTAGAGCGAGAAGGGTCTGGCCGATAACTCGCTCTCGGTGATAATGGAAAGAGATTCAGCCAGATCTTCTATAATACAAACGAGAGAGCGAAAAGGGTCTGGCCGATATCTTGCCCTGGGCAATAATGTAATGTGTATCGTACGATACCACTAAATTATTGCTGAAAACAAAATTCAATCAGAGCTTCTACAGAACAAAAACACACTATCTTGGCACCTATGGTAGCAAGCGTTTTGAAATTCGGCGCTAGAACGTATTTTGACTATGTTAAGGACCTCATAAAATCTGAACGAGATTAGATTGTGCTAAACAACTCACTAAATGTGAACAGAGTTGGCTAATGGGTCATACCTCCCCCCATTCAACAAAAATCCTTACGTTGCTGTTCTTCGAAGTTATGCTAAGTTGCGAAATTTCGTACATGGCCCCAATTATCTGCAGTAAGGACTGCATAAAATGTAGACGTGGTTCTACAACGGACAGTGTGCGGAAAACTCGCTGGTTCTGCTAGCTTTATATATATAAAAATGTGAACAAGAATTATCGACGATAACGAGACGAAAACGAGACCATAATGATAGAGATTAAAAATGTCTCGTACGATAACGAGTACGGGACGATAAGCTTGGCGCTACTTGAGCACGACACGATAATTTTTAAATTATCGTATCGATGAAGCACTAGCCAAAACGCGCGGAAGTACACTTTAGGGTGCTTTTTCGCCAAAACTATTGATTTTACGAAAAAAAAGGTTATAGCATAAATTGTAGACTAGTTTCTAGTCTCTGTAGTTTCAATTTCTATGTAAATGTTTTTATCGTGAAATGACTCGGAAAGGAGATATTGTCAACAAAGTGCTTTAAGGCACCATTTTTCTGCTTTGGGGCTAAAAAGCGCTTTAATTTTGTCTTGGATTATCATCCATCAAACTACATAAACGTTCTCCGCAAAAATTTTTTGAAGAAAAATGAAAAACAGTAAGTACAACCAAATGAACTAATTTTGCAAGTTAATTTTGCCGAAAATTACAGGCTCATTTCTCAAGTATGCTCAAGATAATATTTTTAATTGCATACCATGGCTGCAATAAATCATTTGCCATTATCAAGTGATCCGCTAACACACAATAAATATGATGTTTATTGCTTTCTCCAAAAACAGAATACAAAAAAAAAAAAAACCTCATTTAATTTCTAAAATAAGTTTGCTTTCTGATGGCCAGATTAAAATCGTATATTTTTTGAGAGCATTCCACAATTTACGAAAGAGTTTCATGTAGAACATTTTGAATTAAATTGAAATTTGGAATTTTTTTCGCAACTTCTTATAGTAAAGGTGCCATAAATGGAATAGGCGCTATCGTGAAACGAAAATTTTGACAGTTGGTAAGAGCTTAAGACCTTATTTAAGATATTTAAACATTTTTACCGACTAATCAAAATTAAAATTGATGGCGTTAATTTAATATACGAAGCAGCGGACGACATTAAAGGAAAACACAGTAAAAATGACTTAATTTATATTATTTTAATGGCATGAAATCTTATCATCACTTTGCATCGTTTAATGAATATTTTATTGAAACAGTACGCACCAAAGCCTTGTCGTAAGCATAAGTTGGTAATGCAAAATTAAACTAGTAAAGGTGTTACCTTCGGCCAGGCCGAAAGTCACATACCCTACACTGCATTGAAAGTGCTTTTTAAATAAATGTTAAAAAAATGTTGAAGAGGTTGAATAAGTCGAAAATAATGTAAAAAGGTTCAAAAATATTGAAAAGTGTTGGAAACAACTGAAAATGCTGAAAATATATAAAAACCATTGAAAAAAGTTGAAAGAAATTGAATAAGTCGAAAACTATGAAAAATGCTGAAAAATTACTAAAAGAGTCGAAGAAAATGTCTAATGAAATTGAATGGGAAAAGGGAAAAGGTTGGCAATGTCAAAAGAATATGGGAAATGTTGAAAAAAATAGAATAGAAATGAAAAACACGAAATATGTCACGCCCACTTATCCAATTCCGCCCACTTTTGTTTCAAAAAATGATGTTCGTGATTGGCATGCACAAACCAAATTTTATTACAATAGCTTGTATAGTTTGCGATATGTGCCGTAATTATTCTTAAAATTTAGGGCGGTCACACCCACTGGTACAAAACATTCTGATTTTGATCCAAAAATATCCTTCCATAAACAAACCTCTTACACCAAATTTCAGTATGATTGCTCATATATTTCGATAGTTATACCACTTAAGGTATTTTAATTGTATGGAAGGTGCCACGCCCACTGTTGGTATTTCAAAAGCTTTTGATTCATGTGTACCTAATACCCAGTAAACCACTTACTTCAAATTTCAGATCAATTGCACCAATAGTTCACTTAAAATAGCACTTACACCTTTATGTTAATGAGAAAGGTGCCACGCCCACTGATGCAATCTTTTCAAGTTTCATTGAATTTCAAAGCTTATAGTAACCGACACCTCTACACAAAATTTTATGAAGATTACTCTCATAGCACACTATCTATAGCACTAAACGTATTTTGCTTGTATGGGAGGTGCCACACCCACCGGCACTATTGTGCCAAAATTTTGCAAGAAGACACCTTTTAGCAAGTATATCTGCCATATTAAATTTCATAACGATTGCGTTGTTAGTTCTCTTTTTATAACGTTTATAAATATTGTAGGCTGTGCCACGCCCTTCAACGAAATTTCCAGAATATTGACGAAACTGGTATTGATGACAACTTTCAGTGGTATCATCCCTAAAATTTTAATGAAAATCGTGTGTGCCAATTTGGAGTTATACGAAATCAAAATTTTTAGTTGTTAAGAAGCGCCACGCCCACTTTTACATTTCCGTTCACTTTATGCGTAATTCAAGATCCGTAAGATTTGTATTCGTGTACCAAATTTCATCACAATATCTTGCACGGTTTACGAGCTATAGCGTTATAAAACTTAAAATTTAGGGCTGTGCCACGCCCTTTTAAGAGTCTTTGCAAACTTCAAACCTAGCCTAATCTTAATTTTGTTCTTATCTTCACCAAATCACCAATTTTTATCAAAATCGCAGCAACTTTTTTTCAAAATGGACTTGGGTATATTTACATAGAGTATGGGCGGAAGGCGTGGCCGTTAACCGATTTCGCCAATTTTTATATGCTAGCAGCTTGCAAGAAGGTTTGACTTGTGTGCCAAATTTCATTGAGTTAGCTTGCTTAGTTTTCTCGTAAACCTGATTTCAACAGACAGACACACAGACAGACAGACACACAGACAGACAGACGGACAGACAGACAGACAGACAGACAGACGGACATAGCTATATCGACTCAGGTGGTTCCGCTGATCAAGAATATATATACTTTTCCATACCTGCCACTCCCCCTTCTATGCGTTACAAACGGAATGACAAAGTGAATATACCCTCTGTGTAGGGTATAAAAATAATCAATTAGTTTGGTTAAAAAAAAAAGTTGTATGTAACCACAGTAGGTAAATTAAAAATATCTTATTCAGAACGCCAACAGGTTAAGAAAAATATTCATACGAAAGTAACGTCCACAAAGCAGGATTAACCCATTTGTATTCAGTCACATTTTTTGAAAAAAAAATACTGGAAAATTTACTCAAAATGTGACAATTCACTTCTAAGACTTTCTGTTTCACTAACTAACACGCAGTTTGTACTCGAACTTAAAAAAAAAATTTATTTCATAATGTATTTATAATTAATTTTTTTAATGAAAAACTCAAAATATTTTTATTTCTACTTCCGATTTCATCAAAAAGTAAAGCAATAATTTTTTAACATACTCATTTTATTAAAACTTCTTTCCACTTTTCTTTGTTTTCAATAAAATTGCACGATTTGTTTAAATAAAAATACCAATCGACTTAACGCTTCCAACTTACAAGTTCCACTAATAACCTTAATTGACAAACCTGAATTACTTAATCCTCAGCTAAGTTTCGAAAACACTAAATCCGAAGAGACAGCGGAGGGTTTGAAAAGTATCGTACCATTCCTTACGTCAAAGTACTTAACTAAGGACTGTCCCAGAAAAAACTTACGATTTTTATTTTTTGTATTAGAGCATAATACTGATAATCTTATAGGTCTAAAAAGACACAATATATGTTCTATATAAAGTGACGTTTAATATGATGTATAACACTTGAAGATAGCACTTTTAACGACAAAGATATCTAACAAACAGTTCGCGAACTGATTTTGTCCACATACCTGCAAAATCCAGAATTAAAATATTCAGCTATAACAAAAATAGTTGGTGCATCAGAAAAAACTGTCTTTACGGATATTTCTAATTATAAGAAGGGTCTATCTGTTTAACGAAAAAATGGTTCAGGCAGAAAACTAGATTTTTCTAACCCAAAGGTAGCGACAAAGGTGAAGTGCCTTTTTAAGGAAAATCCCAACACCTCAGTGCGAGATATGGCGGCTTGACCAGGTAGATCAAAATCTACTGTACAAAGAATGAAGGAGAAAAGTAAGCTGAAGATATATAAAGTTCAAAAAGTACCAAACCGTTTTGATGAAAAGCAGTTGATGGCTCCGATGCGAGCCCGAAAATTGTATGAAAGATACCTGACAAAATTTGATTGCTGTGTTATGGACGACGAAGCTTACGCTAAAACAGATTTTCAGCAACTAGCTGTGCACGAATATTATACATCACCGAAAAAGGGGCATGTGTCTAGTACATTCAAAAAAAAAAAAAAAAATTCGAAATTTCCGAAGCAATATATGGTTTGGCAGGCCATATGCACCTGTGGTCTCAAAAGCAGATTTTTTGTTACGCAAGGCATAATCAATTCCAAAGTTTATATGGAGGAGTGCCTCGAAAAACGTCTTCTACCATTTATTCGTGCACATGAGGGTACCATGATGCTCTGGCCAGATTTAGCAACTTCTCTCTCTCATTACTCTAAAGCTACGATGGAATGGTATGCAAGTAAAAAGATCAATTTCGTACCAAAAATAACAAATCTGCCCAACTGGCCAGAGCTTCGCCCAGTTGAAAGATATTGGGCTCTTATAAAAAGATATCTTCGAAAGTGTCATAAGACTGCAAAAAATTTACAAGGCTTCAGACATAAATGAAAAGATCGTACCGTATTGTCGATGAAACAACCGTGCAAAATTTAATGAAGGGCCTTACAAAAAAAGTAAGAAATTTTTATAGAAACAAAAAAAATTGTTACTTAGTTTTTAGTTATTTATATTCTGCACACTGGCCATTATTAATAAATACGGAAAAAGACCAAAAAAAATTACTGGTAAGTTTTTTCTGGGACAGTTCTTAGTTTGGTTTAAAAAAAAAGAAGTTGTAAGTAACCACTGTAGGTAAATTAAAAATATCTCATTCAGAGCGCCAACAGGATAAGAAAAATATTCATACGAAAGTAACGTCCACAAAGCAGTTGACAATACACGCATTCACTTCTCAGACTTTCTGTTTCATTAACTAACACGTAGTTTGTACTCAGACTTGAAAAAACATAATTTTATAATTAATTTAAAATTAATTTTTTATTGAAGAACTCGAAAAATATTTTATTTTTTATCCTATTTCATCAAAAAGTAAAGCAATAATTTTTTAACATACTCATTTTATTAAAACTTCTTTCCACTTTTCTTTGTTTTTAATAAAATTGCACGATTCGTTTAAATAAAAATACCAATCGACTTAACGCTTCCAACTCACAAGTTCCACTAATAATCTTAATTGACAAAACTGAATTACTTAATCCTCAGCTAAGTTTCGAAAACACTAAATAGGAAGAGACAGCGGCGGGTTTTAAAAATATCGTACTATTCCTTACGTTAAAGTACTTTACTATTTCCAAGTGTCAAAGTTTCAACAACAACGTTAGATTAATGAAATTAATGAAATTCACCGAATTTCGTAATTTAAAAGTCACTGTTTAATTCGAATATTTAAATCACATTTACCAATTCGTATAATGCATTATAGAAAGCAATATAACATTGATCTACAAAAAAAAAAAACCAAAAATTCAGAGTTCAAACGTATTGTTCTAGGGTACTTTGCATAATTAGCTATTGTTCTTAAGATATATCGCAACATTTCTAATTTAGATAACTTGGTGGAGTAAATATCCAAGGATACTAATTTTTCGCAAATATTTTTGACTACTCAAATTTTGTTATAATCGATTTTTAAGTGTCGAGGTATGATTTTTTTTATCATAATAAGATGAATCAGTATTCAAACCGATTTTGAACTATAATTTAATTTTATTTTCCAAAATAATAATGGTCTTCAGCCAAACTCAGCTGCGAAATGAAACTGATCCAGCTGAATTCGTTATTGTTGGTTACTCACTTGTGCTGCTAGGAGTGTTTTTGGAGCACATATGTAAATATTACGCTTTTTAAAAAAATATCAACTCCTAGGTAAACAAATTATTTACTTTTTATGTTTTCATTAAAATCCAATGAATAAAAGTAAGGCATGTTTAAAAATCTTGACCGAACATCGCAATCAGTAGCTAATATTCTACCACGATTTTTCGCTGGAAAAATTATCGTTGCGGTTGACTTGAACATTCACAATACTAGTTGGTTCCTGCATTCGGTATCAATAACACTTGAAGGTCTTAACATCAATATCTTTGCACATATAAATAATATGATACAGCTTCTAGACAAAGCACACCCATTCCTGATGTCAAGAGTCACGGCGATAGCGCGCTAGATCCATTTTAATCTTCATATCCAGTTAAGTATTCAGTCAGCAAAGTTCTCGTACTCTCAGAAATTAACAAAAAATACCCAAGGAGAACAATCTGGCAATATCAAAATGTGCCCTAAATGTGTTCATCCTATGAGCCCTAATTCTTCAAAAGAATTATTAATGCCGCAGCCAACACGATTATATATATCGCTGCTCGCGGTTAGAAAGGCCCTAACTCATTTTTACCCGAAATTAACTTTTTTGGCGAGAAAGCGATAGCCCCCCTTCCCTATAATTTATCGATATTAGTATCGTTGGTTAGGTTTAAGATCTAAGATAAGAAACGCATGCCAAATCTCTTCTCTAATCCCCCAAGACGACGAGTCTGTAAGGAAAAAAGGAAGGAGCATATCCATGTTTACATTTATGGTCATAATTCTGTAACAGCTGTATCGATTTCGAAAATGATGACGTCTTATTATAGATGGTCACAGGGTCCATAATTATGGTATAATAATCTTCTATCGTTTTTTATAACAATATGTCAATATGCTAATTTTTGGTGCAAATGTTCAAGCGTCAAAAAATCATTGAATGAAATCATTTGTCGCCATTAACGAGATAAACTCTCTTGACTGACCCACTAAAAATTTTGCTAATGGTATTTAAAAAATACTCTTTATTTGAGGTCTTATTTTTTTTTTTCTTTCTCCTGTGAAATTTCAAAAATATGAGTTAGAAACTTTCTACACGAGAGCGACGATATGATTTTATTTAAGGCCCAAATAGACGACACCAACCGTCTGCGCAAATCAAGTCGTCATACCGTCCTCACATGCACAGACAAAATTTGCACAGACCATATTTTTCATTTCGGTTTTAAGAACTCTATTACTTTAGTCCTTACTTTTCATCTTCCATAATGCTGACAACGATTACTATAAACCAATAAGCTGAGTCATGAACTTTTCTCCTCCAGAATTTATTTTTTTTCAAACGTTTTTATTTTTTCATACCTCTGCACTCGACGAAAATTTAAATATTGTGCGAGAATTTCGCCTCACACGGCACAGATCATTTGCGCAAATTGAACAAAAATTAAAAAATTTTTTATTTTATGTAAACGGTCCGCGCAGACACGAATTCAGCACCTCACACGGCACAGCAGTCTGCACAAACACATATGTATTTGCGCAAACGGCATGTGTCGTCTATTTGGCCATTTACAATGCTTAACTTCATTTCATCTTAATTTATTAGTATTAAAGCTTAAGAAAATTTTGGTTTTTTATATCAATTTAAAAAATTATATTGATTTATGCCATTTTATTGAACTAACTTTTCAGTATAATGTGTGTCAACACCAAAAGAATTACACTTAAGAGAGATAAATTAAACATAAAAATGTGTTATAGCTAGTCATACAAGTTTCATCCGCTGCTGGGCGGAATCATCAGTGACTTTTATTATACAATTTGTGCTTGCTTCTTCGTTTTGCTCACAAAGCTTGCTTAATGTCAAAGGAGTTACAAAAATAAAAGATAAGCAAAGAGAAAAAATAGTTTTTGCTTTGCTATGTTTCACTTTTTTTTTGGTTCTCAACAGATCTATGCAAAAAGAGAAACATATAAGCGGCGCTGCCCAGAGAACGAGCAGGCGCTCAAAGAGCGTAAAAAGGCGTGCACGTATACAGAATGATCAACACTGAATATAAGGCGTACATATTCTTACTAATCCGCTTAAAAGTCACTGATGACTTAGCCCATTTTTCTGTTGAATTTATCTTTCCTAAGTGTATTTTTTTATTGTGTTGAAACACAATTTAAGCAGTATGCTAAATAAAATAACAACTATATATTATTTGCTACTCTGGCATACCACAAATACACATTGACTTATATTCGGTTTTTATGAAAAGCATTTGAAAATTATTCCAACTATGTTTCATGTAAACTCTCTTACATAGGGTGCATTTATGATATACTGTTAAGCCTTTTTATGTAAAAAAAGTAAGGAAAAAACTTTTTCTACTACACTTGCCTGACTAAACTAACAGCAAGACAGATTTTTATCCTTCGAAATAAGCAAATCGGTCAATGTGCAAATTATCAAAAAATAAATAATAATACCCAATATGGAAAACAAACAATTTTGCTTAACTAGTTAGTGTCTTGCAAGTTGAACATACGCATTCTTTGTGTTTTTGTTTTGCTTCAAGGCAAATTTCAAAAAAAAAATTATGTTTAACACAAATTAAATAATAAAAACCAAATTTAAATAACAAAAAATAAAATCAAATGGGTTGGTGCCGACCACAGAGTGGTACGAAGTTTAAGAATAAAATTACAAAAAAAAAATATGTTTAACAGAGTATAATTTATTGCTATAGTTTTGCTACTTGCAAGTTTTATCGAGAGAAAACTGTGATGTGGCTGCGACAACAGAAAAACATCATGGTATTGAATTAAAATTTCATTAGAAAGAAAAAATACACTCTAATTTTTAGATTGAATCTACGTATACAAAAAAAATATCAGAAATCGGTGCAATGGTTTTTTGTGTAAAACTGCACTTTGTACACAGCGTGTCAAGCGTTAAATGTGCTATGTTTAATGATAAAGTTTTCGTAATGAAGAGCTGGGAGTGGCTTTACCACTTAACATTTTCTGATGTTGGTTAAGTCACCCAGTTATTGTTTTCTAAGACTGAATTCATTTCGACTGAAATTTTTCGTAGGACACCATTTTTTGGAAATTGCCTACAAATTGAAGCACTACTCAACTGCGGGGTCAGAAGCGGCCCCTGGTAGAGTGCAAAATCAAAACCTTTCTAGTAACACCACGTTGACTCTGATATTTTGGCAATGGTTACCATAACCTTCATCATCATATTGTTATCGGCAAAGACACATTCTTTCTGGATTAATGTATCACTTTAATAAATAAAACGAAACAATAATATTTGTTTCGTTAACATAGGAAATTAAACGTTGTAAACTGGTGTATCAAAATTTTTACATGTCATGCTCAGATAATGTTACAAATAGTCATGTCACCAAATCGACGTCCGATTAGGCTCCAACTGCAAATTGATAAAATTGACACTTCAAATAGTGTTATCAATACACCTAACAAAACATAGCACACTAATCACACACAAACTAACAAATACCTAATTTGGTTTCATTTAAATAAATAATAAAATGAAAGCCGCATGACTAAATAAACACTGATTAGAAAATAAAACACGCTTTTCAAAATTATAAATATTTATAAATTGATAGACACAAGTACCTACTCGTACTATGTACATTAGACTGACACAAAAAAAGAACTCGATCGCATTCCGATTTTTCTGCCCAAGGCTAAGAAGTCTGATTTGTGCGTTAGAAGTATATTGCAAAAATGTTGGATGACACTTAGAGGTCGCGGATATAATTTTTCCAATAATTCGAAACTGTTTGAACTGATTTTAGTTAAATGTGTTAGTTAGATAAGCTTTAAAATGTTCATAAAACTATTTGAAATCTGCCTGATATTTCCAAAGTCATAACGAATTTTTTAGAATGTTATTTGGGAAAACTACTTTCTATATAACATGAAAAACATCGTACCGATTAACCATTTTAGTAAGTTCAGGGATTCCAAACTTTTTAGAATGCGTTATCCACTACTTCCAATGTATATACCCCTGTAAATTAGGGTTCGTCCAGTGGTTGAAACACAAACATTATAGTAAAAAAATAAAAACAAAAAAAATAGTTCTTGGTATTGAAAAACTGTTATGAAAAGGAGCTATTTTTTGTCATCGCTTCCAAAAATAAAAATCACGGTATCGCTATGTTTATCCCTTCTTAGAATTCAATATGCATATTTTCACACCAAATTTCATCAAAATCAGTCGAATAGTTAAGCTAAGAAAACATGTTTTTCTATTAGGGGTGTGACGGCACCTACTTTTAAACAAATACGTTTTCACAAGGTCTAATCTATCTCCACACCACATTTCATTAATTAGTTTAGCTGTGAAATAGTTTTTTCTTGTTAGGGGCATGGCACCATCCACTAAATATCTTTACTCTTTCATCAAAATCGGTATAGTGGCTCAGCCGTAACAGCGTTTTTTCTTAATAAGGACGGTGTCACTCCTCTATTAATAACATTTCTTACGGGTCAATCTACATCTATATCCAAATCAAATTTCATCAAAATCAGTTCATTCGTTTAGCCATGGAAACGTATTTTTCTATTAGAGGCGTGACACAGCCTACATTCTGCACTGCCGCTCTTTTCTAAAAAAATATAATTAGGCGATTATGTTATGTTATGGCAGTTAAAAAGGCATGAAATCGTTTTGGAACTACCATCTTATATATAGATTCCGATCGTGTCGATGCGTATCTTGGGAACATATGCTAATTTACAAAATAAAAACCAAATTTTGGTACAACTTATTGAATTTTATGATAAAGCCGTTTGATTTGTACTTTTTTGTGAAAATAAAGTTAATTTTTTTTTTATTTTTGAAGGGCATAAAAGTTTTTTTTTTGAAGACTAAGATAAAAGTTGTTTTGATGGAATAAGCAAAGATTAATTCAAAAATATTACTCGTATCATGGATAACTGGGGCAAAAAAAAGTCACAGGAGAATGATTATGAAATATTCATAACAAAATTGAAATCTGAAAAGAGAAAATCTTTATCTCTATTTTTCTTGCTTCAAACAAAAAAAATATTACGTGGGGTAAGATGAAAAATGGATGTGGATCATCACCAGAGACGTGCCGGACTTTGGGAGGGTCCATTTTTGAAAAAAAAACTTTTTTTCACCAATCGATGGGGAAATTTTCAAAATTGATTCTGAAAGTAACTAAGAGTGCGCCCGGATTGGTATAGTTCGAAAATGAATTTTGGATATCTCAAGAGGGAAACTGATCTCCGAGGTTAAGTTAGAGTGGTGGCTTAGCAACCAAGCTAGATTTCATTAAGTAGCACTTATGTGCCGTTTTAAATCCGCAAACGTGACCCTACAAAACTGGTAAGAGGATTTTCAAGAGATTATAGTAAGAACTCTGGTAACGATAAAAGCTATATACAGTTAGTCCTATTGAGGTAGTTAAGGAGCGATCCTATATCAATTTCGGCCAATTCACTGACGTTGCTAGAGAAAGCTTCTCCCAGATATCTGAGTCAGATTCTTGCAAGGCAGGGCAATTGTAGAGATAGTGTTCAACAGATTCTTCTCGTTTGCATTCAGACAACTATGGCAAAAAAGGTTTAATGGGATTCCGAATTTTTCAGCATGCTTGCCGCTAGTCCAGTATCTAGTGTAAGTCGCGGACGTTCTCGCGAGGTCTTTGCCTTTCTTGAACATTAGGTCAGTGGTTTTTGAAATATTATATGATAGCCATATTGCTCTGGATATTTTACAGGTTTGCAGGGTTTATAGTTCTTTACTACGAGAATATTTTCTTAACTAACAGAATCGGAATGTGCACTTGCTCTGGTGCTTCAGATTCATCAAGAGAGCCCTGTTAATTCGTCAGCCCTAATTATTGCCCTCAATGTTTATATGGCCGGGAACCCATATGAGAGTTATGTCAAGCTGACGTCCAAAGTTTCCTACATTGTACTACTAACTTAGATTTTATCGTCTCCAAGTTACTAGCCTTGATGTCGGCCTGGCTATCGAAGAAAATTGCTAGATATCCCGTATTAGTATTGCTCACTAGTCTGCAGACTGCTAAAATATCAAAAATTTCTGCTTGGAAAACGCTAGCTGAGTTAGGTAAGCAAAAAAGATTGAGAAATTTCTGGGTCTTTTGAGTTGACCCCCGCACCTACACCGCAGTCCATCTTTGACCGATTGGCGCATATGACGGTTTCAAAATTTAAGTTGATAGTGCCCTCCTCGCATTGAATTCTTTCCGGAATCTTCACCAGAAAGTTTTCTCGAGGTTGAGTGCAGGACAGATGTAATCTGTTAAAGATTAACCAGTGCTATTGGCAGTGTGTCAAGGATGGAGCAGTATATGCGTTGCTCGCTACCCAACAATCAGCGTCTCTAAGTTGAATCGCACTACAGGACGCGGTTGCTTTGTTGAAGATATTAGGAGATACCAGGTGTAAGAGGACGCTGAGGGCTTCCGTGGGGCAGTATCTCATTGCCCTCGTTACTCCCACACAAGTAGTCCTTTGCACCCTCAGTAACTTATTTTGGCTGTAGCCCTTGCTGATGGTCGGCCTGTATGGCTGTGTACGTAAAGGGTGTTTTTTTTAGAGGTATAGAGCTTCGAATTGAAATAAAACACAAGAAAATCGTTTTAATGTCCATCAATTTGGCTTTATTGGAAGGATAATTTTATGCCATTAATGTTTAAATATGATTTCGGGCATGTGGCCGCCGCGGCTGGCTCGAATAAAGCCAATTCTACAGGTCCAATTTTGAACCACTTTTTCGAGCATATGGGGCCGTATGTCGGCAATAACGCCACGAATGTTGGCTTCCAAGTCCCCTAACGTTTCTGGTTTGTTGGCGTAGACGAGCGACTTCACATATCCTAAAGAAAATAATCCAATGGTGTCAAATCACACGATCTTGGTGGCCAATTGACAGGTCCATTCCGCGAAATTATGCGATCATCAAATGTTTCCTTCAATAAATCGATTGTGACGTGCGCTGTGTGGCATGTAGCGCCGTCTTGTTGGAACCACAACTCATCCACATTCATGCCATCCAATTCGGGAACAAAATAGTCGGTTATCATGGCTCTATACCGGTCTCCATTAACGGTAACTGACTCTCCAGCATTATTTCGGAAGAAGTATGGCCCAATGACTCCACCAGCCCATAGAGCACACCAAACAGTCAGTTTTTGTGGATGTAATGGCGTCTCAAGGGTCTCATGTGGATTCTCTTCACTCCAAATGCGGCAATTTTGCTTCTTGACGTAGCCATTCAACCAAAAATGAGCCTCATCACTGAACAAAATTTTGCGATGAAAATCAGCATCGAGATCAATCTCATTTTCGGCCCATACACCAAAATCACGACGCATTGCATGGTCTCGCGGCTTTAATTCTTGCACAAGCTGGATCTTGTAAGGTCGCAAGCCAAGATCTTTGCGCAAAATCTTCCATAAAGTTGATGGACAAAGCTCCAATTGCTGTGCACGGTGGCGAATCGATTCATTCGGGTCCTCTTCAAAATTTTGCTCTACAGCAGCAATTGTTTCTTCGGTGCGCACTGTTCGACGTCTCTGCGGATGCGTATTATCACATAGAGTAAACGTAGTGCGAAAACGATCCATGGTTAACCGAATTAATTGCTCTGATGGACGATTATGTCGACCATAAAATGGACGGAGCTTGCGGTAAACTTCGCGAACTGAACCATTATTTTCGAAATAAATTTGCACGATTTGCAAGCGTTGTTCTTTTGTCAACCTGTTCATGATGAAATGGCAAACCAAACTGAACATAAATGACATTAGAGTTGCCAGATTTGACCATAAAATGCCAGTTTTATCTCTATTCGAATAACAAACCTCTAAAAAAACACCCTGTATAAAGAACCATTCTTGGTTGAAGTCCCCACTTTGTTTTGCAAGCATACACAGCATTTTTTTTGTTCTCTATTCGATGTTATCTTTCCAATTGAGGTTTGGATCTAGTACGACTCTTTGGGATAGGTTGAATGTTGGAATTTTGATTTTTGTGGTGAACAATATCAGAAGTAAGGAGTGTACTTCACCAATCGATGCAAAAAGCTCAAAAATGGCTTTAGGCAGTCACCAGCAGTTTGAGTCCCCGAAAAGACTCGAACTTCTATTTTTAACCGATACTTATAATTAAGTACTAATTTATAAGTGGGATTTATTAAATTTTTAGTTTGCTGTCAATGGAAATCCAAATGGTCAAAACAAATTTTTAAAAATTTGGACTGTGGAGCACGGCGAGTTGGGAATTGTCAATGTTTGAATATTGGGTTTCAAAATAACTCTTGATTGGTGATGTTTTAAAATCTTAAAATTATTTTTCGACTCATTGATTTATACGAATACGTCAAGAAAAACTTGGTGAAATTTAAAGAAAGGTGGCTTATAAAATGTACAAATAGTCAGTAAAAGAGGTTAAGGAATTAAAGTGCCAGTATGTATTATATGAAATTCAAATTCCAATTCCCACACTGCATGATATTCATCCAACTTTATGTAAAAAAATAAGCAAAATTTGGGTGGATAGAATTGTCTTTGTCAAACGTAGCTGTGCGGGTCATATGAATGAAATTTTTTTCAAAATGTAATGTATAGGAACATTTTTCAAAATAAAATAAAAACTTGTTTACCATTCTATTTCAATTTAACACTGTATCGCACTCAATGAAAAACCCTTTACAAATACAATATCTATTGTTTTTTTAAAATACTTAAAGATCCTTTGTATAGGAGATTAATAAAAGTGCTACTTCACTTCAACACATTACTTACGGCCAGGTTCCCGATCTGCGACGTCTTGTTATTGGTGAAAAGTACTCGCAGTTGTTATCATCATCGGTATGGCTATTTGTGTGATGATGATGTTGATGATGACGACTGTAGTGTTGATGGGAAGCTGAACGTTCTTCTGTCCTTGTGTTCAAGTTAAATCGATTAAGTTTTTCTGTTAGATTATCACAGTTCAAATTAACATCAGGATTCTTTTTATAGTATGCACATTTGCTTCGAATATTGCGGGTCAGACATTCACGTGTTATTTCACTGAATCCATCAAAAGCATGGTGGTTATGACGATTACTTGACGAACTCCATGCTAATTTATAATTGAGCCTTTCCTCTAGACGACTTTTGTGTAACGTTGCTAAATCGATATCTGACAAGCAGGTCATTTTTTCTACTTTAGTATTTTCCAATAATTTTAGATTTTAATTTGAAATTACTTTTAGTTGTAAAAAACTGGCGTTGAATTATTCACTCCGTGCGCTAAGAGAGATCATAGAAATAATGATAAGGCGGCCAAAACGAAACATTTAAATTTCGTCAGATTTTGCTTTCATCGTTATACACCGGCAATACTATCAAATCACCAGAAAAAACCAACATTTGCCATCAAATATCAACCATTCACAAAACAAAACATTTTCATTTATAAATTATCCTTATCTTCAGACCACAAACAAGTTTCTTATACGGATGGGTCTAAAATATTACTACTATTAATTCCCATGATAATGTTTGTTTGTGGAATTTCTCTTATGCTTGATTGCAATTTAATGAAAATCGACTTGGAAGGGGCTGAGACACTTGCAAGTGAAACTGATATACATTGGTTTTTTGATTCAAACCTCCAATCAACCAACCACATGCAGTACATAATTGAGCTCTCAGAAGCTACCTATGGTATTGATTCTGAATTACTTTCGAAAAGGCAGAATTTTTGACGTTTAGCCTTTCCCGCACATGACCACCAAAAAAAAACCCAAAATCTAAAAGCACGGGATCCTTGCAAAAGCTTAATTTTTCAATAAGATATCGAAAAAAATTTTATGTTACTTTGATTAAAGTTTTAAGGCCCGTCAACTTATCTCGATTAAATCGTAGATTAAATTCCGATTTGGTCTTAAACATCGATAACTTATGTCGAGTAATCCGCTATTAACCTGTAAATCGTCGATTGAAGTTAATATGAGAAATTTCTCCGATTAACGAAGTTAACTCAATTCAATTCAATAAAAAAAGATTTTCTCTCAAATAGACCTTGGTGAAATCTTTTATGAAGAACAAATTACACAAAATCGCGAAAAGAAGCGAAATGAATATTTTTGCGAACCAATAATTTGACAAAATGGACTGAAAAAAAGTTGCTCCAACGCTTTCGTATATCAAAGCGTACAGTCAGAGCGAATGTAAATAGTGCTAGTTTTCTTTCATTTATTAGGCTTCATACAAACCTTAGGGGCCCAGATTTATCATTTTGGGATAAGCTGCTTATCACATCGGGATTTTATGAAACAAGGAGTATATTGCAAGCCGCTGGGGACTATGGTGGCGTTTCTTCCATGTCTCTGTTCTTAAATATTTTTGTCAATTGTACTATTCTCAAATGAGTTCAAATGTCTATATGAAAAATTCACAATTGACTTTATGTGTGCATTTTTTGTTAATCTGAGATTTCTTAATATTAAATAAATTCAGAGAAGATTTACCAAAATTAATTCGAGTTATAATCGCAGTTTATAAAATCTCCGATTAAAGTGATATTAAGAAAATTGTTAAGTTAACAGGCTTAAGACTCTTTAATATATATCTTTATTACAAATTCCAAATTATATCCAGCTTTAAAATTGGCAGTAAGAAATCACCTTGGTCAGCAAGACAGGACATATCTGATATTAAGAAACCGGTATTCAATATAAAATTAATATGGACCAACGCAACACAATTATATTCCATAATAATATATCAAAATTGTCTGAAAAAATATTGATGAAATATCCAATGAACTTACTAAGCACATCGGAGTCTCAAAAGGAAGAACTCTAAAATCACCTGATAAGTGTTTAACACACACAAAAAAGAAAGATTTAAGGACACCAACGAAATAGTCAGTCTCGACAGTTAAATATAACAAATATCAAGATAAAATAAAATTAGATATAACCAAAGCAGTCTTACATGCAATTTCATCCTAACTGAAAAGGATAAAAAAGCATTTCTGCTCCATCGAATATATGTACATATATCCCACTACAGAAGATGCTTTGGCTTTGGAACTATCAAAGAACATTTTTCCAACCTACGAAATAGATTGAAATTGGGTCGAATGAATAGGTCATTACTGAAAAAAACGCATATTTTGAGGGTCTAAAGAAATCCTATTATTTGAAAGGAATAAAAAGAGACTATGCTGAGAAATAAAGCGACTATTTGAAGGAAAAATATCTTTAATTGAAAAAGACACTGACTTATCAAACAGCACTCGTTTTACAATGTACCAGCAGTAAAAACTCATCCGTTTAATTATGAAATTACTCCAGTATAAGCTCAAGTGATATTAATTAATAATATTAATTATACTGCAGAATAAAAATGGATTATAAAAAAAAAGAATAGGCCAGCAAGAGTTAACCAAACCTCCAATTACTTTGGCACTTTCAACCGTTCTCATACCTATCAGAGATTTCAAACTGACTGAATCGTCTAATATGAACTAAATACTTAGCCCAGACTTAAAACTCTCAAAGCAGAGCAGTTTTTCAGTCAAGAAGATGGCAGATGGATATGTTTCTTCACATAAAAATCCATCAAGTCCTATCCTATCACTTAACATCGAAGTCCTTTCATATTATTTCGATGGGTTTTAAGCGACTTATCCAGTCGCTACAGCAGTCACCAAAATAAGAGTAAAAGTTGGTAAAATCCTTTTCAAAACAGATAGAGCTTTTAAAAAAAGCGTGATGGCAGAAATTCTCCTCTGATCTAGATGCAAGTGCTCACTGGATATCCGCAACTGTCAAAAACTAAAGGCATCTTATGCGTATCGTGCCAGAAGCGCACCGCACGTCATTTTCGGAAACTGTACCTTCAAGAACGACTTATTGTGATTCTGTAATTTTCTCAAAAATTCTTCATATTCCTCGATAATACACAAGCGGCAAAATTGAAAGAATGGACTGTAAGCTTGAACTTTGCTCATACAAATAGAAAGTTTACAGCTATCTACGGAGGCTTGATGGAGCTGTGAACAAAATTCCAAGTTCTAGCTATGGCAACTACAGTACAATACATTCAAGATGATTAACTTCGCATGAATATTCAACTTCTAAAAATGTCTACGATAGTTTTAGATGAATTTGTGATGAGACAGTAACCATTCCTAAGAGTCGAAAATCGACAGAAGATTATGATTTTTGTGTCAGTCTGAACTACAGAATGATTTTTCAGCACTTGTTCGTATAATTTGGTTAAAAACAGCTTAGACTTTCTGTTCCATAATACTGCTCAAGTACACGCTTATATAGTTTATTTAACTAAAAAGCATTTCAATCTATGTTTCACAGTGTACTTCAAAGAAAAGACAATGAACTTTTATATAAAACCAATAGCGTTTTTCTCAAAACTAACAACAGCTTACTCATAATACTTGCAACAGTAAAACATTTCTAATTACATAATGAATTACATAGAATTACATAATTTAAGAGTCGGCTACCTCGTCACGAATACCAAATAATCAAAACAGCAACAATGAATTGCCTCAAGGTTTCATATGCGAGTAATTGCATTTTATGGAAAAATATAATTGGTTTTCACATATTAACATCCACATGCAAATTCATTGAAGCAAAACCTCACTAATTATAAGGCATACAAAAATCAACTACAGCTGGACAATCAGAGTTTTGATATTTCTTATTTACGATATTTGCAAGATATATGCGAGAAACCTTAATTGAGTTTAATATTCTGATGTCAGTATTCTTTAACCGGAACTATTTTCAGACAAAAGGACTGTTAATATCCGTAAGCGTCATGATTATCGACATTGCACTAAATAGATTTTAGGTAAAACCGGTTACTTTGCCATTATTTTTTTTTTTTGCGTGATTTTTATCATTAATCAAACAAAAATCTTTTTTTTCTCTTTTAATCGATAATCATTGATCGATGGTTTGGTAAATACGAACAAATTTGTTTAATTTATACGCTATGACGCCCGTAACAAATTGTGTACAAAATAAAACGGTACAGCAACAACAACCGGATTATTTGTTTTTAAAGAATGTTGACAAAATGAAAATTATAAAAAAAAAACAAAAAAATTTTAACTTTGTTATTCGATTATAAAGAGATCAAGGTTACTACTATGGTCAGGTGTCTACAGACAGCAATGCATTCATTGAAGCTGGGATATTTTATTTGTTTGTGACGTTTATTCAAATATTTAAATTTTGAATTAATACGGAGAAAAAAAATATCATAAGTTGAGGACGCATTAGTTTAATTTTATTTGGTTAGGTCCATTGATAGCGGGGCATCTACTGCGTATTGCGCTTTTTTCATTCTGACGCTCGCTACTTTGTGAAAACTCGCGCGAGTCGTTTGGTAATGCATACGGGTCAATCCATCTATAATGGGCCTATCATTACCCTCATGTTTTTTAAATTGGCTGAAACTTTTTTCAGTGATTGGTCTATCATGTAGAAGATATAATCAAACCAACTCAACCCAAATTAGCTTTTATATTAATTTTAGGTAGATGTGTACTAGTAGATGACAAAAAAACTGCAAATCTGAATAAATGAAGGCCTGAACGGTTTCTATGTGGTAAAAGACAAAAAGATTGACTTTTTCAAAAAACATCAATTTCCCAAATATTCCATCACCGATTTCAGCCTTTATAGGCTCAAAATTTTTAGAATATACAGGAGCCTGTAAAATGAAATAAGGTGAACAAAAATGAATGAAATTTTCAGAGATGATACTCCTGAATGTTCTCAAAATTTTGACCTTAAAAAGGCTGAAATTATTTCAAATTTTATTCTCTCGCTTTCATTCTCAATGTTTCAATTTACATTGCAAATCATAAATCTTAACTTTAAATGCTTGTAAAATCAAATAATGTGAAAAAACATAGATAAAATTTTCAAGGATGATACTCCTGTATATTCTTAAAATTTTGAGCCTATAAAGGCTGAAATCGGTGATGGAGTATTTGGGAAATTGATGTTTTTTGAAAAAGTAAATTTTTTTATCTTTTACCACATAGAAACCGTTCAGGCCTTACTTTGTTCAGATTTGTAGTTTTTTTGCCATCTACTAGTACACATCTACCTAAAAATAATATAAAAGCTAATTTGGGTTGTGTTGGTTTGATTATATTCATCAATGAATTTTTTTGTTTTACTTGCGAGTTTTTTTTAACACAATTTGAAACTTTTTTTTAAGCAATAATATTGGTCAAAAAAATTTTATCGAATTTTTTTATATCTACTACATGATAGACCAATCACTGAGAAAAGTTTCAGCCTATTTAAAAAACATGAATGTAATGATAGGCCCATTATAGACGGAATGACCCATACATAAATTAGATACCTCCGTTTTTATATTCTTGGCATTCGCGCATTTTTTTGCTATCACACTCTAAAAGTTTATGGAGGTGGTGTTGGAGAGCACTTCCCTGCAGTTACGAGCGCTTTAAAAATAGCTTCCTCGAGCGGAAAAAAAGCGTAATGCAAACTAGTTAGCTCGCCATGAATGAACGCACCCCTATATTGTCATTAAAACACACCAGAAGTGTCATTTGATTCTATGTTTTGAAAAAAATTTAAGACATAAAAGAGAGTTAAATAATAAAGAGTACTAAAAACATCAAAAAAGTTAAA
Source organism: Meiosimyza decipiens (assembly GCA_963680825.1). Lineage (NCBI taxonomy): Eukaryota > Metazoa > Arthropoda > Insecta > Diptera > Lauxaniidae > Meiosimyza > Meiosimyza decipiens. The sequence continues at coordinate 26,470,418 of OY804261.1, forward strand.
AAACATCGTAAAATCGTTTTTAACACTCGAAAATTACCGAATAGTTATTAAAAACAACGAAGTGGTAGGCATAATTCGAGAAGTATTGAAAAAGTTAAAAAACTCGTAAAGTATCGCACAAGTTAACAAAAGTTGCAAAATAGGGGATAGTAGGGTACCTATGACTCTTAATTTTAAAAAGGCTGGATTTCCTAAAAGAAGTGATGGATTTTAAAAATTATTACTGTTTTTCAAACCTTGACTATTCGTGATCAAACTTCATAAAAGCTAACAAAAAAGAACTGCATTGCCACTTTTTCTTAAACTTTTTTCCAAATAGAGTAAGTTTTGTCAAAAGTACCCCCACACGGGGCACAGCGGAGACTCTTTAAAACTGGAATTCGGTCTTATAAACGTGTATGAAACTTTTTTTAAAACGATTTATTAAAAAGATAAAAAGTGCTAAAATATTTTGTTACTCGATTTTTAATATATATATATATATAATTCACAAAACGCTTGGGTGTCGAAAATTACTTCAGCGACCGCAAAAACAGAAAAAACACCTTTCGTCGAAAAAAGTTGAAGAACAAATTAGACTCCATTCTGCACACCGTCTTCACACTGGAATTGGCAAAGTCAAATGTGCCCCAGTTTCAAAGATACCCCACTTTACCCTACCTGTCAAATAACATCGGAAAATTCGTCAAAAGTCGAAAAGTATCGTATAATATCGAAAATGACAGAAAATAGTTCAGAAAATTCGAGTAGCATCGAAATGGTTGTCAATTCCATTTAAGGAATCTGCAATTGGAAAATTTACATTCCAATTCGAAGGATTGAAATTTGGAATCGATTTTTTCTTTGCATCGGAATAAAACTTATTAATTACGAATTTCGATACCTTCGAGTCTAAATTTTGATTCCTGGCATGAAATTGATAAATTAATCATTTTATTTGAAATTTGAGAAGTCAATATCAAATTCTAAGCTTTTGAAACTAAAATTTCTGAGCAAATTGATTCCCAAAGAAATGATTCCTTATCCAAATCTGGTGAAAAAGTCATGAAATAAGTTCTCTTTTTCTGGCGGACGTTTTCCAGGCATTGGGTGAACTAAAAAAAGAAAGTATAGACAAAGAAATTAAAATCAAGGATATTTGTCGAAAAGAATTAACAGTGGTTACCGGAAATTGATTGCACTTTTTTACGCTATGCCCACCCACCTGGCACTATTATTTAAAATAAAAAAACAAAGCAAATAAATAATTTCATCAATTTATCCATGAGAAAAGAAACACTTGTCTACGTACATATTCTATGTACAGACATATGAAAACGTTATCATAGTTGCAACAAAATACTTTTAAATACAATTAAATACGGAAATGGAAAATAATATTTATTATTTAATATTAAGGTCAAACCAATTTAAAGTCAGGGATGTTGTGAAAGAGAACAATGGCCACAACAATGATGACTAATGTTTTGAAGTGAAATTTAATCATAAGCCCATTGGAGTGCACAGGTACTTAAAATGTTCATATACCAACACAATGCACAAATTTCAGCTACAAACATTCAGTATTGCGTTTCAATTTTAAAAATATTACTAGAAGTTTTTATATGGGCGATAACTACAAAATCACATTAAAAATTATGTGTCGTGGACAGAGCGAAATGGAATCCAGTATTTTCACATTTTTGTTTTCCTTTTTCTAGGTATTTTAAATTAAATTCGGTAATTTATAATTTAAGAAGCTTATGAAAAAGTCTGACTGGTGACCGTAGCGTACCTAGGTTTGGGTTGCGAGAAAGGCAAGGGTATTCGTAATGTGAAATTAAATTTCCAAAATTCATAGCTTCTTAACAAAAAAAAATTTATCTGTTGTAAAAAAAAATAACACTAAAGGGTAACTTTTAAGACCCCAAATAAATTGTTGTCAGCCTTTTATGTGCCGATCATGAAGCTCACGAAGACCAACAACATTGTTGATGAATATAAGCGATTGTCTCTATCCGTTTTGAAATTGTAGGCAATTTTTGTTCAATGAGCCCAAATCGAGTTCAATTTTGTGCTAAAAATCAAAAATATATCTTATTTTGGTCGCCATAGCCTGAGCATGAATTGCGAGTGCAAAGCGTATTGCTGTATATCGTTGGAAAGGTATTTAAGTTTACAGTTTGAATAAAAAATTAAAATATTAAAAATGGAAACTAATACTAGATTGACGCGTTCGTTGTTTTATTCGTTGTTCGATGAACGTACATATGCGCGCGCAGAACAACGGATATGGAGAAAACATTAACATTGTAACTAATGAACTGACACCACAAAAAATATACATATATACACGGGTATATATATATATAAGATTATCTGAAGAACCATATATGTATATAGAACTTCTTGAAATGATTACACCACTCATAGTTAAAAATGATATTGTCAGAATCGATTTCACTTCTTGAACGACTTAGTACTACACTGCGATTTCTTGCAATTGGGAGCAGTAACAGTGATTTAAATATTTAATCTATAGTTTCGTCTATATCTTTATCCTCAATAATTCCTGAAGCATAAGTAACTATTATAAAAAAAATCCTTGGTCGCTTCATTAATATATATGATAATGTGAAAATATGAAATAATGGGGCTATGTTTGTTTTCATCCCTATTAGTGTAGCCTTTTGATTTTATTTTCTATAAACATGATGAATAACTTTTATATATTTCAATAAATTCAGAAAAAAAGTACACAGTAAAAAATGATAGTTTACTTTTGATTCCCTTTAGTATTGATTTCACACTATTTTGGTATTAAACTCATAATTTATTTCAAAAAAGTTTAAAATTTATTACATTAGGATTTAATTTTAACACAAACAAGAACTTCTTTAAAACCATGTAATTTTTTAAATTATTTTAATGTCAAAGTGATTTAAAAACAATACTAATATAAATTTTTAACGCTTTATATTCAAAAAACTAATCATTTTCAGCTTTAAAATAAAATCAATAAAAGCATCAAAATATTCTCTGAGTTAATTTCAATAATTTTGGTTAAAAAAAAAACTGCTAGCAATGCTCTCTCATTTCCAACTTCAATACTTTTGGCTTAAAAATAATGCCAACAAAGTATTAAATTACGAATTTCTCTTAATCGTCAAACATGTGCTTTGAAATAAATATTAAAAAAAAATTAAACTTCACAGGATTGAATAAATTGCGTGTTAAAAAATGTTAATTGAAGTAAAAGTTTCCAGTAAAGTGCACTTTGCGAAAATTGCGGAGCCGAGTGAAGAATTTAATATAAATGAAATACTTGATTCAGGTAAGTTAAAATAATCATAATCAGTCTGTCCGAAAAAGAAAAATGAAAAATTTCATCGACTGTGTGTTATTTGTTTCAGTTTTGCAACAGCTGAACATTAAAGCCGAAAGTGATATTTTACTCCAAGATCGCGACGGTGCTACAATTCGTGTTAACGATTTTTTAGAAATTTTGAAGCAATTCAAAGGCTGTAGCTGCTTTTTTGTGGAAACTTGTTTCGAAAAAGACTCCGCACTAAATAAACAGCCAGTCAAAGTAAAATCGGTGAGAAACCGTAAGGTAAATTTCTAGCTTTTTTTTACAATAACTGACTTTTCCTATAAGATGATTTTTTAAAGACCCTCGAAGATTACCTCAAATTTGGAGATTATTCATGTACCCTAAAGGAATATCAGAACAGCAAGTCCATAAGTGACAGTCGAAGGCGTTGTTTAGTGCGTGAATGCACAAGCAAGCTCTGCGGGAACCACCGCAAGCGTGAAGAGCAAATTGCATTGGCTGAGTCAATAATATATCTCTTTCCATCCGTAAGTTTAAAATAATGCGGACGTTTTTTTCTATAAAGCCCACCGTAGTATGTACACGTTTAAGTGAACTCATGTATTTCAGGATCTGTTTTACAATCCGTAATTATAAACACAAAACTGGCGAAACTTGACAATATAAGCAGCAAATGTTAAAATTGTCATTAAAAGAGGTGGTGAACGAAAAAAACGGCGAACTCACCCAAGAAGATCTACACTATTTAATACCAGAAAAATATAAATTCTAATCTAATTTTGGATTTTATTTAATAATAAAGAGGTTTACTTTTTAAACAAAAAAAAAATTAAATATCATTCTTAATATAGTTTAAAATTAAAACCAAAAAGTATAACTCTCCCCATTTTCACTCTCTCTTTACTTACTCCAAAATAAAGGGTGTTTTTTTTAGAGGTTTGTTTTTCGAATAGAGATATATATTTTATGGTCAAATCTGGCAACTCTAATGTCATTTATGTTCAGTTTGGTTTGCCATTTCATCATGAACAGGTTGACAAAAGAACAACGCTTGCAAATCGTGCAAATTTATTTCGAAAATAATGGTTCAGTTCGCGAAGTTTACCGCAAGCTCCGTCCATTTTATGGTCGACATAATCGTCCATCAGAGCAATTAATTCGGTCAACCATGGATCGTTTTCGCACTACGTTTACTCTATGTGATAATACGCATCCGCAGAGACGTCGAACAGTGCGCACCGAAGAAACAATTGCCGCTGTAGAGCAAAATGTTGAAGAGGACCCGAATGAATCGATTCGCCACCGTGCACAGCAATTGGAGCTTTGTCCATCAACTTTATGGAAGATTTTGCGCAAAGATCTTGGCTTGCGACCTTACAAGATCCAGCTTGTGCAAGAATTAAAGCCGCGAGACCATGCAATGCGTCGTGATTTTGGTGTATGGGCCGAAAATGAGTTTGATCTCGATGCTGATTTTCATCGCAAAATTTTGTTCAGTGATGAGGCTCATTTTTGGTTGAATGGCTACGTCAACAAGCAAAATTGCCGCATTTGGAGTGAAGAGAATCCACATGAGACCCTTGAGACGCCATTACATCCACAAAAACTGACTGTTTGGTGTGCTCTATGGGCTGGTGGAGTCATTGGGCCATACTTCTTCCGAAATAATGCTGGAGAGTCAGTTACCGTTAATGGAGACCGGTATAGAGCCATGATAACCGACTATTTTGTTCCCGAATTGGATGGCATGAATGTGGATGAGTTGTGGTTCCAACAAGACGGCGCTACATGCCACACAGCGCACGTCACAATCGATTTATTGAAGGAAACATTCGATGAGCGCATAATTTCGCTGAATGGACCTGTCAATTGGCCACCAAGATCGTGTGATTTGACACCATTGGATTATTTTCTTTGGGGATATGTGAAGTCGCTCGTCTACGCCAACAAACCAGAAACGTTAGGGGACTTGGAAGCCAACATTCGTGGCGTTATTGCCGACATACGGCCCCATATGCTCGAAAAAGTGGTTCAAAATTGGACCTGTAGAATTGGCTTTATTCGAGCCAGCCGCGGCGGCCACATGCCCGAAATCATATTTAGACATTAATGGCATAAAATTATCCTTCCAATAAAGCCAAATTGATGGACATTAAATCGATTTTCTTGTGTTTTATTTCAATTCGAAGCTCTATACCTCTAAAAAAAACACCCTTTAGTTTAAAATTTAAACTTTTTTGTCATTGTTCTATATAAATACTTTTTTGGTATTAAAATTAAACTAAAATTTTTACTGTGTATTCTTGTAAGTTTCTTAAGTCTTTCATTTTAAAAACAAAGCAGCGCGTTACTGCATAAATTAGAAGATTTCAATATTTAAACCGTTTATACATACGTTGTTCGTTGAAAATATGATTTTTGTTCATTGTTCATTCGTTCATTGTCCATGTTATTCATTTATAGCTTTGTTGTACGTGTAGCAACGAACATCGAACAACGTGCAAAACAACGAGCGTGTAAGTCCAGCATAAAACTATGTTTTTTTTTATAAATGTGAATAAAATGCTAACTAATACTGTACCGTCGATAAACGAAAGACAACTAAAATTTGAATATTATTTTTCACAAATTTTGATAATTTTGGTTCGACTTATGTATGACTCAAGTACTTACAACCCACTAAGATCAGAGAATTTAAGGTACAGCTCACTACATATCATTGTTAGCGAATTAATGGCCCCCGAATGAGTGTATTAGGACCTAAAAAAATACCAAAAAATTACACATTTTATGTATGAAGATTTTCAATTTATATATTAGGTGCGCAACTAATTTCTCGCTGTTTGTCAATAGATGGCGCTAGCGGTAAGAGCTGGTCGATTTGTTTCATATCGAAACGTTATGAGTCTAGCCTAAGCATATGGTAAACAAACCGATTTGACACTTTTAAGATTTTGTGTTTTCATAGTCTGTTTGTGGTTGCTCGAAAATGACTGATTTTGTGACAAATAATCGACATTTGCGGGAGTTGTTGATTTTCTTCTTTAAATCGAAGAAAGCGGCGGCTGACGCGCATCGAGAGCTCCAAAAAGTTTACGGAGATGGTGTTCTGAGCGAAACAATGTGCCGAGATTAGTTTCGTCGTTTTAAAGACCCTGATTTTTACATCGACGAACGACTACGTGAAGGAAGGCCAAAAACCTTCAATGATACGAAATTGGAGACATTGCTCGATGAGGATTCGGCCCAAATGCAAGAAGAGCTTGCTGCAGTATTGAGAGTTACCCGACAAGCCATTTCCAAGCGTTTGCATGCGTGAAAAACGGCCCCAATACGAACAGAGGCACGATAAAGTAATCCTATTGAATGACAACGCTAGGCTAAACCAGTGAAAACATACTTGGAAACTCTTGAATGGGAAGTCCTATCCCACCCGCCGTATTCCCCAGATATTGCCCCGTCCGACTACTACTTGTTCCGTTCGATGGCACATGGTCTGACTGATCAGCAATTCAACTCCTATGAAGACCTCAAACAATGGCTTGATTCGTGGATGGCCTCAAGAGACGAACACTTCTACCGTGATGGCATTCGAGCTCTACCAGAAAGATGGGGAAAAGTGGTATCTAGCTATAGACAATACTTTGATTGATTCATCTGTAACTATTCTTTGACAATAAAGTTGCATTTTCTAACAAAAAACAGCGAGAACTTAGTTCCGCACCATAATGTTTTAGTTCTTTTTCAACTTTGACAGCGATTGAGGTGTTACAATATGATGATATATGAATATACCACATCTTTCTCGACAAGTTTGTAAATGAAAATATTAAAAGATTGTTTGTAGAATGTATGGCTTATAAAATAGTGCTTTGAATTTATATAAATTTTTAACTAATATGTAATCTGCTACTACAAACAACTTTTTATATTTTCATATTAAATATGTGTATGAATACATATCGTAGTTTAAATTGCAATATCGCGTAAGATCTGTTGCGAAATCGCGTATATGGCACAAGAGCGAAAACGGCGTTATAAATAATACAAGTCAACAAAAAAGTTTTTAGCAAAATTCAAAAGACTTGCGTCGAGTTTTTCGATTAAGTTTTAGTTAGATGGTAACTTATCAATGAGTAAAAGAGAACATTTAATACTCTTTAACTGCCACGCCTCTCAACACAAGTTGCCAGCAAAAACAGGCAAACTGAATTAAAGTGTAATGCATCATATATATAATTTACAAATACCGGCTCCAATAATTTAAATTACAGAAAGAGAATTATTCATTGAAGAGAGAGAGAGAGAGAGAGATAGAGAAGCGGAATTGTAAAATAAAGAGCGCATCTTATTTATTGTTAGTGCAAACCAGGGGTCGGCAAAATTTAAAGTGAGAGTGTTTGGTGAGAGGAGAGAGGCTGCACCGCAAGAAATTTATAACTAAATATCGATTTTAATGGAATGTTGCGGTAGAATGTAGAAAATAAAAAAGATTAAACAAGATGCTTTGAGTTGTCGAAAAATTATAAACAAAAAACATCGAACGCGGGCATAGCGCTGTTGTCTTTAAACTTATCAAAAAAAAATACTTAATTCATGCAATTTCAAATTCCTACATCAAAAATTCATTCAATTGGGACAGCACACATATTATTTAGAACAACAATTTGGTTACAGTTTCTTATTAACAATAAGTTGATGGAAAAAATGATTATAATCTCAAAAAAAAATTGATTTAATTCATGATAAAATGAATCATCTAGATTTTTCCAGAACTCAATATAATCGCTCTGCCCTGGTTGGCCATTACGCTTCGAAATGTTACTAATTCTAATTGAATTTGAAATTCATGTATAGTAATATCACACTTGAAAGGATTTTCAACTACATCAGTAAACTTATTTAGTTCATCAAAGTCCCTGAATCTGTCTTCGAAATTATTCAATAAATTTTCTTTAATACTAGCATATTCATATTTTTTAGCTGTCTTATCATCGGCATATATAAGAGCCGTTTTCGGAAAATTGAAAAAATCATTGGATCGAAATTCGCATAAAATCAAAAATAATGCAGTCATAAAATTAAATTATTTTTTATTGTATTGTATATATTAAGGCTTTCCCTTAAAGTTGTAAGTTTAATTCATTTAAATATTAACTAACGTCAGAGAAAAATGATCAATCTAAACTAAAATCATTATCTTGCAAAGCCTGCATCAATAGCATTTTGAATCATAAAATACGTTTTATCATTTGCCATAACTGTATTAGAAATTCTCTATGTGCATAACAAGCGAAAAGAATCACAACAGAGTTTGATGTTGCTTTGTCAATGGCTTTTTGACAACTGAATGAAAGAGCATAAGAAAATGTGTAATATTTGATTGCACAATTGTGCTATGCGTGCCGACCCCTGGTGCAAACTCTAAAGCTTGAAGGAATCAACACTGGGCGCTCAGGTGCAAATAACGTGTCAGTTTAAATTGAGAATACGTATTATTTGCGTAAATTTCGAAAACTGGTCACAAATAAAATGGGTGGGCATATCTGTGCAAGTTAATTTATAAAATATCGTCGAAGGCATAAATTCTCATTTTTGAAGTACTTATGTAAATAGATTTCCGGGAGCAAATACCAAAAGTGCAACTAACATTTGAGTATCGATTTGGCTTCGAAGATATATCGATAACAGAAGCGTATATAGCTTTTGAAAAATCAACAATAATTGTGCGTTACATAAATGATAAATCAATAAGTGATAAAATTGATATCAAAATGTTTGAAGTCTGTGCCACAGTTTTCGAGATAGGAACATTTTTTTAAAATTTTGACCAGCTTTTTTAAAAATGAAAATTGATACATATTTTAAAAAAAAATATATTATTGTTTGATATTATATAAATTTAAAATTGATACTTCGGTTTCTCCCTGATTTTTATTTTATAAACCCATTTTTACCAAAAAATACAGGTATATATACATAGATATATACACATATATAAGTACATATATTAGAAATATAGATATAGAAAAAACAATTATTTTAATAGAATTTGGAAAACCAAAACACCTCGAAAACTATGGCACAGATTTCAAAATTTTATATACCAATATTATATCGTACTATCTTTCATAGTAAAGCATTACCGTCTTTTCGCGAAATCGGTTCAAAAACACGCCTACCGCCTAAACAAAAAAAAACAGATTTAAAGCGCTATATTGAGAGAGGTATTTGATTTACAGTAACTAAATTTCTTACAGATACTAGGAATAATTCGGACAAGTTCTGGACAAAAATTTAGCAAATTTGGACAAGAGAACGTGGCAACAAAGCGCAAACTTCAAAACGCTATACTAAGAGAATTATTTACTTTAATGAAACCAAATTTCACACAAGCAGTAGAATAATGGTTCGGACAAGTTTTGAGCAGAAATTGCATGAATTTTGAAAAGATGACCTGCCACCTCTCGTGCAAGCAAAAACTTAAAATTGTTATACTAAGAGATTTTCTAAGAAATTTTGCCAAATTCAATAGGAGAATGTTTAGTAAAACCAGCCAAGAATATTTTACTAGCTACATGAATCAAAAAAGCACTTTCAGCGAAATTTCCTTCCAAGTATCCAAAGTAATAGTTAAAAAGTGTTGCTGTATCGCGTTTTTGCACTTACTCATGTGACCGCGTGGTAAGCAAAATCAAGAAGAATACTAAGTAAACAACTTGTATGTAATAATTAGGGCAACCAAAAGTAAACTTTAAAAAACCGGTATTAAGCGCTTAAAAAAGTCTGTAAAAATACTAAAATGTGCCTTAAGAACATGCTATTAACATTATGTATACTTTTATTTATTTTTCGAAAGTCTTCCCTCATTTCCATAACAATGAAGAATTGAAAACTAATGCGATCTTCCATTAAAAAACTATCAGGAATTGAAAAACAACGTTCTACGTCACAAGAAGTAACAGGGCTCTACTTAAATCGAATGTGCTCATAGGGAGAGAGTTTTTAAATAAGCTCAATAGTGAACTGCGACTTGTTAAAAGCTATATCTCTAATGGTGACAATATAGCAATGATGTCATTCAATGGAAGTCCTGGGATCTCTTATCGATTTCCGGAAATGGGTCTAAAATGGTTCTTTTGTCGGTTCGGAGCCGTATCAAGTCTTTCCACATCAATTGGACCAAAAAAACAATTTCCGGTTATTGGCCCAAAACGGCTCGATTCAGGGTCCAAGGCCACAACCAGTTAAATTCAAAATTTAATTTTTTTTGCATCGTTTGGAGCAAAAAAAAATTGTTCCAGAAATGGCAACACCAAGTCATGTCAAAAACTTTTTTTCCGACCTTTCCCCAACAATTGGAGCATTGGATGGGGGCTGATGCACCGTAAAGCTAAATACTTTTAAATGCCAGTATTGTGCATCAACATCAGAAATGATATCTAATAATTTTTATTTTGATCTCAAAGTTGTAGACGATATATAAATTTTAATTGGAGCTTTAATTTAAATTTTTGAATATTTTTTTTACTTTTTTAAAATTACCTGATATTTTGGCAATTTCAATTTCTTATGCACGAGAAACATTTCTTCCTTAAAGTTTTTTTGTGAAATTAAATTTGTCATATTTGGCTTACAACGTGTTAATCACGCTCGCAAGCAAGTGAGAGAGTGAGTACATATGAGAAAATGAGCAAATGAGCAAAATTTCAAAAACATAAAAAACTCAGGTGCACCATGTGAACCAAAACATTTGTCGGTGCGCTTACAAATAACATAGCAGTACTGCTTTCAAGTCTTGTTGTTGCCGTTTGAACATATGGTACAACAACATGTTATATCTCATGCGATACAAGCACATTCGCAATGCACTTAATTATGTCAACCTTTTTTTGTAGCAGTATTTGTTCAAATTAACACTTTTTGTAAACTAATCAAACTCACAAAAAAAAAACATAAGAAAAAAGAGAAAGCGACAATTTGATGTGACAAATATGTTAAACAACTTTGTAATTGCAATAAATTAGGGCTTAAATCGCGTTTGGTAAATAAAGTATGGCAGTAATATATTGTCATATACATTAACTGCACTAAAGAAATATTAAAGTGATACTTTGAGACTGATAGAACTTTTAATTGAAATAAATCACACATCAAATATTTTGAATCTAATTTTTCGTATTTATTTTATGTATTATTTTGTTCCGGCACGTGTTCATTATTGGTGTCTTATGAGCATAAGCCAATACTTCACATATGCTTATGAAAAGAATATAATAACCAACACCTTTGCTTAAAGCACCGACAGTTCTATGTCTTGTTGCTGTTCCGTCAAATATAGTAAATGTAGTTGAAATTTTTGATAACTTATTTCAGCTCCTCATACCAGAAATTATTACTAAACAATAAATGTAAAATAATTTTTTTAATTAAATATACCTTAATTCAATGAATTAAATTCTTCGAAATTTTAGAAAAATCACCAATAAGTTCGTAGCTTTTCGAACTTCCCTCGTAGTTACTGTCAAATTTTGAGACACTTTCGTCATTAACTTGACATTTAACAGATGTTCAAAGCATACAACCTCGTGGATTTTAGAAAAAAAAGGAAAAAAGTACATTTCAAACGCTCATAAAACATTATTTTTTGTGAAAAAAACCATCACTCAAACCAAGAAAAAGTTTGATAAGTACTATGGGGCCTCATCAACTTCAATGACAAAAATGGGGTTTACTAAGTTTCGTTGTGGTCACACAAGCACTAGTGACGCTGAACGTTCTGGACGACCAATTGAGGTCAATATATCCGAAAATGTTGTAAAAATTCACAATATGGTGTTGGTCGATCGGAGAGTGAAAGTGCGTGAGATTTTTGATGCCTTAGGCAATTAAAAAGGCACTATGGTTTCGATTTTAAATTATCGTTTGGGTTTTAGAAGCTATACGCAAGATACTCTCAATTGACCATAAATGCAATCGTGAGGCATGTGTAGTCTCAATGGCAAACTTCCATGAATTGGGCTACGAATTGGTACCTCATCCGCAATATTCTCCTAATTTAGCCCCCAGTGACTATTTTCTATTCCCAAGCCTAAATAAATGGATCGTTGGAAAGAAATTTAGCTTCAACGATGAAATTATTGCTCAAACAAATGCCTATTTTGAGGACCTCGCTCGAGAAAGCCTATTTTTTGAAAGAAATAAAGAAAATTGGAGAACCGTTGGACTAAGTGCATTGAGCTAAAAAAAGACTATGTTCAAAAAGGCAAGGACATATTGATTCACCCTGGTATGTATGTAGATGTTATTTCGAAAATGACTTGAGCGATATCGATGAAATTCGTACACGTGGAATGAGCCATAGAAAACTTAGTATCGGGAAAAATTTTGATTTTCTTGTACAAACCATACAGAGTACCCATTGCAGGAAATTATCAAAAATTCCCATTTGTTAAATTTTGGGTTATAAATCTGTCACGTGATTTTACAATACTAATGAAATTTGAAGTACATGAAGTTTTCCAGCTGCTTAATTCGGATGTGCTGCACTACATTTGAAACTCAAAAGAGCGAACGCAATATGTTGGCCTAAACATTTTCAAATAACTTGATAACTTCATATAAAATTTATGAAAATGATGACCCTAGCATTAAAAAGTTGTCGAATCATAAATATACTAGTTATACCCGCGCCTTCGCACCCGCACGTCCTTTTTTTTTATAAAACAAATTAGTTCCTTAACATCTCGTTCTAATTTGTCCTGTTCAAAACTAACAAAAAGAAAAAAACAATTGAAGGAGAGTTTGATTTTGAACTTCGGAGTCAAACACAAACGATACATATGCGAAGAATAAAAGACAACAGTGAAAACACAAAATTCAAAAAGCAGCATAAGCAATGAAAAATCAATGACTATTTTTGCGTGAGGTTTTGCAAAATCTGAATCACAAAAAAAAAATATTTAACTTTAAAAAATAAAAAAAATATATGTATGCAATAACCTTCGTTAGCACAAACATGTTGTTTTAAAAAAGAAATTATCAAAATCGGTTCAGTATATTTTGCGCCAAAGCGTTACAAACTATTTTAATGCAAGCAATTTTGTGTGAATAGTATAGATGTGCCATTTGAAATTTTAAAAATAGTGCAGAATATTCGTACTAAGCAGCATAAAAATTTAAAGTGCACTAAATTTTTATTTTAAATTGACTTCGTGTTAGATTTTTGTCCCAAAATTCTCTTGAATCTAACACTGTGTGCTACTAAAAATTTAAACTGGGGTTAAAGTTCACAAAAACAATAAATAAACAATGAAATAAATTAGTTTCTGTAACATTCAACCCAGTTTAAAGTTTCTTAGCAGTAAAGTGATCGTTAGGAATTTTGGCAATTCATTCACTTTTTGCTGGACTATTTGATTGGTCTAGAGAAAAGGAAAGACGCTAATCGGAATTTTAAAATACAAGACGCTACTTAAACATTAACTCTTAATGCTTTGAAATTGTTAAATTGATCTAAATGGTGGCCATTTGACAAGAAAATCAGGATTTGAATTCGGTTTTCTATTTACTACCTACATGTGAATTTAATTTTGTAGTTTAAGGAATTGTTAGTTTTTTTGTTTTGCAAGAAGCTATAAAACGATTTATGTCAATTGGTTCAAATAGTAAATAATAACTACGTTTAGCCGGACAAAACCTGAAGAAAGTGATTATTTCAGTTGTCGTGTTATTTATAAGATACCAAAAGTTAGCACTAAAAGTCGTTAGATATTTTTTTAAATACTTTTGCTAATTGAACGTAGCTTTTGGTACAAACATACAAATTTTAAATCTGATATCACAAATTTACGTGTATGACCACAAGTCTGATTATTAACTTTTTGGAATTGGCAATTTTACATATTATTTCAGCACATTTTATACTTTTTTAACTGTAGCTGTTTTGATTTTTTTTAAGTGATTTGCGTTAAATTTATTTCCAATTTTACTGATCGCGTATTTTTTTGTTCTTGTTGTTTTTAGCTCAACTTGTATAATAACTACAACAAACCGATCAAAAATTTTGCAATCTTTGGCAAATAAATAAATAAACGGCTGTGTATTTTGTTAACGAATTTACCACAACGTTCGAAAGTGATTGGCAAAGTTACAACGCAAACAACAACAAAGACACCGCGCACAAAACAAAGTTCTGCCACCCGTTCAAATGTTCAATTCCAACTGATTTTGATTGAAAACAAAAGTTGTGGCTTTAGTCAAGTCGATTTGTTACTGGGACTACTACGATTGCATCGACCCGCACAGCTCTATTAAAGAGCGAATTTACTCGCTCGCTTTCAAAAATTGAGAGGTGGCAAAAAGTCGCAAAGTGGAAGTGGAAATGGAAGTGGACGTCGCGAACCACAAAACAGCTGTTGAGCTTAGAGTTGGAGATGAACCAAACGAGCGAGATTTATGTGCCGATCTGAGCGACTGAGCTGCTGGGCTTAACGAAGTGTTAATTTTATTTCAGCACAACAAAATATTTAATGTCATAATTAATATTTGAGTTGTTTCCTATTGATGAATTACTTAGGCACGATAAGCTATGCGGTTTATTTTCAATGGGAACACTTAAAAGAAAAATTTTATGGTAAACGATTAAGCTTACTTATTATAGTGAGATAGCTGAGGTAAAGCAAAGTGAATTTTGGCCACTATGAAATTTACTATTCACCACCAAACCGTAGACCAAAAAAAAACTACAAAAAAAAGCAAGTGAAAAATTTGTACAAACAGAGTATTAATGAAATGTGCGGTGCAGTGCGCATTTAAAACAATTTATGACAACGGTATTATGGAGCAGAAAAATCAAAGGATATTTCTCAGTAGGTACTATCTTAATAGTAATAGCAAAACCCATCAAAAACCACATAAGAAGTAGTTGTTTTTTCATAGACACAAAAGGAGCTTTCGGCAATATGATGAAAACTCAAAAGTAACACGTATAGAATAACCATCTATATACAAATTTCTTTGAATAATTGAGAATCAAGCCTAGATCAAGCCATTTATTCTAGAAACATTAAATTTGGAGTATTGAAGCCTTAAGTGATGTATTTAGCGAACATTAATCTTAAGGAAAATTTCACCTTTTCCATAAAACAAAAAATACCTTTATTTTTCGTACTGACTGGGAATAACATCCATCTGAAACTTTTCCAGAAATATAAAGTTCAGAACATGAGATTTTCTAAAAAAAGTTTTTTCGAAATTCAAATTCTAAAGGGATTGATACCTCCAACAAGTTTGCAATACTATTTCTTCAAAAGTAATACAATAGGGGCGATGACGGTTTTTCAAGGGAGTATAAAACTTTTGTAAATATACTAAAAAACAAAAATATAATCCAGAAGAAAAGCAAGCATGGATTGGCAATGAGGCATGACACCTCCTAGAAAAATAACTAGTAAAGGTGTTATCTTCGGCCAGGCCGAAACTCACATACCCTACACTGCATTAAAAGTACTTTTTAAATAAATGTTAAAAAAATGTTCAGGAGGTTGAATAAGTCGAAAATAATGTAAAAAGGTTTAAAAATGTTGGAAAAAACTTAAAATGTCAAAAGAATATGGGAAATGTTGAAAAAAATAGAATAGAAATGAAAAACACGAAATATGTCACGCCCACTTATCCAATTCCGCCCACTTTTGTTTCAATAAATGACATTCGTGATTGACATGCACAAACCAAATTTTAGAACAATAGCTTGTATAGTTTGCGATATGTGCCGTAATTATTCTTAAAATTTAGGGAGGTGACACACCCACTGGTACAATACAGTCAGATTTTGATCCAAAAATAGCCTTCCATAAACAAACCTCTTACACCAAATTTGAGTATGATTGCATACATATATATTTCGATAGTTATGCCACTTAAGGTATTTTAATTGTATGGAAGGTACCACGCCCACTTTTGCTATTTCAAAAGCTTTTGATGCATATGTACCTAATACCCAGTAAACCACTTAAATCAAATTTCAGATCAATTGCACCAAGAGTTCACTTAAAATCGCACTTACAACTTTATGTTAATGAGGGAGATGACACGCCCACTGATGCAATCTTGTCAAGTTTCATTGAATTTCAAAGCTTATAGTAACCGACACCTCTACACAAAATTTTATGAATATTACTCTCATAGCACACTATCTATAGCATTAAACGTATTTTGTTCATATGGGAGGTGCCACACCCACCGGCACTATTGTGCCAAAATTTTGCAAGAAGACACCTTTTAGCGAGTATATCTGCCATATTAAATTTCATAGCGATTGCGTAGTTAGTTCTCTTTTTATATCGTTTATAAATATTGTAGGCTGTGCCACGCCCTTCAACAAAATTTTCCAGAATATTGAATAAACTTGTATTGACGACTGCTTTCAGTGGTATCATCCCAAAAATTTTTATGAAAATCGTATGTGACAATTTGGAGTTATACGAAATCCAAATTTTCAATTGCTATAAATGCCACGCCCACTTTAACAATTCCACCCACTTTATGCGCAATTCAAGATTTATAAGATTTGTATTCGTGTACCAAATATCATCACAATATGTTGCACGGTTTACGAGCTATGGCGTTATAAAAGTTAAAATTAAGGGATGTGCCCCGCCCGTTTAAGAGCCTTTGCAAACTTCAAACCTAGCCTAATCTTAATTTTGTTGTCATCTTCTACAAATCACCAAGTTTCATCAAAATCGCAGCATCTTTTTTTCAAAATGGACTTGGGTATATTTACATAGAGTATGGGCGAAAGGCGTGGCCGTGAACCGATTTCGCCAATTTTTATATGCTAGCAGCTTGCAAGAAGGTTTGACCTGTGTGCCAAATTTCATTGAGTTAGCTTGCTTAGTTTTCTCGTAAACCTGATTTCAACAGACAGACACACAGACAGACAGACAGACGGACATAGCTATATCGACTCAGGTGGTGACGCTGATCAAGAATATATGTATATACTTTTCCATACCTGCCACTCCCCCTTCTATGCGTTACAAACGGAATGACAAAGTGAATATACCCTCTGTGTAGGGTATAAAAACTTAAAGTAATCATGTTACAAAGGTTTTTCAGGAAAAAGTAACAAGACTCAAGGCAATCGAACTGCAGTGGACCCCGCTTAATAGATCCCCGGTTATTTGAATTCCCCGGATAGCTGGTCTATCTCTGTTAAACGATTTTTTAAGAAGATTTAAGGAATGCATACATATATTCTTTTTTTTGTGAAATGCTACGCATATCTGAATTTATTGTTAATATTATTTAGCTCTTTTTACTTAAAGAGTTATTTTACTTTCTTATGTGGTATAACTAACAAAATAATAAAACCTTTAAATTAAAACTGAAGGGCTTTTGCGATAAGGTCAGTAAAATAAATATCTTTTTTTTTTCTTCGCTTAATTGACAAATTCGATCAATTATCCGGGATTCTTTTAGTTGATCCGTTGGGTCGAATAAGCGGGGCCCGCTCTATTGATTCTCCGGTTATAGATCCAAATTTTTTGCGCCGTTGAACGATCAACTAAGCGGGGTCTATTGTACATGAAAATTTTACTATTTGGACGAATGTAAAAGCTTCATATGATCACACCACAAAAGTGTTCCAAGGAAATATCTAAAGCTCTATACATTAGCATTACACTCTGGAAAAACTATTCTGATGAAAAGCCGATTAGTTTGAACAAGTGAGCGTGGCACTTTCAAAAGAAGCAAAACCTTCAGATGATCGCATAGCTTTGCTAAGGAAATACAACAAAACGATGGCATTGTATGATAGGAAAATTTTTGGACGAAAGTCGGGACAGCTTGGAGAAGTAGGCGTTGAAATAATAAATGTAATGTTAAATATATATTCTCCATATATACATATAACTAAGAGGTATATACAAAAACTAAAAGGTTTTGGTCAAGATAATTGATATTAGACGTGAAAAAGAACGAAAGATTAAAAGGGAGATACACAAACAATCAAATGAATATGGAGATAGGAATCAAAATTAAAATAAGAGAACCAATGAGGTGGTATGTAAGCTACTTTCACAAAGTTGTCTGCAACAGCAACTACATAAGTAGAAAGTTTACTAAATATTCTTAAACGAACTAAAGTGATATGCAGATAGGTATATAAGTATATTGTATATGAGTATGTATGTATGTACATAAAAAATATATGGCTAGGCTTTATTTCGAAAACGGCTATAGTAAGTTTGATCGAGCTAAGTTTGAAGATTCTGAAAACTTTAAGAGGGGCGTGGCATTGAAATTTTAACTTTCACATCTCGCAAAATATGCAAAAATATTGTGAAAATGTCTAGGATGCTGTTCATATATATCATTGACTGTACTTTAAATAAGCTGGAAATTCAGTAGTGGGCGTATCATTTTACAACAGTCAAAAAATTTTCAATATACCAGCAAATTAAAGCTACAATTTTAAAAAAAAATTTAGAAATGATACTCTTGAAAGCAGTCATCAACACAAGCTAAGTCACTATACTGACAAAACTCGTTGAAGGGCATGGCACTGCCGACAACATAAACGTTATACAACGAACGTGACCCCTCCCACATTAGCAAAAAGTTGTAAACGTTCAAATTAGGGTGCTATGGGAATAATCTTAATAAAATTTTTTATAAGGATGTTAGTTACTATAAGCTTTTAAGTGGTCCTCCCATATTCACAAAAATACAGCGATTGGTATGAATATAGTGTGAGTGACTTACTTGCTATATGGTATCTCTGAACCAAAAATGGGTAAAATACAAATAAAATGCCTTAATCTAATAGAGCGATCATACTAAAATTTGGTGTGAGAATGTGATTAGCAAAAAGTTACTTCTGGCTTGAAATTGCGCTGGATTGAACCAGTGGGTACAAACTCGTAAACTATACAAGATATTGGTAAAAAAGTTAATTTAATAAAAAACAAAAACCGCCGGTATTGTCCGGAATAAATTATTAGTTTTCAACTAATAAACATAATACAAGATATTGTTATAAAACTTAGTATGCGAATGCAGATAACAATAATAGAGCTATGTTAGCCCTGTTATTGTTCGCGAGTCGCCTGAAAGTTTAAGCGACTCGCCTCAGCCAAAGATATAGTAAAAATTCGGAGTCAAACGTTAGTGGGCTCTTATAAGTAGGTGTTAATTTTTTATTTTTATTTGAATTCGAACTCATATCGTAATTGTTGGATCATAATGAAAAATTAAACAACGGTCTCCTGTTACTCTAGAGTTATTGTACCAAAAAAAATTTACCAAAGGCGAACTTATAGGTCACACAAGTCAATACAGTGAAATTTTAAATTTTTGTATAGAAAATTTCACTAGCTTCACGGCTTATATGAAAGCTCAATGTGTTCATAATCCAGTCAGAATAGACACATATTTTTACTAGCATTGATCGTCCGTAGACGTATACAGGCCGCGCATGAGTGTGTATTAGTATTTTCGATATTTTGAATCGCGATATCTCAGGAATGGTGATTCGTATGTAAAAAGTATCCAAACAATTACATGTACAAATATTGTCTGACCTATTTTACGATAACGCTTACCGCTTAAGAGAAATATGCGAAAAAATCGATATTTTTGGTCTTTGCCCATAAGTAAAATTTTTGAGCAGAAGTAAAATCAGAGGGGGCTTCTTTTGACATTTCATTTGCAATATTTATTTAAGACATGTGCATACTTTCAGATCGTTGCAAACTTTTCCTGACTTAAATATCTATATTGACTGTGCTATCATATTACAATTGCAGTCAGAAACGTGCTTCCAACATCAAACATATCGCTGATGATCAAATCAATTAAGAAACGTGATATTAAATAAATAAAAATTATCATTTGAAAATAAATTCAATTAGTGAAATAAAACTTGATTGAGAGAAATAGAAGCTTCAAGCAGCTGACACTTGTGAAAATTTTAATATAAAATAAAATTTAGAAGAGCTCTTCAAATTGTAGCTATACTACAGAGTCAGGCATTCATTGAAAATGCTAAAAGATTTGTATTTACTTAAACAGAGACTGAGGGACAGACTTTGATTTTTTATTAAAATTTTAAAATTTGAAAGTATGCACAACACTTGCAATTGGAATAAACAAAAATTTATTATGATTAATACAAATTTTTATAATCCGCAATATGGTGAGCTCCGCGCTTAGCACAATCAGCATTTAATCTTGTCAAAGCGCGGAATGGCTGTACAATGTGATTAAAATAGCAACTCAGGAATTTGAGGAGTGGAATGACTGTTCAGTATGTAAGAGCATTGTAACGTCTTGTTGTGTGATTGATAAGCTGATGTTTATATTGATTTAAGATGCAATTGAAACATTGAGACGAAGGAAAATCAGTCCTAAAAAAAACAAACACTTATGGTACTTAAGCTGTAGTATAATTAAATATATAGAATAAAAGCAAACTTGCGTTTAACTTATTTGTATGCATTCAAATGATAGAAGGGATGTTATCTTATACGAAGCAATAGATGTAGCTTTAATTAAAACACGCCATATTTTTACTCAGTGTAAGTTAAACTTAAAATTATCGCAAGCCAATTTTCCGACTTTTTCGAAACTGCGACTCAGTTGGAAGAAAGTCTAAACTGTTTCGACGTTTCTAAATAAATACATTACTAACTATTAATTAGTTGCTAATTTGTGAGTGAAACTTTTTTTATTTATAATTATTTTGATAAATATTTTTTATATACTTCACATGGTAAAACAATAATTTTGTTAGAAAAAAATTACACTAAATAGTTCATAAAAAAAAATGTTTCTCAAACATCGATTTCAGATTAGGTCGAGATACATAAGTGCATACATATTCCTCCGTTAATGCAAGAACGGCATAATTCAAAAAACTTAAAAACGCATTTAAAGTTTTCAATGAATTACTTATTATATGAAAATTCAAAAAGGAAACTCGTCTCACAAGGCTAGTTCATTAGATACCTTTCTGATTCTTTCACACAAAATAAAACATGAAATGGCGAATATTTCTGCATAGTTAACTCGAAAATAAATTTTTTTGAGTTATATCGTTCTTGCGTGCAAAGAGCGATATGTATGTATACATATTTGTTGCTTTCTTTTTACTTTTTTCGAAAATTTTTATTAACCAAATGTGTATCTCAAAAACTATAGGGTTATAGTATAGCATAAAAATTTTATTTTTTTTTTGTTTAAAAAAACTTAGTTCGATCAAAAAAACTAAAAAAAATTTAAGTAAATTGATTATTTCGTTAATTTATAAAAATGTTTCATAAAATATTTTCGACGTTTTTAGTTTTTTTTTTCTTTTAAGTACAATATTTTTCAATCAATCCTAAAAATCTATCTGCTTTCAAATCAAAGTTCCGGCCCTACGTAGTTTAGGACAATATATAGAAGATTTAAAATTCATATCCCACTCCAAGTTTTTATCACCATATATAAAATATATTTCATAACGTTCCTTAAAAAACTCTTTAGATGGCATCGGACCATGATTATAAAGTATCTCAAGATTGAATAGCCGCGAGATGATTAGCGCTGTTCTGATTTTGATGGAAACTCTTATCTATCTAGTTTTCTAGATAAAAACCAGTGCTTTCCAATATTATTCGACAAATACTAACACTTTTCATGATTTCTGTACGAAAACTCTTACTTTTTTCCGTTACTTCTGAACCATGATAGCTTGCGTCCTATAAAACTTTATATTCTAGCATTCTTTTAGGAATTATTAAAAGCAATAGTTTTCGTTAAATTTGCTAGAATGCTAGAAGCGCTCGAATGTCATCTGCGCATTTGAAAGGTCTTTGTGATACTTCGATTTCTGAGGATTTACCCTGGAATGCATTTCGAAATAAAATCTAATAGCATTCAAATAAATTTAACCGTAAATGTGATACTCGCATACGAATCACATTGTGTTTCGAATTACATTGTACTGAGGACCGTAGGGAATAAAATCATTGTGGTTTTTTTTTACTCCACAACTTTGTCCTCATTGCATATTTCGTTTTGAAGAAATTATATTACATATTATACAGTCGTGGACAACTAATTAGAAGCACCGTTTATAATTTGGAAACTTCATGTATTTTTTTAAAATTTTAAATTATTTAAGTAAAAAAATTTGGTTAATATTGAGTTGATGTATAGCTCAATCGGAAAAAAACAGACAAAGTCAGCAATGAACAAAAACAAACAGTTGAATTAATGAGAAACAAAAATAAAGAGTGGAATTCTCTAAGACAACTAATTAGAAACGACTGCTGGAAAAGTGGAAAGTGTTTTAGGACTTATTGGATTTTGTGTAGGACCAACTTGTGCTGATTCAGTTATTATTATTCAATGAATATATGGACATCGATAGTTTAAGTTATGAGAAAAACTAAAACTAACTAATTTCAAGTAATGTAAGTGAAAATAATTTCGTTAATTCTCAAGTTCAACTCGAACTTAAATTTTTATCTCCTACCCGATTTCTATCCAAATCACTCAGCGAAAATAGGAATTAATTGCACATAGCTATGTACATATGTGTGTACGTTGCGCAAATCACCAACTGAAATCAGCCGTCAAGTATTATAGTGGGAACCATAGGGTAGCATAAGTCGCAGCCGTCCTGTATCACCGCGAAAACGATCACTAGATCAAGAAATATCTTCATGAATCGGGGAAAGAGAGAGATGAAGGAGACAACAAAATTTATGTAACTTCCGATGCCTATATCTCTCTAAATTATTCCGATAAGCAGCCACTTTATCATGCTAAAAGTATATATACTTAACTCCACCAATTTCATTTGGTTTTTTCATATTTACGATCATAGTTTGGCTTGTGATAGACAGACTCTAAGTTTTAAAACTATTACGTCGCAAGCCAGACAAGACATTGTGATAAAATTTAGCAGTTGAACGTCACAAAAAATACCGTAAACTGGAAAAAACTGGGTGGGATTGAAAAATCCACATATGTAGCGCCTTTGAAAAATATGATTCAATTTACTAGAAAACGACTATCATGATATCTATTTTTAATTTTTGCGTTTGCGATACTTTTAAGGGGCGTGACACAACCCACAAAAATTGTATGATATAATCACGCAACTGATTAACTTCCGGTGGCTATATCTCAGTAACTGGCTGTTCTCGCCCTCAAAAACTAGAAATTTAATAAAAATGGTTATTGTGTCGGCTACCTGTATAATTTACAATACTTCTTTATTTAAAGAAGGGAACCTCATACGCTTTGTCACATTTCATAGTTAAAAATCTTAAATTACATCACACAACTTACCACCATTCACGCATTGCCTCAACATCAGGTGAAGCACCAGGACGTGCACTTGAGCCCGGTGCTGATGAAGCACTGCCACCAGTACTCACTTTAGTCGTAAGCAACTCCTTGCCAGAAACATCAGAGCAAGCAGCAGCAGCTGCTGCATTTGTTGGCGATGGCGTACAATCAACAGCGGCAGAACTGTGAAAGCCATTGACTGTTGTTTTGGACATAACGGCGACGTCGACGTTGAGCAGACTGACCAATTTGTGTTGACACGAAATTGTACAACAAAAACTGAGCTGATAAAATTGTGTGTTTCTAAAGTAAACACTGATAACGTTGTACAGCCCACTGAGAACTAATAAACGATTTTAAAATAAAATTAAAAAATTAAGAAAATGAAGTGCAATTGGATGGATGGTGCTGCGCAATCAGCAAATTCGTTACAATATGCCTGCGCTCTCCAAGCAGAACTTCGCTGCTTTTCATAGGCGTTTGAGGTTCTATTGACCGACTTGTATTGGCCCACTTCCGGATTAGTTTGTTTGAATTTTGTTTTTGCGCTACCTTCCCACTATTCTTCTCCTTTGAAAATTAATGTTGTTCGATTTCTCCTTTTTCGTTTTCTTTATTCTTGCGCCTTTGTTCTTTGTTCACTTCTCATATTGTTACTCATAACATTATTTTATTGTTTTCTCACTTTTTAGTTTATTTGTTTGATTTTTAATCTAGCTGTCTTATTATTCACATTTTTCTGGCGTTTTTGTTTTTCACTCTGCGGTCGTCTAAGCAGCGCTGTACGCGCAACACTTGCGTTCAAATGAAAATACAAAACAAAGATCTGGCACTTGACAGCTGTCAACCAGCATTTTGTTTGTTGTTTTCATTCGTATACTGTTTGGAAACCAGCTGGTATGTTTAATGCTGCCATATTTTCAACACAGAGGTCGCTGCTATATGTAATGGATTTCGTAGTGTTTATTAAAATTCACATGTGGCACTAATTATGTCAACCCTTCGATAGCTCAGTTGGTAGAGCGGTGGACTGTAGAGAGTTAATTTTGAGTAGAAATCCATAGGTCGCTGGTTCAAATCCGGCTCGAAGGAATAAATGCAAATCTTTTTGATTTTTATTTTAAATACTCTCGACGTTTTTTACGTAATTTCGGATTTATGTAAATTTGGATTAATCATTAATCACACAAACAACAAAGTTGTAGACGTGGAAAACTATCTTTAGATTCGACAATTTATTTTCTTATTTCAAAAAAAAATCGGTCTAAATATCAAACTTTGCAGCATTTTCCGCTTAAACCAAATAATTTCAGTGGTAAAGAGCTTTTATTGATAGCACAGTAGATGGAGAAACTGATAAAATATATCACTTATCCCATATTTCAAAAATATACTCATAATATTTTACACAACTTTATATGCGGATATCTCAAAACCTAGACGTAACAGAGCAAATCAGAGGCCAAATTTGAATTTAACGCGTCAAAATCCATCTATTATTTTGAATTTTTCACAATCAACTTTGTATTGATTAGTAGGACAACATAAAATATTTATGAAAAACCTACGAAATATTTATGTAAATATGGACGAAAAGTGGACAAAACATTGACGATAATATTTACGAGATATGTATTTTCTTAAATTTATTTAATTTAATGCTCGAGAAAGCCATGGAAACGGTTACGATGGATGAGGATATGTTTTCTCAAATTTTCAAACAAAAATGATGGTCGGCAATCTACCAAGGTACATATTCGAATATTTCAACCTCATGTCGGACTCGTTGTATTCACCCGTTTTGGAATGCCTGCAATTACTTTGAATTTTACAAACTTAGTATTCTGATTGACAACATAATTGAATTTCCTGAGTAATTGTGGTTTTCCCATATTTGTCTCAAGTCTAGGCCGGATTGATTCAAATGTTGCCAAAACATCAGTGAGATGTTCTTTGGTTTGCTTTGTGATTGCGAAATGACAATTGCAGAGCGCGAATTCATTCTTCAGATTTGGTAATTGAATTGTCTTTCAGGCTTTCTCAATACATTTTGCTTATTTTTCATCGAGAGTGCCCAGAAAACATTTTATATCTTTGAAATGACTAGCGAAAGGAACAGCTGCATAGATCCAGGAACCTCAGCGAGTTGTAATCGGTTGTGAAGGAAATATCGAATTGAGTTGCTATCTTCGAAAAGGAGCTTGCAATTGCATTAGAAAATTGAGTTCGATAAAATTAAATCATTGCAATGTCTCGCTTCGCCGTCGTCGAAATGTTTGTTCAAAAATTGAAACTGGAAAATATTGATTTTCGGAAATAAATGTGAAAATATTTAAATAAATACTTTTTATTGAAAGAAATATTTTTTTAATGTTTTTTTACTTTTTGTTGGCAAAGAGAATAAATGAATGAATGAATTTGCAAGCAATCAGAGTAGCCTCTTAATAGCAGAAATAAAAAGATGGCCCTCATTACTCGAATATCCCACAATACCCAATCTTACTCTACATGCATACAATAAAAAATTAATATTTTCCAAAGTTGTTTTGGGAATTTCGATTTGAAAACAGATACTTTCTTAGGATTGATTGAAATATAAGACATAAAAATAAGTATTAGCGAAATTATACCTTAGAGACGCAATATTTAAAAAAAAAATTACAGTTTTTTGAAACAATCGTTCAAAATTTTAGATAAAGCCACATATCTTAAAAACTATAAATCTAATTTCAATCTTTCACAATATTAGTTACATTTTAGTGAATTATTTTATAAATAAGACTCATATCTCTGAAATCGATAGAGGGGCTCTTAGCCAATAAAGATTTTTAGAATAGTTGTGTCTGGAGCTTTCAATAGCTATGTATATATGTATATCTCAGATAAAAGATGCCTTTCTCAACTTTTGATTCCATACTCCCTATGAACATTAAAATGCATGTCAGAAAAATTGGCTCTTATGAAAATGGGGAGTAGTAGCTTGAGCAAGCTTGGGTCAATTTTCACAATATTTTACTTGAACAGTATTGAGCCAATTTCGCAACGAAAAATTTAATTCAATATTGTTCGAAAACAGCGCGTATGAGCCTCATAAAACTATATCCTTAAAAACAGTAATTATATAAACTTAGCCTCTATACTTTCAAAACTCACTGAAAGGCGCCTACATAATTATTCGTTATGAAATTCAATATGGCCGATCTTCGTGCCATAAGGCATCTCCAACCAACTTAAAAGTGGACAAAGTAGTATTTTTTTTCTCAAAAAAACTTTGATATTTTTAAGAATTTTTGAGACCGGTCCGTTCACAGGCAAACGCATTTTAAAAAGTTTCAATAATTACTAAATAGATCTAAGAATATTTGTTGGCCAAATTACGTCGCAACACGGAATAGGAAATGTTTTTTTTTATTAAGAAAAAGAATAAAGCGAACGGTTGCCCGCGATCGGACTGGTCTCAAAAACTCTTATATTTATCAAAGTTTCTTGAAAACAATCGAAGCGGCCATACATTTCGGAAATCAACTTTTTTTGAATTAAACTTAAAATAAATGATGAAGGTTAAAATTTTTAATTTTTTAATAATTCATGTCTTTAAAATGGATGGTCAAAAATATGTTAAAAAATTCATGAATCAGTTTCAAAAACATACAAAATTTTGAAAAAAACCCAAGTGTCCGATTTGGTATAGAATGCCCCACATATAACTCATTATTTAACTTAACCTCTTTCTGTGGCCCAAACAGTTAATCTCTTATCTCATTATTGCCTACTGATAAAATATGTATCCATTTAAATTTATAGTAAGAATGCTACCATAAATTATACCTAATCTAGCGGATGAAATATTATCTTGTATCTACTTAATGTTATCCTAAAAGGTCTTTAATTTAAGTACTACGTCAATATGTAGATTGTATGTATATTATATAAGCTGGCTCGGCAGACTATGTTCTGGTCTTTCCGGTAGGTGGCACAATGAGTTTGGTTTAGTTAAGTCCCTTGGAGCGACAATGATCAAGCACAGAAAAACTTGGAGCGATATATCAATTCCTTCTATTTGCTTTTTAAAGATCATTTCGTGTAAATGTTGCCCGCGGCTATGCCTTAGGTGGTTCTTCTGTAAGCTCCAATTTTGGTATACTTTTTCCAGCATTTCGCCCAGTATCTCACCAATGTCAACTGTAATGTTGTCGCTGTACACGAAAGACTTCACGTAGCCCCACACACAAAAAATAGTCTAGTGATCTTGGTGGCCAATGGACTGCTTCAAAACCTAAGATTAATTGCTCACCAAACTCGCCTCTTAATAGGTGCATGGTATCACGTGCCGTGTGGCATGGGGCACTGTCTTGTTGAAACCACGTATCAACCAAGTCCAATTCTTCCATTTTGACCAAAAAAATGTCAGTAATCAACGCACAGCACCAACTGCAACGTTGCGATTATCATTATTTTTGAAAAAGTACGGTCCAATGATGCCGCCGGCTCACAAACCGCACCAAACAGTGCATTTTTTAGGGTGCATTGGCAGCTCTTGAACTGCTGCTGGCTGCTCTTCAGACCAAATTCGGCAATTCTGTTTGTTGGCGTACCCATTGAGCCAAAAATGAGCTTCGTCGCTGAAGAAAATTTGATAGTAAAATTCAATAATTTGCATAATAATTTTCATGGTAAAATGGCAAACCTTATTGAGAATTCTTGGGTTTTACACATGAGGTGTCAAAAATTTTACACTGAAAAAACAAGTGGCAAAAAAATCACCCGATATATGTACATACATTTACTAAGTCTCATTCATCTGCGTTAAATAGTTGATGGAGCATGATGAATATAATATTTCTTCTTATACAGTGGAGTGTGGCAACATAACATAACATAACATAACATAACATAACATAACATAACATAACATAACATAACATAACATAACATAACATAACATAACATAACATAACATAACATAACATAACATAACATAACATAACATAACATAACATAACATAACATAACATAACATAACATAACATAACATAACATAACATAACATAACATAACATAACATAACATAACATAACATAACATAACATAACATAACATAACATAACATAACATAACATAACATAACATAACATAACATAACATAACATAACATAACATAACATAACATAACATAACATAACATAACATAACATAACATAACATAACATAACATAACATAACATAACATAACATAACATAACATAACATAACATAACATAACATAACATAACATAACATAACATAACATAACATAACATAACATAACATAACATAACATAACATAACATAACATAACATAACATAACATAACATAACATAACATAACATAACATAACATAACATAACATAACATAACATAACATAACATAACATAACATAACATAACATAACATAACATAACATAACATAACATAACATAACATAACATAACATAACATAACATAACATAACATAACATAACATAACATAACATAACATAACATAACATAACATAACACAACATAACATAACATAACATAACATAACATAACATAACATAACATAACATAACATAACATAACATAACATAACATAACATAACATAACATAACATAACATAACATAACATAACATAACATAACATAACATAACATAACATAACATAAAATAACATAACATAACATAACATAACATAACATAACATAACATAACATAACATAACATAACATTACATAACATAACATAACATAACATAACATAACATAACATAACATAACATAACATAACATAACATAACATAACATAACATAACATAACATAACATAACATAACATAACATAACATAACATAACATAACATAAGAACATTATATTTGTGAAATTATTAAGTCGCCAAGTCGAAGCCCAATCATCACAGTCCCTGTCTCATACTTATGGTATTTTTGTATATAACTGAATTTATCGTTAGTCATACGCTTTCCATGGTAGGAGCATCTTCAAATTGCATGTCAAATAGCTTGAATATATTATTTTGAAGTTAATTGTATTCACGATCGCTTAGTATTACATGACTTCTCAAAATATCCGTTATGTTATCGTCAAGGTCCTCTGAGTTAATCTATGCATATTTTCTTATGTACCTCTTCAAATTCATTCCGATTGGTACTGTTTAATATAACAATGTTTTGTATAGAGATACAATCACCCAGCCTTTCTTGTTCTGAACGAATTTTCAACCGACACGGCATATAAGCTTTCGAGACTTTCATTATCTTTATTAATTTCGGATTCATTATTTAGTAGTACATAAATTTCATGTTTATCCGAGCTAATATGACGAAAAATTATCTGCTACTTCATTATAGCCTTTGATATGTTTAACCTTCATTTACTATTCTCTCTGAATTTGAGTAACCACCACTGCAGTCATGGGGTAATTCCTTCTCATTTCGTTTTTGTATTTCGCCATTTAAGAGGTTGATGGTATAAAATATTTTGTTGCCCAAACGAATAGTTGAATAGTTACGTTCATGTTGGTTTAAGGTGATAGCTAGCGAAAGAAATCGGACAATTTTTTTTTTTGTTTTTCTTATAATGTTATCAAATGATATCCTTTATTATATATGTAAGGGGCCTAGTACTCCATTTGTTTGGTAAAAAAATTACACCAATCAAATTGTATTTTTAAATTGTTACTCGAATACTCTTTTTTATGTTATCAACATCTTCATTAAATGTTGTACCAAAAGTCAGAATGTCGTCCATGTATAAGGCACACACTTTGTTTAAAAATTCCCTCAATATTAAGCGCCGAATTGCAGAAGGGTAATTTTTAACCCATGAGGTATAGAGAAGGCAATCTTCTTTCTAATCCCCACCCTCGCCAAAATTTGGTCAAAGACTTTTGCTAATTCCAACACTTTAAAATAAAGCATTTTTCCTGATTTACCCAAAATGTGTTCAGTGTTTGGAATGGGAAACTTATCATCAATTGCAACCTCGTTTCATTTCCGATGGTCAGATTCATCAGAATCATCCAACTCCTTAGGGACGATTCACAACAATCTATTGTAGTGCAAATTACTCTCTTCTTAAAATCCCCTGTTCTACTTAGCATATCCACGATCCTCTCTCATGAGTTAGAGGATATCTATATATTTTTAATTTTGATTTTTTACTTTATATTACTATTTGATGTTTACTTGCAGTACTGGTCATACTCGTGGAACTACACTTCATTTGAACAAGATATCTTTATTTGACTTTATAAGTATTACTAAATGTTTATTTTCTTCAGTATTTAAACTTTTAAAGATTTTTTCAACCTAAAGAGTTAAATATTTAATCTAATTTCCATTCACTCATGCTATAGTATATATTAGTTAATGTTAACATCGGTATTTTCATCGAATTCTATAGGTTTATGTACATGTATTTCTTTAATTTCTACCCTAATTACAGTAACAGGTATATGGAGTTCTTACAAGATTCGATAATTATTGCTTTCAGTAATTCGGCTCATCTATAGTAAAAGACATGTAGAAGGTCCTACTTATTTCAAGCATTTTATTTTATCATCACCTATCGATATTTCTAGTATAGATTAGTAAGCTTGTGAAGCATCAACTGAATTTACTTCATGTGAGATGTGGTCCACATTTATGAATTCCAGTCCTTGAATATTATTTTGATGTTTCTTTTTGAAATATGATTGGATATTTTCACCGTAACTATCATTGTTATTCTCTTCGCTATTGTTCCGCCCATAAATATAATCACTTCGCTCACTATTGCTTCATCGATAAAAACTTTTTCACCTCCAACCATAATCGCTTGAAACTGTTCCGAGTTCCTCCTCAACAAATTATCGCCTGTGATCAGACTCTTCAGACATCATCAGCTTACACGCGATTGAATCCGTTGTCCGATTAATATATGACTCTTCCACGATTAAAAATGTTTGGTGGGTTGTGTTTGCATACGATTGTCTTGCTATGACAATTTTTGACTGCAGAAAACAACAGAAATACTGCTTGTTTGTATTTGCGCAAATAGCTTGACGCAATTTGGACCTTACTTAGTAAGTATTCTAACTATGAACTTTACGGGGATAAGCAAATACCCACTAGGCAAGGGGCAGAAGCTAGCAGCCTTTCTAAAAGGCTTTCCTTGGGAAGTATCAGGCATTTCAACCTCCTTTCAAACGTACTTTGTTTTTATATGAAATCTCCCGATAAAACAGTTCTTCCTAAGCAGGCCTTCTTAGACCGCTTGCCGTTGCAGGCAAAGTACTTGGAAAAAAAAGAAATTTTTATACGTCGGGAGACTCTGAGTTAATTTTTTTTATACCCTACACAGAGGGTATATTCACTTTGTCATTCCGTTTGTAACGCATAGAAG
Organism: Meiosimyza decipiens; assembly: GCA_963680825.1. Classification (NCBI taxonomy): domain Eukaryota; kingdom Metazoa; phylum Arthropoda; class Insecta; order Diptera; family Lauxaniidae; genus Meiosimyza; species Meiosimyza decipiens. The sequence goes on from OY804261.1 coordinate 26,502,500, forward strand.
GAGGCGTGGCAGATATGGAAAGGTATATATATTCTTGATCAGCGTCACCATCTGAATCGATATAGCTGTGTCCGTCTGTCTGTCTATCTGTCTGTCTGTCTGTCTGTCTGTCTGTCTGTCTGTCTGTCTGTCTGTTGAAATCAAGTTTACGGGAGGACTAAGCAACTAGAGGTGTCGGTAATTATAAGCTTCGGAATTAAATGAAACTTGACAAGATTGCATCAGTGGGCGGGGCACCTCCCTTATTAAAATAAAGCTGTAAGTGCTATTTTAAGTGATCTATTGGAGCAATTGATCTGAAATTTGATGTAAGTGGCTTACTGGGTATAAGGTATATATGAATCAAAAGCTGGCGAAATAGCAACAGTGGGCGTGGCACCTCCTATACAATTAAAATACCTTATGTGGCATAACTATCGAAATATATGAGCAATGATACAGAAATTTGGTGTAAGAGGTTTGTTTATAAAAATCTATTTCTGGATCAAAATCGGACTGGATTGCATCAGTGGGTGTGTCACCGCCCTAAGGTTTAGGAATAATTGCTGTACATATCGCAAACGATACAAGCTATTGTGCTTAAGTTTGGTTTGTGCATGTCAATCACGAATGTCATTTATTGAAACAAAAGTGGGCGGAATTATTGGAGAAGTGGGCGTGACATATTTCGTGTTTTTCATTTCTATTCTATTTTTTTCAACATTTTCCACATTCTTTTGGCATTTTTAGTTTTTTCCAACACTATTCAACATTTTTGAACATTTTTACATTATTTTCGAGTTATTCAACCTCCTCAACATTTTTTTAACATTTATTTAAAAAGTACTTTTAATGTAGTGTAGGGTATGTTAGTTTCGGCCTGGCCGAAGATAACACCTTTACTAGTTTTTTTTTATCTGCGTCACATCACTAGCCTTTGGATATTTTTTTAAATGTTTATTTTTTGTGACGTTTTCTTGATTTGTTATTTGACATTGAATACAAAACAGTCTACTACCTTAACCTAACATGAAACTGAATACCAGCCTAACAATAAGCACGCCGTTCTTTACTCCCAAATATTTATCTACTTTTGATGTATATCTACAATCTAGGTGACAAAATTGTAATGTCAAATCATAAAACATTGCAATCCATTAAATAAAAAAATACATGAAGCCCTTCTTCTTTTCCATTTAATATAAGGTCTGATAGCACGTTTGCTGTCGGAAGGTATAAAAGCCTTCCGGTAGCCAAGGTACCAATACAAATATATGTAATGTCACACTTTCACACTGGCAGTGTCACTATTTTGTGATTTGTGATAACATTAGCTATCTGTTTGGTTATTAAGTTTTAAGATATGTGGGAAAATTGAACAGCCCTGACGAACCATTCACAGTAGTATGCGATTTCGAGCAAAAACGAGTATATTTAACCCATTATTGCACGCACCAAGAAATCGTCAACGGCTTGTGATGAAACATCAAACCATATCTTTAATTGGTCCAATTAAGATAAATTTTAAGTTTTATAAAAATGATATTTTCGGTTTTCGAGCTATGAGATGGTAATTTCACTTACCAGTAAACTGATATGAATATAGGTTTTAACTTGATATTAAATTTAAAACTTTAAGTGTTTTTATTCAAACAATGGACTTTTAATACGAATTACTTTGCATTATTTGTATAAAAACAAAATGTATAATATAACTGATATTTTTTATATAATGGGCGTGGCAGCTTTATATAACAATAACACTTAAAACGCTATATCTTGGCATCTATAGCAGCTACAGTTCTAAAACTAGATACGTAAATGTAAATTGTTTGTGCCAAGCATCAATTATCAAACACTGAGTAGTAGATATTGAGTTTCCAATATTCATCGGCACGCATATCAGATGGTAAATCATTCCAATTTTCTTTACCGAATGTGGATTCAATATAAAAGCCCCTGCTGCCTTCATCGAGTCGATTATGTCTTATTTTGCTCACTCTTGTAATTCCAGCGAAATTTCCTTAAAAGAGTTCCGGTTTTGTTCTAAAGCCGTAATTATTTCTAATACCATTTTGCTAGCTTCCCGAGCGTTGCGTTTTTACTATACTAGCGTATATACGAGTAATAGGTTGTTATTTTTAAAACTTTATAGGATTTATTTCTTTTTTTCTTTGCCTATGTTATAGCATTAGGATTAAAAATAATACTTTACACGTTTGATTTAGGAAGCTTAAGCTTTGGGAGAATTTTCTTTACATGCACTGCTAAAACATTGGCCTATGGGCACTCAAACATAAAAAAAGCCCCATAGGATGCATATTGTTCGCATTTTCAGCCACATGAAAAATGTGGGCGAGGTTTGACAACATGGTGTGGCAACTCAATACAACTAAAAAACCTTAAGCGCTATATCTTGGCCCCAAAGGCAGATTTTTTCAACGTTTAAAAAGCTCGTTCTATTGTCAATTCATTGCATGTTGACGCAATATATCGGCCTACTGGTAAGTAAGCTTACCACCTTACTTTTCATCCGTATGGCTCATACATAGAGTTACAGTAGGTCAAAGCCAAACTCGTACATCGCAGACATTATTTAACAATTACTCAAAAATTATTTAATAAAAAGGATTAAAAACTTCCAAGTATTTTTATGAATAGTAATTTTTAATCCTAACAAAAAACAAAACTCCAAATTTTTAATTTTTATAGGAAACAAATAAAAAGCAACAAAAAATTAAGTATATACAGTACCAAAGCCAAAGTCGTACAGTTAAACTCACTCAGCAACCCTGTTTTTTTAGCGCAAACAAGTTTATAATCTCTTACACTTTTTGGTTTAGGGAATCCCCGAGCATTATACTTTCATATAATTTGTAGAGAAAACTGTATTGTTCTATAAAAATTCGAGAAAATGGGACGACAAAGAGGTCAAACCAGTGTTGAACTCAGAAAATTAATAATAAAGCATAGGAAAGATGGATAATCTTTACGCGAAATATCTAAAATAGTAAATAGAAGCCACTGGACCATACAATATGTGTTAAAGCGATTTATTAGTGATAAAAGTGTTGAAAATAAGGCCAAAACTGCACGCAACAAAATTTTTACGGATGCAGATGAGCGATATCTTGTACGAAAAGTGAAGACAAATCCATTTTTAAATGCTCCAAAGCTTGCTTTTATTGCGGAGAGAGAGCTAGAGAAAAAATCGTGTCCAGAAACAATTAAGAATGTTCTTCCCAGAGCTAATTTAAATGGTAGAAGAGCAAGGAATAAACCTTTAATAAGTAATAAAAATCAAAAGGCTCGATTACTGTTTGCTAAAACGCACTGCCACAAAGAGTTTTCCTTTTGGAAAAATGTTTTATTCACGGATGAAAGTAAGTTCAATATATTTGGATCAGACGGCAGACCATACGTGTGGAGAAAACCTAATGAGGCACTTCGCCCAGAAAACCTTAAAAAAATGTAAAACATGGTGGTGGTTCAGTAATGGTTTGGGGCTCATTTTCAGCAGCTGGACCTGGAATGCTTCATTTTATTGATGGTACTATGGATCATAAGGTTTACTTAAACATTTTAAGACTAAATATACCGCAATGTAAGGATAAACTAGGCCTTAACAGTGACTGGTACTTTTACCAGGACAACGATCCCAAACATAAAGCGTATAATGTGAGATCATAGCTTCTATATAATTGTCTCAATGTGTTCGAAACACCGGCCTAGAGTCCAGATATAAATGCTATTGAAAACTTGTATAGTTATCTTGACGCAAAAGTTCGGCAGCATAATATTTCTTCAAAAACTGAACTCAAAAGGATACTTCTGGAAGAATGGGAAAAAATTGAACCCAGCTATTGCTAAAAACTTGTTCAAAGCATGCCAAAAAGACTAAACATGATAATAAAAAACAAAGGAATGCATACTAAATATTAAACTCATATAAATGTAGTACTTTTTCTAAAGTGTACGACTTTGGCTTTGGTACTGAATATGCTTAATTATACCCTACACAGAGGGTATATTCACTTTGTCATTCCGTTTGTAACGCATAGAAGTAAGAAGAAAAGTATATATATTCTTGATCAGTGTCACCACCTGAGTCGATATAGCTGTGTCCGTCTGTCTGTCTGTCTGTGTATCTGTCTGTTGAAATCAAGTTTACGGGAACACTAAGCAAGTTAATTCAATGAAATTTGGCACACAGTTCACACCTTCTTGCAAGCTGCTAGCATATAAAAATGGGTGAAATCGGTTCACGACCACGCCTTCCGCCCATACTCTATGTAAATATACCCAAGTCCATTTTGAAAAAAAGTTGCAACGATTTTGATGAAAATTTGTGATTTGGTGAAGATGAGAACAAAATTAAGATTGGGCTAGGTTTCGAATTTGCAAAGGCTCTTAAAGAGGAGTGGCACATCCCTAAATTTTAACTTTTATAACGCCATAGCTCGTAAACCGTGCAAGATATTGTGATGAAATTTGGTATACGAATACAGATCTTATAAATCTTGAATTGCGCATAAATTGGGCGGAATTGTAAAAGTGGGCGTGGCACTTCTTAACAACTAAAATTTGGATTTCGTATAACTCCAAAATGGCACATACGATTTTCATTAAAATTTTAGGGATGATACCACTGAAAGTATACCAGCTATGTCAATATACTGAAAAATTTCGTTGAAGGGCGTGGCACAGCCTACAATATTTATAAACGTTATAAAAAGAGAACTAACAACGCAATCGTTATGAAATTTAATAAGGCGGATATACTTGCTGAAAGATGTCTTCTTGAAAAATTTTGGCACAATAGTGCCGGTGGGTGTGGCACCTCCTATATAAGCAAAATACGTCTAATGCTGTAGATACTGTGCAATGAGAGTAATCTTCATAAAATTTTGTGTAGAGGTGTCGGTTACTGTAAGCTTTGAAATTAAATGAAACTCGACAAGATTGCATCAGTGGGCGTGACACCTCCCTCATTTACATAAAGTTGTAAGTGTTGTTTTAAGTGAACTGTTGGAGCAATTGATCTGAAATTTGATGTAAGTGGTTTACTGGGTATTAGGTACATGTGAATCAAAAGCTGAAAAAATAGCAACAGTGGGCTTGGCACTTCCCATACAATTAAAATACCTTAAGTGGCATATCTATCGAAATATATGAGTAATCATACTGAGGTTTGGTGTAAGAGGTTTGTTTATAAAAAACTATTTCTGGATCAAAATCTTACTGGATTGCATCAGTGGGTGTGTCACCGCCCTAAATTTTAGGAATAATTACAGCACATATCGCAAACTTTACAAGCTATTGTGCTAAAATTTGGTTTGTTTATTCAACCAAAAGTTGGCAGAATTGGAGAAGTGGGCGTGGCATATTTCGTGTTTTTCATTTCTATTCTATTTTTTTCAACATTTCCCATATTCTTTTGACATTTTCAATATTTTACCTTTCTCCTTCAATTTCATTCGACATTTTCTTTATTCTTTCGACTTTTTCTTCAATTTTTCAGCATTTTTCATATATTTCGACTTATTCAATTTCTTTCAACTTTCTTCAATGGTTTTCATATTTTCTCAACATTTTCAGTTTTTTCCAACACTTTCCAACTATTTTGAACCTTTTTACATTATTTTCGACTTATTCAACCTCTTCGACATTTTTTTAACATTTATTTAAAAAGGACTTTCAATGCAGTGTAGGTTATGTGAGTTTCGGCCTGGCCGAAGATAACACCTTTACTAGTTTTTTTTACATTTCATTTAATTTTTGAAAACAATGCAAAATTTTGAGTTTCGTTTTAGTTAAAAATGAAGTTTTAAATAAACTATTAAAAAACGTACTCTAAGTTTTAAAATTATTTTTGCGTAGCTATTTTTGACGAATTTAAAAATAATTTTTTTGATGTAGTTGGCTTTGATCTACTGTAACTGTTTTCCCACATGAATATATATTTTAAAGCTTGCATCAAGGGCAATCAGAATCACATATAGAATTACAAAAAAGTTATTTATAAATATTTTTTATTTATATTTAAAAATATAACAATTTGTAGGCCTTCACGTAAACTCACCTGACAGGTTAGTGGGAGGTGCTAGAAACATTTTCTTCAAATTGTTTTTCCCAAACAGTCCATTAAGCGATATTTAATAACAATGAAGAATATATGTGAAATACGTGAGATTTTTGATTAAAGAAGTGGTAAGCTAAATTAACGGTTGGGCAATAATGGGTTAAATGAAATTGACAAGCGAGAGGATTTGGTTCCAGTGTGATTGGATTATAACATACGAGTACAATTCTCAACTAATACGCTGTGTCAAATTTTAGACAAAGAAGTGATTCGGTTAAAGTAGAAAATTCCGGAGAAAATATCTTATTCCTGTTCCAAAAGCATTAATAAATTAACTTTACATACAGCCTATTTCAATACACAGTGTTTTCAAAATAACTAAAGCTAAATTGCATATGCTTAACGTCTTGAACAAGAGTGCTTCTGCCGACTGGACAATATCTTTTAAATATCTTTTTATTAGTTTTCTTACTCTCGTAGATATCAAATTAATAAAAGAATCTTATATGAAGCATAGTGAGTATTATAATACCTACCGAAACTGTTTTGATTTATCAATCAACTCCGTAACTCGAGTTTTTCGCAGAGGAGCTGGAGAAGCGCCAGGTGATGCTTGTTCCGATTCTGCAACAATTGCACGCGCCAAAACAAGATCTTCCTCCTTCATTTTTAATTAATGTCTGCGTTTCAAAAAAATAATTAATATAATCTATACCTACGATGAACAAAAATCACCATACATAAATTATTTATTATTGTTAGAACAATTTTTCACTTTTTAATTTCACTTAAATATTCTCGCATTCAATATTTTAAAATGGAAATATTTGCGCTTTGGTTAAGTAAATAAGATATATAGATAATTCCCTTCGCAGGTATGATTAAATAAACACTTCACAAAAGTGTAAACAAATTTCATACGAATTATAAATTCTATTTAGTGGAATACTTTCTCTATGGTATGCAGGTGATTATCACAGCAAATATACAGGCAGATAGCGTTGTACTAACTAATGTTGACGATGATGATGATGATGATGGTGGCGATAATGAAGTTACGAATTCGCTCACGTTACGCGAGATAGTACTTTACAGTAAAATAATTTAAATTTACAACAAATAAATCAACACGAACGTTACAGATTATGGAATTATGTCTAGTTAAGCAAGATATAAAAATATTTTCACACACACTATGACAATATCGTAGATACGATATATGTACATATATATTCGATAGATTGATCTGATTTTAGCACCAACCGATCGCGTTTAAGTTCAGAATTCTACTGATGTGCCAATTTTTTATTGTTTTGCTGCAAACGTTGCACAGAATCATAGCGCATACGGGTTAAATTTTTACTTACCTACATACCATATCTAAAACTGAACAAAACATACAAAATATTTACATTTTCACATACTCTGCTCGTAGAATGGAACCGATGATGCTGTGCTGTACTGTTTTGGGGCAACAGCGTACAAGCAGATCAGTGCTTGAGTAACGAATATGGTAGTGAGTGATTCCACTGCTGAGACGAACTCCTTGTTGGTGATAATGACGTTGATGTTTACGGAGTACGGTTAAACGATAACCAAATACGCCGCTACTGGACCTTAAAAAAACTTGCATACATTGCTTTGTATTCTCGTTTATCGATTTCATTGTAAATACATGCATAGCCGTACAAACATACCTACGCATTTACATACAAATATATGCATACAAACATATATGTTCTCTGTACCGATATACATATCTTTTGTTATATAGAATCTTAAAATAGTTGAATTTACAATCAAAAATTCAGTTGAAAGTTATGTATCGTGCACTTGAAAAGAAAATATTGAATAGAGGTGTGTTTCAGACACAGCCTCCTACCGAGGTCGACTTTGAACACACTGGGAAAGGAAATGTGTGTGTACTCGAACGCAGCTTTATCCCATGATTGGCGACAATGCGAGAACATATATGATTTATTCAGGTCTTAATTACTGCTTATTGTTTTTGAGCTTTAATGCCTATACGACCTTAACGCCTACTCCATTCTACCATTTTTTTTTTAATGTTTTAATAGTTGTCTACAATAGCATAGCTATTGAAGTTTTTCAATGTATTTTTGTCGACATTGATCATAAGTTTTTCACATACTTTCACTTTCATTCTACGCCTACAGGCCAGTTGGACATCTTTGCAATGTCCATTAGGATTGACCGAGAGTTATTTTTTTTTTTAATTCCAATTTGTAAGAGCTATATAAATGAGGTAGCCAAAAAATTTTCAGAATTAAATATCGTTATCAAAATGACCATGCAATTACCTACAGCGCAACATTGTGGGTCTCCTCAAAACTTGTCTCAAAATTACTGATAAATTGTTTATCTGTCGGTGGAAGAATATTACAAGCTCGCCACCAAATTTCAGCTAGATACGTGACGATAGCACATATGTATATATACTAAGTGTACAAATATGAAACCGGTAATTTTTTATTCAAAAAAACACGTTCATTTTGCGAAAATAGTTCCAAATTTCATCTTCAAAGTAATTCCCCTCGCTAGCTACACATCTTTTCCATCTTTCAGGCAATTTATGGATTCCTCGCCAAAAAAATTCTTTGTTTTTTGAGGCTATCCATTCATCGAGCCATTTTTGCACTTCCTCGTAAGAATTGAAGTGCGAATCGTTGAGTGCGTGTCCCATCGATGAAAACACATAGTAATCGGATAGCGCCAGGTCCGGTGAGTACGGCGGGTGGGGCAGGGGCTCCCAGTTGTACGATTCTACCAAGTTTTTATTGACCGCTGCTCGATGTGGCGATGCGTTGTCATCTTGGAATACAATTTTGTCATGGCGAAGTTGAAATTCGGGCCTCTTCTGACGTATAGAACGGTTCAAAGCGATCAATTGTTGATGGTAACGTGCACCAGTAACTGTTTCACCTGGTTTTAGTAGCTCATACCAAATAACACCACGCTGATCGCAGAAAATACACAGCATTGTTTTTCGGCCGAAGCGATGTGGTCTTGGCATTGATTTGGGTCGTTGGCCGGGGCTCAAATATGTTTTTTTTCGTTTGGGATTGTTGAAATAAATCCACTTTTCATCGCCAGTGATGATTCGATGGAGAAAACCTTTTCTGTTTTGCCTGGCGAGCAGCAATTCACAAGTGGGTTTTCGGTTTTCTTGCTGCCTGTCGGTCAGTTCATGTGGCACCCATCTACCGACCTTTAAAATCTTTCCCATGGCCTTCAAACGCAAGGAAACGGTTTGTTGTGTCACATTAAGTTGTTCAGCGAGCTGTTGTTGCGTTTGACCATCATGCTCGCCGTAAGCTTCCACAAGCATTCGATGCGATTCAGAAGCGTTTTTCTTCAAATGTAAACAGAAAATCAATGCTTCCCGCAAATGAGAGTTTTCAGGCACAAAATTCGACATCGAGCGGAAAAAATGCGTTGTTGTATGAAACTTGACAAATTGTGAACTGAATATTGTTGACAGATGACAGAATGAACAATTAAGACATTTGGTGCGGTTCGGAAGCTCATACATATACGGCTATCGACCGCTAGATGTCATTACCGGTTTCATATTTGTACACCTAGTATTCCAACTGAGGCCGAGACATATAACGCCCTTAATAAAGACGTAAATCTATTCTGCCACAAAATACAAACAATCAATACGATCTCTCAGAAATGTTCAGATTTTTTATAAATTGATGTTTATCGATTACTGTACCGCCTTTGTTAGTATCGACGAAGGCTTCAAGTGGGGCGTCTTAAATATCGCGAAACTTTAAGATAATTTTGAGTCCAAGGCGGGTATGCACCAACATAGCTCTGGCTACTACTGGACGATGTCCTTCGTAGTGCTGAAGACTTTACTAATCGTGACATTTAACCGATATTCAGCGATCAACTGGAAATTCTCACTAATTCGGGTGTCATATCTGTATGCCTTCTCGATTTATTGCGAGGTAGAACTGGAAATCAACATTATTACAACAACAGGCATTGCCTTACGTCTAGCCGGTGCAAGCAGTACTTTTATGATTAGCGAATCCAGCATAGAAGAAGTTAAGAGCTTCACTATGGTGGACCAAAAGACATCTATGCTATGAAACAACAGAATGAAAATCAGCTTCGCAGCGTCAGACACTCTTCGTTCTTATCAACGACAACAAAGCTCCAAATCTTTGAGTCAATTGTGAAGCCAGTTCTTCTGTATAGCTGTGCAATACACTTCCTATTAGCATAACGGAAAGTTATCAAGACAAAATTCCAGCTTCCAAAGTAGTGATGTCTTTAAAAAAGCTTTATATCGTAATTAAAAATACACTTTGCCAATGTAACGAAATTTTGATTTTAAAATATCTTGCTAGAGTATTATAGTATTTGTGTGTAATTTGGTTGCATTATCTTAAATAGCTCACTCATCATAACATTAGGTGGATCCGACTGTTTTAAATCCCACGGTCTATAATTGCAAATGTAGCCAGTGTATTAAATTATCTCGCTTGATTCGCTTTTTTATATTCGTGATTTCTACAGAAAGTCTGACAGACGGACAGGACAAAATCGAAACAGGAGGTTACGCTGAACAATTATATACAAATACGTTTCTGTACTTATTACACGCAGAGTCGGAGACTTCTAAAAAATATTGGGGAACCAACTTTCAAAATTTGTTAAAGTGATATTTCATGGGAGGGGGAAGAGGGGTGGCTGGGCGGATACATAAGCATCAAAAAAGTATGAAAGTATATGATGAAATCACATGAATAGTATAAAATTCACAATTGTAATCATAATTTATAGTTCTAAACATTACAAAATTTTTGTTATGACAATTCAAATGTTTTACGCCTAATTTCGCACCGTTCTATGAATTCATTCGCGATCTCGTTTAAGTCTACATTCAACGCATCTCGGGTATGTACATACATACATGCAAATTGCTTAAAGACCCAGTAGGCAAGAGCAGGAGCTTGCAGGCCTTCTAGCAGGCCTTCCTTGGTAAGATTAAGGCCTTACCACCTCCTTTCAAACTTACTTTCTTTTTTATATGAAACGTCCCGATAAAACAGGCCTTCTTTAGCAGGCCTGATAGAAATACTCCTCAAGCAGGCCTTCTTACATCGCTTGCGTCAAGAGCCCTTCTAAGAGCGCTTACCGTAGAAGGCGTCATAGAAGTACTTTGAAAAAATTATATGTTAGTTAATGCGTCGTGAAACTCTTAGTTAAATGATTTTTTTTTATCTGCGTTAACCTCCTTTGCGTTGATATTTTTAATGTTTATTTTTTGTGACGTTTTCTTAATTTATGATTTGACATTGAATACACAACACTCTACCACCTTAACATAACATGAAACAGAAGACCAGCCTAGCAACATGCACACCGTTCCTTACTTCTAACCATTTATCTATTTTTGATGTCGTATAAGTACAATGCAATGACAAAAAAGTAATGTCGAATCATAAAACATTGCAATGCATGAAATAAAAAAATACATGAAGTCCTTCTTCTTTGCCTTCTAATATCAGGCCTTATAGCACTGCTGCTGTGGGAAGGCCTTATAGCACTACTGCTGTGGGAAGGCATAATAGCACGCCTGCTGTGGTAAGGCATAATAGCATTTCATGAGTATACACTCAATGAAGCGCAACTATTCTGCTAATTAAAATTTCACTACTTATAAAATTTACTTATTGTTAATATTAACAGATTGTAAATAAAAACAAAAATCATAATAAAAAATATAAATAAAAAATTAGTTTTGAGAAGGCCTCTTACCATCGCAGTAGGGAAGGCCTTGCTCAATTGCCTGCTGGGGAGTTAAGCCGAGTTTGGGTTATACTCTTAGTACTCCTTAAATAAGTTAACAATCTTCTTAAGGTCCAAAACGATCTTTCGGATGCAGGGCCATATCTAGGGGGTCGAGATGCTAGGCGATAGAACCCCCCCCCGAAATTTTTTGACAGGCACTATATAGAAACGATTTTGCAAGGAATAGACACTACCTTAAATTGATTTTAAATCTAAAACCCCCCCGAATTAAAATCCTGGATACGGCCTTGTTCGGATGTGCATATCTTCACAGGCAACGTAAGCATCATTTCGACAAATTTCATTAGTTCTGGTAACAAATCTAAAACGTGTTTATCACTTTTAAAAAAACGTACATAGCCGTCGAAATTTTTTATCGAAGATTTGCTATTGGAGCTCATTCGTTGCAGGAGATTTTTTATGTTTCGTGTAAACTACCGTGTGGACACTAAGGATACGATAATTTGAACGACCTGTGCCGCTAAGAGACGAACGCAAAACTATTCATAGCAAATAACGAATATTTAAAAACCGCCGGGTAATTGTTTTGTATATACTGATTTTGCAAATATGGATCTTTGGTTCTCGAAAATAATGGGGGGGAGGAGGCAAAACATTTGGTGAGGGCGAGAAGTTCCTTTCCCCAATAGTCGCCGCCTATGGTTACACCACCGTTCCATGTGTAACAAACTATAGGCATGTGAGCCTCACTGTCAGAAATAGAACCCTCCTGATAATTATGTTATAAGCAGACAACTGTTACATGACTTTTCATTTGATACATATACATTTGTACATACGTATACAAACGTAATTCCCTTCTTGAAGCCCCTGTGCTTGCAAGCCCGAGGCACTGCCACCATTGCCCCAGTAGCTATGGTATTATTTTATAATATATTTTAATTAATTATAACATGAAAGGTACGAGCTTTTTATGAAAAAATACTTTAAGAATAAAATGTATATGTACATTAGGGTGGTTCTTAGGGAAAAACAATTGTGGACGCCGCCACAGTTGGTTCGAAATAGGATACAACAATTTTAGAAATTTTTTCATATTTTTAACGTTAACCCTTACCTACCCTATTTCAATGTGAAATTCAACCAAAGTCGCCATTTTCTAAAACTATGGTTTTTAGTTTAAAAAAAAAACTATGAAAAATAAATGTCGATTCGATCTAATTTCCAAGATATTGTCGTGAAAAGTTGAGAAATCCTGAATAGATTTTATATATATTGACGTCATATGGAAGGTAATTTTATGGTCCACAAGATTGGAGCATAAAAAATTGAGAATAGTTGCATAAATTTTAAGATATGGTGGTTTTTGCAATAACTTCCACCATTTATTTAAATTAATATTTTTTCTCTAAATATTATATTAATAAACTGTAGTTTTATAAGGCCATAATAAATTACTTAAATATCAATATGATACTTGTTACTAACTTTTATTTTCTAAGCAAATTACATACAGAAATAATTAACAACTTGGTGTCTTTTCTTAAGGTATTTATTTATTTTAATTAACTATTAAATCTGAGGTCTTATAACTTAAAGAAATCGAGCACTATCGGCTAGTAAGCTAAGACCATTTGCATATTTAATTTAATACATCCCTATAAGTGTTTCCTTGTTTGCATTCGTAGATTTTTCACAATATTCCTCAATATCTAAAAGTGGTGCCTAAGGTCAAATTTCACATTGAAATAAGAGCAGTAAGCGTTAAAGGTAAATTTGATTTCCGTAAAAAATCCAAATAAGAACCACCCTAATGTAAGTACACAAGTCAAGTATGTAAAGTTGCTTAAAGTGTCACGTTCAAGAGCAACATGTTTTTAGATCTTTGATCACACATTAAGTGAAGTTGTTTCATCGTATTTTACTTCAATTTTCATTTGCAAACATTTTATAGGCTGAGCAAACTTCTATGTCGAGTTTATTTGGTTGGTGTTGCTAACCATGAAACATTTTTTTATTTTATATTGCATAATTGTTTTGATAAATAATTGCACTTTTTTTGCTTCAAGTTCTTTGAGTATAATTTAAAAAGATAATTTTTTTTCATTATTTATGCATATTGTCTCCTTTTATTTCCATCCTCTCAGGCTATTATCATCTCTACTACCACTGTGGGCTTATGCTGCACAGATAATCACAGGAATTTGAGGCAATAGTTGTAGCACTGTTACGTGTACACATTTAGCATCGATCTTAGGAGAACCTGCAAAGCGCAAAAATTACATGCCAGGCGAGTTCAGCGCACATTACACAACAGACAGACAAACTGGGAGAGTCTTTTGCCAAAAACCTTACGCCCCAAAAGCACATACACAAGGACTAGGAATTTCCAAATACATACGTACATTTTTTTAATCATATCAGTTAACGATGAAGATAGGGGCAATTTATTTATTTATTTATTTACGTCTACTGATTTTAATTCTTACAGACTAATTAACAATCAAGAAAAATTATTAAATTGAATAACATAAATAAACTTAAGCGAAATTGATGTTCAGAACAATTAAAATCCAAAAAAGAGCAAAAACTATTACATAAATTAATACATCTATTGATTGGTTCATTTATTCCATAATTAGTTCTATGAAAGATTTCTTCCAACATTCGATTACGACGCAAATTTCTTGGTGCATGGTACAAATGAAAAAAGGATGACAATTTATCACAATCAATATTATTATGTAAAATATTATGCACGAACAAGAGATCATTGTTGGTTCTTCTATCTCTTAATGACTGGAGCCCAAGTAATTTACGTCGCGCATCGTATGTGGGAAGACCATCAGGCCATTGAAGTTTTCTAAGAGCATATCTTGTGAAATTTCTTTGAATTTTCTCGATTCGGTTAGAATATTCATTATAACAAGGATTCCAGACAACTGAACAATAATCCAAATTACTGTGCACAAGTGATACATAAAGAGATTTTAAGGTACAAGGATCTTTAAAGTATTTAGAATTTCTTTTTATAAATCCTAGCATAGCATTTGACTTGGAAATAATGTAATCAAAATGGCATTTGAAATTTAATTGTGAGTCAAAAATGACTCCTAAGTCTTTTATTTCAGACTTTCTATTAAAAGTGAATTATTATTTAGGGTGTAATCAAAAATTAGTGAATTTTGACGCCTTGTTAACGACACCACACAACATTTACTTAAATTTAGTTGTAGATTATTTGTAAGGCACCATCCATACAATTTGTTTAAGTCAGATTGGAGTTTATCACAATCAGACAAATGTGAAATTTTTAAAGAGTTTAACATCATCCGCAAACATCAAACAATTAGAAAAACTAAAAATTTGAGCCAAATCATTAATAAATATCAAGAACAACGGGCCACAATGCGTACCTTGCGGAATACCAGAAGTTTCATTTACAGCAAATTCAGAATATTGATTGCCTATTTTGACAAACAATTTTCTATTGATCAAATAGCTCCTGAAGAATGCCAATAGATGATCTGACAAACCAAAATTTTTTAGCTTTTTCAATAAAATATTATGATCTACTTTATCGAACGCCTTGGAAAAGTCAGTATAAAGTACATCCATTTGTATACTATTTTCCATAGCATCTACTATGTTATTCGTAATAAGTGTCAGATTTGAACATTGGACTTGCCCGGTAAAAAGCCATGCTGACTGTTTACCATAAAGCTCTGAACTTTTGCAAAAAGCTTGTTTTTTAAAGTATCATCAAATAATTTTGCCATCGTGCCAGTATCAATGCTCGTAACCTCATATGTGAAAATTTAATGTTTGTATTGATTAAGTCCATTTCGTTCTCCTCTCTCCCTGACATACCAGAGTTTCATTCAAATCGGTTGATTTGCTCAAGAGAAACAAAGCTTTTGTTTATAACTAAAACTTAAATTTGCAATAAATTTCCTAAAAAAGAAAAAATATATGTTTATGTACCTATGTCGAAAAATTGTTTTGGCCACATAAACCCGTTTTTCCAACATTTCGATAAAAATCAGGATAGTCATTTTATTTTTGTTGATTACACATATTATGAACCGCAGTTATCATCTGGTAAACTAGAGTTCGTCAGGTGGTTGAAATTTAATCATTATAGTGACAAAATACAAGCAAAAAACACTTTTTGGTATTAAAACCCTGATATAAAAAATAGCTTTTAATGTTATCGCTTCTAAAAATAAAAATTATGGTATCATGTTGCCCTATCCCTATTTCTATCCCTTCCTTAGAGTTCAATATACATATATATTTCCATACCAAATTTCACCAATCAGTCAATCAGTGGATTAGTTTAGCTAAGGAAAAATATTTTCCTGTTAGGAACGAGGCGCCACCCACTTAGGAAAAAATACATTTTCTGAAGGTATTATTTATTCTATCGTCGCTTATATGTATTGCTAGTATTTTCTAGGAAGAAAGAAAGAAGAAGAAAATGAAGGATAAGACAGTAAAAAAACTGCTTTAAACTTGACTTGTTTTAGCGGCCTTACTTTAAGTCAGGGAACTTAATATCCAGTAGAACTAGTGGTTTGATTTCTCAAAGAAAGCGCTGGCAACACTGTTTATAACACATGTGAGTCGACTGTCATCAGTGTGGAGCTGTCAAGAAAATTTTATTGCACAAGTGCCAAACAAATTGCGTTTTTTGATCGGCGGTGATCAAAATTTAATTAAATAATAAAACATGGCAACTAAAACGACGTTGGCACTTTTCACAAGAGTGAAGCTATTGGGAACGTTTTCCGCGAGAAATGCACATAATAAAAAGTAAGTGAATTGTTAGAGGCACAAAACTAGACTTTAGACTGCGTGCAATGGTAGGCGGCTGTGACGTAATATTCTAACATATATTCCAGAAATTTTTTTAAATTTTTCATTTTGTTTTGTATTTTATATACAGCGTTTTAAGTGGTGCTAGTTTCACCGTGCTGCAACGTAGCTATGCAACAGAAAAATCAGCCGAAAAAGAGTCTCCAGCCGAAGTTGATTCCACCGGTACCATAGATGTTAACTCCAATGAAAAGAAACTTTTGCAAGAAGTTGAAACGCTCAATAAAGAAATTAAATCACTAAATGAAAAAAACGAAGACATTTTGGACAAATACAAGCGTGCACTTGCTGACAGTGAAAATTTGCGTGTTCGACTTACAAAACAAATAGCCGATGCAAAAATTTTTGGTATACAAGGATTCTGTAAAGATTTACTTGAAGTCGCTGATACCTTAGGTCATGCAACACAAGCGGTGCCCAAAGATCAGGTAAATGAAATAAAAAATTGACGTACTTTATTCTGCATTTATATATGATGACTTATATATTATTCAAATGCCTGTATGTACATATTTCAATCGGTGGACTTGGTCGTTATTACATTCATTTCGCTATCACATGTGGTAGCAGTCAAAAATTAAAAACTTATTAATGATATTGATAGCAACAATTTTTTCAATTTACTTATGCGAATTTCATTAAAATAGGGTTTTGCATCACTATCAACTTAAAGACACGATGCAATTGAAATAGTGGTCGTTACGATATTTCACCTAGCCTAAAACACTATATTTAGTATAGGACAGCGATCGGTAGTAAACTACAAAAACTCCTCAAAACATTTTGAAAAACAGGCTGAAAATATCTTCTATGTTAGCCGGAGAATTTCCGACATGGCTGAAGATATTGAAAATCAAGTTAAAAACCGTAAAAATTCATCTTTTTTCGATAACAAGGCATTTCTGTTTTGTTTTATGTGGGCTAATATTTTTTAATAGTTTATACCTATATTCTGGAACACGGAACCAAATTGCAAAACGATGTATATACGTACGGTACAAACATGGATGGATATACATATATCAGGTGAAAAATATTGGCCGCCCACACAGTATGTTCTATCTCTCCAAAACTGCACCAAGTATATCAGATAATTATAAAATTATAAATTCGACAAAAAGCCCACAATTGACGAATTGTGAGACACTTTGTGAAGAAGTTCACAATATACTCATTCATTTATGTCAATGTAAAAAATAAGGTACAAGAAAGAACACTCATTAAGACCCAATTTTTGATTCTTCATCAAATGTGAATAAACATTTTTGATTTAAAATTCAATGCAATTTCTGATTCAATATTATACAAAACATTTGTGGGAAAAGACATTTTTTTGTCATCTGTCAATGCTTAAATGAAGTACTAAACCAAACAATGAATATGTATTGTAATTTTGATGACAGGTATGGAAGTGCAATGTAGCTTCATAGTTATCAAATTCATATAGAAAACTTTTCAGGTCAATTTTATTGGATTTCGGCAACAATAAAGCCAATGAAAAATGCTTATACTGCTATATTATAACCTCAGTAATTGAATCATAGGGAGCATCAAGTAGAGAAAAATGTGAAGTGGAAGATTTCATTTTTCCAATCATAAATATGATTATTGTTGTGTGCTGATTGCTTAGCTACTAGGGAAGTAGCTTCCACTCATTTTGAATATTAACTTTACCTTGCTTTGGTCTTTTGCAAAGTCTGAATATTTCTCCATAAAGTCCAGGAATGTTGCATATTGGCAGCAATAATAGTAATAAAATGAACATTTTACTTAGATCATTCCATAACAAACTTTTTATTTACTTAAATGTTTATCGCCTAACAACTGCGATTCCAAACAGAATTGACTTCCAGAACAGAGGTGATTATGTTTGTATTTTCATCTTGTCGCTCATAAGAAATCCTCTGGTTGTGTCGTTAGGGCGTTCCATTAATTTAAGCATAAAAGTATTCTATAGTTAGTATAAGGTTATTATTTTTGTGCTTACCACTTACTGAACAAATTTAATTATACCAGGGCCTAAGCCAGGGGTACGCCAGGGAAGGCTGAGAGACTAGTTTGTTAAGAATTTCGAAATTTCTACGCTAAAGGCAGTCGCTTTCCTTAACTACGACGACGTGATTCGCATTCAAACAACTAAAAAACTGCTCTGAAGAAATAATCCGGCCCTTAAATTCTGTGTATGTAACTAGGATAATGTTAGATTTTTATAAATTCCTCAAAAGTCGATTTCCTCTTTAGAAGACACACGACAAACATAATCGAGAAACCATTGAAATTGGGGTTGGCTACATTATAGGCTGAGGAGTGAAAGATATATTTTAATATTTTAACGATAAAAACTTGCGCTAATTTTGCAAAAATTTACAATAGATAGAAACAATTTTTTTAATTTACTAGTGCGAATTGCTTTAAAATAGGGTTTGGCATCACTATGCTTTTATAATTTTGAGTCAGTATTATGATGAAGCAGCTATGAGTGGACACAGAGACTGCGAACATTTGTCAAATCGTTAAAAGTATTTTATTGTTTTATATGTTCAATTGTACAATAAAAATTTTATCTCCACAAAGTGCTATTAAATTTAGGCTTGCAATTTTGAGTACCTTGCATTTTTATTTTTTAACTATATAAGTATAACTCAAAAACTATACATTTTTAGTTTATACACATTGTACGATTTTTTGTAGAGATTCAAATTTCCTATTGAAATGGCAATTTATAAAGTCAAAAAACCAATTTTTTTCAACAAAATACCTATTGTGGTTGTTTATATGTAATTTCGATTTAAATTGACACAATGCCGCTGTCAATCGTAAGGAATACTTGCAACAAGACAAGGCGATTTAATTGACAACCATAATGAGGCCTATTGTCTACTGTTACTCGCAAGATTTCGAACTCGTCTGATGTATACTTTGTTTTACGACCGACTTTTTGTCCTTTTCCATATTAAAATAAACTTTGAAAATAATTTTCTTTGAAAAAAAGAACTAAAGAGATTTATTAATATTTTCTTTGTACAATTTCACAGGTGAACGATAAAAACCCACATTTGAAAAATCTTTACGATGGATTAATGATGACCAAAGCTTCCTTGTTGCAAGTCTTTAAACGTCACGGTTTGGAACCAGTTAATCCTATAAAAGAAAAATTTGATCCCAACTACCATGAAGCTTTGTTCCAAAAGGTAATATAAAAACATCAAATACAAATATTTTTTATCTTAAGAAAAGTGTTTCATCGTATTATCAAACTAGTGACCTAGTTATTTTAAAATGTAACTTTGGTCACAATATTGGACAGCCCCTCATAAAATTTGAATAGTTAGAAACGGTAATGCAAATGAATCTTAAATACAAATCTGGGCCTTACCAGATTTCTTAATACAAATCTGGGCCTTACCTAAGGAGTTAAGTTAAATATGTTGGAGATTTTTTCTTAAAAAAAAAAATGTTGCAATTACATAGAAAAAAAGTTCGGGCGGATATATTCTGGCCAAAATTTTTATAAGTAGATAATACTACCGAAATTAGTTTCCAGAAGTTTCATGACTTATGAAATGACTAAATTGAACCTTATTCTTTACCCACTTTGAAATTTTGTTGTATTTCACCCCACCAGCAGGGGACCTTTAACTATTCGACACATTTTTTCATAGGAAAGGCAGCATCTGTTATAAAAAAAATATCCTTTTCTCGTTTAATGCCACCTTTAACACCTCATATTTTATTGACAACATCGATATAGGCATCTGTATTAGATACAGATATGAAATGTGTCATTTTAAAGCTCATATGGTTGTAAATAAAGACTTTAAGTCCGCATTGCAATTGTGAAAAACAGTATTTAAAAGAAAAGTAAACAAACTAGAAAAGTCAGATAACAGATAACAAACTAACCAACATCATCCGCTTACTTCATTTCAAAAGAATTCTTATTCTTATATCGATCTCATTCCAGAAGAATAAAATTTCGAATTAAAAACTTGAATTTCATTCCGAAGCATAGGAATTCTGTATCGGCGTTTTCAATTCCATGGATGAAGCAATTGATTCATTTTTCGTCGGCTAACAAAGCTTACTGATGATATGACGTAGCGGTCATTGAAACTAGTATAAGCAGCTAGTTGCCCATGTTTTGTTTCTCATTATTGTTGGAGATATTTTTCCAACAATTAATGCACTCTGCGCTTGTAATATTTTTGTTGTTTTGTTCCAAAAACACAAATTTTTAATTTCAGGATTCATATTGACAAATCACTCAATTCATTTCGGTATGGAATTGAAAAAGTCGATTCCGTATTCCAATTCCTTGGAAGAAATTAATATTTTGATAACTGGAATAGAATCAACAAAAAAATCAATTTCCTTTTGCCATAGGATTGAAAAAGTCGATTCTCACTTCCTTTCTCTGGAACGTCAAGCGTAAAGTAATAATTCTTACCCAGCTCTACTGTGCTTAAGCCAAGGGAATGAAAGCAATGCATATTTTTTTATTGGTTTTTCAAATGATAGCGTAATTTTTTTTTTCATTTCAGGATGATCCATCCGCTGAACCCAACACAGTCGTTGAAGTCACAAAACTGGGATATAAATTACACGAACGCTGTATAAGGCCGGCACTTGTTGGTGTATCAAAATCATGAATTAAGCAATAGGAATTTACAAATACAATAATTAATTTTCGTAAATCAAATTATAACTACTATAAACTACACTTAAACATTTCGCTAGCAAACTTACATTTTTTCCTTCCTGATTTGCTTTGCTATCTGCTGACAGACCCTGGTTTTGAATTATTTCAGGAGTTTGTTGTTTTAAGTTAGTTTTTCAATACATAAAAATGGAAAGTTTGTTGCTCTTGTGTTATTTTTTAAACAAATTTTCCACTTATTTTTAATTGATATGCATTATTTAGCTGTTAAAAATTGTTAACCTTAGAATTTGTAGCAAAAATTTCAGGGCTATAATTTATACTACATAAATAGCAATGTTTTGGGAATGAATTTTGTAAAACTATGCAAAAATTCGAAACTTGTGATTACATAAAATTGTAGGTTCATATAATTATTATTAATTATTATTTTGAATGCTTAATCACAAAATGAATAATTCAACTACAAGTAAGAACAATTTAGGTTTATAAGTGTCATTGAAATTTAAAATTCATGAAGTAGAAATTATTTATTTAAAAATGACTTATTAAAATTTTACAACAGTCTTTAGTACAATTGAGCAACAAATTATTTTAACATTTATTTTTATCTTTTACAACCGTGTATCTGTGGAGTTTATTCTCTTTCTTAAATCCTCATCCGATTCAATAGCCTTTTCAATTGCAGCAGCATATTGAGCATCAACTAAATCGCTAAGGTCTTTAGTTGTTGGAAATTTGCTTACATTCTCGTTGAGTAAAGTCAGTCGTTTCTGTTTTTGTTCCAGGAGACTTTTAGCATTCGAAAATTTCAACACAGGGCTCAAAACAGTTTTTATGGGCTGTTTTAGAAACTTAGGCGTGTTTAAATGATCCACGGGACGGAAAGCATTGTGATGAGCTGGAACCGCATTTCTAGGTTTGTAAATTACAACAGGCCTTATCGGTATAGGATAATGATGTGGCAAAGAATGGCGCACTAACAGCGGTTTTTTTACTGATTTTTGTGTTGTGCTTCTATCAGGCTGCTGCAAATTCTCTTCGAAATCTCTTCCCTTGTTTGTCAGAAAAAAATCGAAAGCACTAAAATAGGCTGACAGGCGTTGAAACAAACTTGGTGTTGCTGAATCTAGTTTGTATGCATATTCATTACTTGTACTTGTGCTGTAGTCAGTGGTAGATGGAATAGTAGCTAGGCCTGTGCTATCTGTGTAATCCGATGATTCAATATAAGCTTTCACCAAAGCAATGCCTTCCTTTGTTGCAGTAATTTCTCGTATATATTTAATAGTTTCTTGTGCGCTCTCCGTACCCAACAGTTCTCCCAATTCGCTGATGCTTGGTACTTCATCTAAATTATTTATGCCCAATTTATTTAGTGCTATATCAAGCAAATCCTTTGTGAATTCATCTTTTGTTAAAATAATAGATTGGGTTGCGATCGGTTCTGTTGTTTGTGGTTTTATCGTCTCTATGCTTTTTGGAAATTCCTTGTTTGTCAATATACCATTGTTAACTGGAGGTAATCTAGGTACAATTTGATATACTGGATAGTACGGTACCTGACGACTTCTTTGCAATTGATTCGTTGATATTTGTGTTTTATCTGTGTCGACTATAATGGCACTGTCTTGGGCAAAAAATCTTGGCATAAAAGCATAGCGCGCTGAAACAACTTTTAGGAGCAAAAATGTATAGAATATCTAAAAGAACACAATATATATTTGAATTAAATTTAACTCTTCTACTTATTACATATATAGGCACATTTGAACTCTTGCAGTAATAAGGAATTTGCAAAGTCGTTTGAACTACGCAAGAATGTATGCTTTATTAAATAAACATTTGGAACAAAAATTAATACGTCCTAAATGTATTATATCTTACCGTTAGCTTCATCGTAATGTAAATTAACTATAATAATGCATGCGTTGAACTAATTCCTTTCTTATTCTTAACTCTCCTACGCAACAATTATACCTTAGCTGCATATAATGGTCAAAGGACAACTAAAACATTCTTAGCAAAATACAATCGACTGCTTCAAAATTTAAGTGATAAAAAATTTTTTGACCTGCTCGTGTTGAGGGTTATATTTAAAGTACCTATCACCTAAAAAAGCACCTATGTAAATAACATAAAAATGTAGAAACGATTTTGAGGATTTCTTGCTTGACAACTTTTCTAAAGAAATTTCTACGTTTGTTTTCCACACATAAAATCTTTTGGTAGCATGGTACTTGATTGCCTTTAGTGTTGTTATTCCTCTCATGCTTCATTACATGTGAACCCGACCAACGCAACTTTTACTACCTGGTAGGTCGAACTTTAATTGCTTTGTGTTTGAATTCTTTGAATTACTTCATTTGTTTTCCTTTGCGCTTTTGTTTTTTGTTAGGAAATATTTTTGAAAAATTACTCTATACTCACAATTATTGAGACAGAAAGTATTGCTTGTATTTAAGTGAACGGTGATTTATTAAATTTTGGGCAGTATTTTGAAAGAACTTGGCTGCGGCACCACTGAGATTATTTTTTAACTTTGCCCGAAACAAGGTATATGAAAATAAAAGATTTTATAAAAAAAAAGATATAAAAATTTTCCTGTTGGAAACCAATTAATTTCCAGCATTTTATTTATATTTTGCCAAGTTTTGTCGTATTTGAGTTAAAAAAAATTTCCAAAATTAATCCACTTATATATCGTAGGTTTTCAAAAGTTGTAGCCCAACTATGATTCAACTTGTGTCGAAATGATTTATTGGTAAACCATCAACTATTGAAATACTACCCATAAAAAAAAAACAGCATAACCGGAGGCATCAAGGTCGAACTCCTACATTTTGACAAATAGTTCCCCACACACTTTTTATCAGTGCCACCTCCCAAGTCCTGTGGAAATCACTTCGTTTTCTTCTTGTATTCTTTATCTTCATATCGATCATATGGCCTCCAAAAAGCTCTTCCAACGTGCACGATTAGTAGCGAGTGCCTTCAATTATCACCAACAACGTACAGAGGAACTGGCTTCAAGTTTGATTTGTTGACAGGAACGAAGACTGTCACGAAATTGAGCGTAGGCACCTTTCGCTTTATTGATTCTAGCATGGATTTCCTTATTAGTACCGCCATCAGGTGCTATTACGCTGGCCAAATAAGTAAAGTTATCCACTTCTTCTATGCTGGATTCGCCTATCATAAAGCCACTGCTGGCACCTTTTTGGGCGAATGGACATGGTTTTTGTTTTATTTATGTATGTTGATTTTTCTTCTGAAAGAAAATCTAACGGCACGGAGTTTTCCTGCTTGGTGGCGAGGAAGTATATATCATCGACACAAGCGAGATCTTTCATATGCTCGCTGAAAGATCATTGAGAGTTGAAAGTTCATTTATAGCGTTATACTAAGAGAGTTGTTTAAGGCAATGCCAAAAAAATTTTACACGAATACTAGGGATAGTCCGGACATAGACTTGACAAAAAGTAGTAAGAATTTAACCAAGACCTAGTCTTCCGATAGAAAGAAAAAAATCACTATGCTGAGGGAGTTTTAAGGTAATGAAACCAAACCAAAGGAATGGTCATTAGTACTAAGCAAAAAGTCGGTGAACTTCAACTAGAGGCCGTGGTATGTCTCATACAAACAAAAGCGCTATAAATTTCAAATATCCTGTAAGGGGAGAAGGGGAACATTATGTATCTATGTACCGTACATAGATACACGGGGCACATAGATACATGGGAGACATAGATACGATTGCCGTTAAATCGAAACGAGACACAGTCAGATAAGGACATAAGGAGGCGTCGACAGAACGTTTCATATGTTTGAATTTGACTTGCGTTCAGGTACCACTTCGCACTCGATAAGCATAAACCTGATTTACAGTTCCGCCCTGTTTGGATGTGAATTTATTTGGTAAGTTTTGTGTTGACAATTGTATATTACAGTATACGATCGCAAAATTAAAAGGGCAAATTTCTTTGGGAAACTCAAATCGCATTATGTTGGGTAGCTCTTAATCTACATACAGTGCGACCTCGGTCAACGCAACTAATGAAAGTTGCAATGATGGAGTCAAAAAATCTTGTTGAAGTAAGTTGAACTTACTGAGTACCGTAATGAAAGAAATGCGATAATTGAAGAGTTGCATTTATCGAGGGTTGCGTTGAACGAGGTCGCACTGTATATGCAAATAGGCAGTGGCAAAACGGTTTCATCCGTATTTAACTGCCAAAATAAATCGCTTGATTTCCTTGTTGTTGGAAAGTCTGTGAAGTGGGGCAGTGCATAATGCAAATTGGTTCTAATAGTAGGCGGCGTCACGCCTACAGAAAAATATGTTTCCACGGCTAAAATAATGAACTTGTTTTGATAAAATTTGTTATGGAGATAGATTAAGCTCCTAGGAATGGTACTTAAGACACTGTAATCTTTTAGTGGTCGTGACACCGCACTTGAGGCAAAAAACGAATCCATGGCTGAGCTGCTACATCGATTTTGATGCAGTTTGCTACAGAGATACAGATGTACGCCAAGTTTGTCTGCTGTAACCAGTATAGTACTGGATGATATCCTCAATAGAGCGTGGAATTCAATTTACGTTCAGCGAGAAACTAAGACGACATATGACGATTGGGCGACGGCCCAAGTTCTGTTTTGCTCAGTCATCTATATAAAATTTGATACAAGTGATATATTTACTATAAGGCATCTTTCAACCGGAAGTAGAAGAAACAGTGTCAGTGGGTGTGGCACCACATATAGAAGCCCAAATTTTCGCACGTCACATTAGGAATAGTAAGTAATTACATTTTTTAAACAAAACTTTTTCAGGCGGAAAAGTTTCACGCCTCAAACTGACGATTTATCGACTTTTCAACGTATTTGATGCATGAGCATTTTTGGGACAGTAAATCGGCCGCGCCAAAGGCCAACAGCGTAAGTAGAAGCGTGGAAAATTATTGGAATCAAGAAAAATTAACTGTTTGTTGATTAAAATTGAACATTGATAGTGACAATTCAAATTCGTAACTAAATTGAAATTTGAGAATACAACACTGAGACTTTAAAATTGGCCTTTTTGGCAGTGTTCTCAGTCAAAACGGCCAAAGCTGTCGCATAAACGTAATAATAGATATTTTAAGTAGTTCGCCAGACAGATGCACGAAATTCGCTTATCACGTCATGGGCGTGGTACCACCAATTTTTTTATTGTAACTTACTTTTGCTCGTACCTTTAATATGTGTACTCAGTCGCATTTATCTGCTGTCAATAGTTGATGTGATGTGATGTGATATGATGTGATGTGATGAATTTGATTTTTCATTTAGATGGGGGCGTAGCAACGCCTATTTTTTTCAAACTAAACTATGCTATGAAGCTTCCATAAACTGTAAGAAGCATATGTACCAAAGTCATTTATATGCGTCAAATAGTTGATGAGATATGGTAAATTTGATTTTGGAGGGCATGTCATCGCGCATTTTTCTTAACCAAATTTTGCAAAAGCCTTCCATAGACCATAAGAAGCATTTAAAAAAAATTAAAATCCGTTAAGTAGTTCGCGAGCTTATATGTGATAGAGAAACGGAATGCAATGGGTGTGACACCGCCCATTTTTTTTTTATTAAAACATAGTTTTGCTCGTAGCTATTACATAGGTATCAAGTTTCATTCAATAGCAACAAGCAATTTATGAGATATGATGAATTTGATTTTTCTCTTGAATGAAGGGGCATGGCACTACCCATTTTTTCGAAACCAAACTATGCTTAGAATATTAAAATAAAAAAAAAAAAAAATTACACAGACATATATTCCATATGGTGTCCAGCTGTGTGAACTGAGCTGTGTTACTGACGCACAAACAATTTCGATTTTTTCAAATGGGAGGTGTGGCATCACTCAGCTTACAATTGAAACTTATTTTTGCTCATATTTTTTATATATGTGACAAGGAAATTTAAAATGGACCTACGGGTCAAAAAAATTGATTTTCACTGTTTTAGCGATTCTTATAGAAGATGCTTTTCAATGCAATAAACCGCAGCTTTCTAGCTGCATTAGTTTTTTCACAAATTCACTTCAAACATGGACCTTGACAAAAAAAAGTACAAAAAAATCCAATGTGACAAACTTCTCTGAAATTGATCAAATTCGCTTGAAACTGGTTACTCGAGGGTTTTCAAGGTCGCTGATTACGAACCAGGTATCAGATTTTAAAAATTAATGACAACATTAACAAGCACCAACGATGGCGCTGCACAGTGAAATCAAAATGTCAAATTAGGATCACAGTGATTTTAACAACCTCATCCACCATATTGGACCCGCCATTTCGAATTTTGAAAATCCGACTTTAAACTCATAATCAGCGACCCCAAAAACGAGTTTCAAGCGAATCCGTTAAATTTTCAAAAAACAAACGTCTACCATATTGGATCCATCATTTTGCATTTTAAAAATCTGTTACAAGACTCGTAACCAGCGTCCCCAAAAACCTCCGAGTAAGGGATTTCAAGCCATAAAAACGTTCAGGTGCATCAAAATCCACTTCTTAAAATCAAAGTCGTTTTTCTCGAAAACTTATTTTCGGACCGTGGGTCCCTTTTAGCTTTCCTTGTCACATATGTACAAGTTTAATTCATCTGCGTCAAATAATCGATGAGATTTGATGAAATCCATTGCGATTTTATGTGGGAGGTGAATGATCGCCCGATTTTTTTTTCAAACCAAACTATACTAAGAATCATCCCAGGAACAACTAACACATTTAAAAAAAAAAACATGACCTCAATCGGTCCAGTTGTTCAGAAGTTAAGCGATCACAAACAGACGCATGCTACTAATTTATATATAAAGATTTAGAAAGAAAAATTTTAGCCCTCTAAAATCCTTGTGGAAATCAACACGCTGAACCACAAAAAGCTGTAACCATAAAAAGTTCAAAATCGATTTTTTGATGCATTTGACTAAACTACATATCCATATAAAATTTTTAAATTATATACATTGTATATATTCAAACAATAAGCTGTTGAGTTACATAAACGTAGCACATTAGTATGAAAAAAAAACTAGTAAAGGTGTTATCTTCGGCCAGGCCGAAGCTCACATACCCTTCACTGCATTAAAATTACTTTTTAAATAAATGTTAAAAAAATGTTGAAGAGGTTGAATAAATCGAAAATAATGTAAAAAGGTTCAAAAATGTTGAAAAGTGTTGGAAAAAACTGAAAATATCTAAAGAATATGGGAAATGTTGGAAAAATTAGAATTGAAATAAAAACAAGAAATATGTCACGCCCACTTCTCCAATTCCGCCCACTTTTGGTTCAATAAATGACATTCGTGATTGACATGCACAAACCAAATTTTAGCACAATAGCTTGTATAGTTTGCGATATGTGCCGTAATTATTCCTAAAATTTAGGGCGGTGACACACGCACTGATGCAATCAAGTCCGATTTTGATTCAGAAATAGCCTTCCATAAACAAACCTCTTACACCAAATTTCAGTATGATTGCTCATATATTTGTGTTGTGTTGTGTTGTGTCACTTAAGGTATTTTAATTGTATGGGAGGTGCCACGCCCACTGTTGGTATTTCAAAAGCTTTTGATTCATATGTACCTAATACCCAGTAAACCACTTACTGCAAATTTCAGATCAATTGCACCCAATTGCACCAATAGTTCACTTAAAATAGCACTTACAACTCTATGTTAATGAGGGAGATGCCACGCCCACTGATGCAATCTTGTCAAGTTTCATTGAATTTCAAAGCTTATAGTAACCGACACCTCTACACAAAATTTTATGAAGATTACTCTCATAGCACACTATCTATAGCATTAAACGTATTTTGCTTATATGGGAGGTGCCACACCCAAAGGCACTATTGTACCAAAATTTTGCAAGAAGACACCTTTTAGCGAGTATATCTGCCATATTAAATTTCATAGCGATTGCGTCGTTAGTTCTCTTTTTATAACGTTTATAAATATTGTAGGCTGTGCCGCGCCCTTCAACAAAACTTTCCTGAATATTGAATAAACTTGTATTGACGACTGCTTTCAGTGGTATCATTCCTAAAATTTTTATGAAAATCGTTTGTGCCAATTTGGAGTTATACGAAATCCAAATTTTCAATTACCAAAAAGTGACACGCCCACTTTTACAAATCCGCCCACTTTATGCACAATTCAAGATGTATAAAATCTGTATACGTGTACCAAATTTCATCACAATATCTTGCACGGTTTACGAGCTATGGCGTTATAAAAGTTAAAATTTAGGGATGTGCCACACCCCTTTAAGAGCCTTTGCAAACTTCAAACCTAGCCTAATCTTAATTTTGTTCTCATCTTCAACAAATCACCAAGTTTCATCAAGATCGCAGCAACTTTTTTTCAAAAGACTTGGGTTTATTTACATAGAGTATGGGCGGAAGGCGTGGCCGTTAACCGATTTCGCCCATTTTTATATGCTAGCAGCTTGCAAGGAGGTTTAACCTGTGTGTTAAATTTCATTGAGTTAGCTTGCTTAGTTTTCTCGTAAACCTGATTTCAACAGACAGACACACAGACAGACAGACGGACATAGCTATATCGACTCTGGTGTTGACGCTGATCAAGAATATATATACTTTTCCATACCTGCCACGCCCCCTTCTATGCGTTACAAACGGAATGACAAAGTGAATATACCCTCTGTGTAGGGAGCTTTGAGTCTTTTCAGCTTTTTACATATGAAATGCATAACAACAGTGACGTATCCAGGATTTTATTTCGGGGGGTGCGGGGGGTTGTAGACTTGAGATTTTTTCTACGTAGTGTATATTCTTTAGAAAATCGTATCTATATAGTGTCCGGCAAAATATTTCGGGGGGAGGATTTCTATCCCCTAGCATCCCCCCTAGATACGGCCCTGCATAACAAAATATTTTTCCAGCACACAACGTTTTTTGCTTCTCCTGTATAAAACTAAAAAGTGCGGTTGCGGCCGCCATCCTAACTACCTCGCTTGAATATTATATAGAATTACTGTGACTAGCGGAGATGGTGTTGGATATGCATATCAAACTGAACGCGATTTTCAAGCTCGAAAAAATATCTGTTATATTATTTTAAAGGGCACATATAAAGCTTTCCCAGTATGTTATTAAAACTCTAGGTAAATTAAATACATTTTTAAAAAAAGATTTTTTTAGAAAAAAAATCTGCCAAAATTTCAGAAAACTCACTATATCACAAAAAATGTGTTACATGTACAGATTTCAAAGTTTGTTGTACAAATATAGCTTATTATATATGACATACCTATTTTTGAAATCCGTCTAAGGGGGCGTTCATGTATTACGTAACGCAACTCCTCCATATAACGTGCAGTAACGTTGTTCTGTACCTGCCCCCCCTCCCCCTAAACGTTACGTAACACAAATAAAACATAAGTTGACGGCATCTAGAATAGCTACAGCAGTAAATTATATATCAATTTAAAGTACTCATCGAGCAGAATGACCTAAAATTATCAACTTCGAGATCGGTTTACCAAAAGCGTGAAAAAATTTCCTTAGCAAAGCCTTGCCATAGCGTTTTTCTCTTCGCTATGGCAAGGCTTCGGTAGTCAATCAGTTCATTGCTTGAAAAAATTGATAAAAATAGGAAATCTTTCCAAGCTAACATCTCACCTTTTGGTTAACCGATCTCGAAGCTGAAAATTTATGACATTATTTATTGCTGTAGCTATTTTAGATCCCGTAAACTTTTATCATTTTAATAAAAGATTTTCGCTGTAGATATTCAATAATCATATAAAGAAAGCATTTCATAATACACACCTAATTTCAAATCACTCTCACTAAAGAAGTTTCACTTCAAAAACAATGTTACGTAATACTTCAACGCCCCTTAAGCGTTCCCAATTCCCAACTCGACTTCCGACGGCTATGTCTCCGAAACTAGATACGTCTCCCAACTTTTGATTATACTTTTATTATTTTGTCCTTGAATTCCACATCCTCCTACGACATTCGAAATAAAAAATGTTATGTTGGCACAATTGTTCCGCACTTATCAGCTGCTAAATGCAACGGCAAAGTAATCGATCGCTAATGAAATCTATATGACTTTTAGCTTTGCGTATGATGTGAAACCACGATGAAACATTTTCTAAAACTAAGATGAAACTTCGTACCATCTGTACGCCACCATTATGTACCTCATGTCAATGGTAATACTCGGTTTTTTTTTTTCATATGAAAATAATGTCATATTTTGCTTGAATGAGTTTTATTAATATGCCACCAAAGCCCCAAACCGCAACCCTTAGTTAAAGCACTGCGTAAAATGATTCATTTGAGTAGTACATAGTTTTAAGCAGCGTGTCCTATTAGTTTGTGCAGCAATCGAAAAACCTAACTTGGTTATTGTCTTCCTGAGTTTTAAACGGCTCGCAATTTTACATGAAGCAATACATGACATGTAACAATTTCATCAATGTTAACCACTTTGATGGCTTTAAAGTTTAAATAAAGAAATTTATAAGTAGAATGTGTAGCAGCACCTCAAATCAAGTAGACTTTGGCTTAACATAATTTACTAGATATTATAATGCTGCACAATTTTCTATCGCTCAATGCATAAACTGACATCGATAAATTCGAAACAATTTTAATATAAGGCGAATGCAAGTTTTCTTTAAAAAAAATATTGAAAATTAAAATAATTAAAAAAAGCCCCCATCATTTCAACAATTGTTTGCAGATAAATATCAGTTAAGAGTGCACATTTTAAGATCTCAATTTAAACGAATCGAATGTTTTTACAATTAAAATTTAGAGATGCGCTTTGAATAACGCAAATCTATGGTAAATTTGTATAATATTTTTATATATGTCCGCAAATAGCACTTAAAAGTTAAAAATATCAAAACAAATAAGCGTGCATTGGACAAAAAAAGCCTTTAAATAAACGAACTACAAGACCAAACCCCTCAAACAATCCACACAACGCTGATTAATCAAATGAATTGATAAGATGGAAACGGAAACATACGTGCTGTCAAATTCACAAATATAAAACACATGTATAAATAATGGAAGTGTTCAGAAATCAGTTGTCAGCATGCTCCCCAAAATTGTGAGTTCAACCGCATTCAAACAGACAAGGTAACGTTGCATAGTCAACGTTTACACGAGCAAATTCGATTAGACAAAGTCTTGTCCATTCTCTTTTGTGATTTTTTTTTGCGTTTGTACACGAAAACTATAATTTCTTTGTGCAAGAAAATTTCAAAACAACTACTGCGTCAACCCGCCTCAACAAACGTAAATTCAAAGCATAATATCAGCTATCGAAAAAAACGAAAGAGAGTTTGCGGATATGACAAATTTTGTACTCCACCCTTTCGTTTTTTCCTTCTTGCCAACAAACAGGAAAACTTTTTTCAAGAGTTTCCTCGTTTCATTCTAAAAAAAAACTACTCTATTTTGTTTTGAAAAAAATGTGAGTTTCGCTCTTTACCGACCACTGATTTAGATTTAATTCTATTTTTAACGTCGAATCAGCTTGTGCATGTTTTTGATTTATTACTGATCAATGAAAACAAAATGACAGCTAAACTTTCAGTCGCCGTCGTTCAACGCGATTTTGTTAACTCGGACGATTTTGACGGTTGCTTCAATGGTTGATTTATTCCTCAGATGCTTCTACATACATTTTAAACTGATATTTTAGTTATGGCATGAAGACAAAATGACGCAGTTTTTCCCGAACCGACGTAAAATACGTTTTTTTTAGAATGCTGAATTGTACCTTGAACCACGAGACTAAATTTACCAACATTTCGTTTCTTCTGTTGTAAACACCTTTTTATGTTGATCTTATATTGCGTGAAAATTTCGTCTACATCAGTTGATGAAAAAAGGTGAATTAAAGCAGCTCTTGTGCAGCGTTGCTGAAATCTCTTACACAAATAGAGAAAATTGTATCGTTATAAATAGCAGCTACTTGCTGGCGAACGTGAAACATAGCGATTGGTCCTAGCTACATGCACTTCTCCTAGCATACCTTCCCGGCGGACACCATGTATAATGCAGAATTTGTTGAAAAAATTGGAAAAAAATAAAATAAATCGTTTGTCAACATTGTTTTCAATACGCATATCGCTCCTTTGCTGGAAGACCGCATAACTTAAAATACTTAAATTTGGAGAAAAATGGATAGTTTTCAGAAATTACTTTTTACGTGTAAATAATTAATTGTATTATACTTCGACACATACTCGTAGCACAAGGTATGTTCATTAGATACTGTTATGATACTTTCACACCGATTAAAACAGACGGATATTTCTGTATAAATAGTTCGAACTTTTATTTTTGGAGCTATGACGGTCTTCCAGCAAACGAACGATTTTTAGCTACTAGAGGTCTGCGTGAATAGGGCCGTACACACCATCCATCATGCTGTCCATCATGCTTGACGAACCCGAATAACAGTAAATTTCGTTTTGCGTTCACATCATACAGCATGCTGTCAAACTTCACTTGCAGAAAAATTTTGAGGCGAACACATCACGCGCATTACTCATTTTTCTTCTTTGCTTTTAAATTTTGCGGAGGTGATGTCCTGTAATAATCAAAACAATTGTTTTCAGCTCCCTAAAAACGAAGATATGTTTCTTAAGAAACCTAAATGTGGCATTAGATTCACTCATTAAATCGCTCCTAACGTTGTCATTTTGTTGTAGATTAGATTCACTCATTAAATCGCTCCTAACGTTGTCATTTTGTGGTAGATTTTCTTCTAAATCATCTTAATTTATCCGTAAAAGTTTCAGTTCTATGTGTATGGAGTAAAATTATTATTTTTTATTTTATTTCTATTTTTTCGTGGTCACAGAAGCTAATGCAAAATCTGATTTTTGTTTAAATCTGGCTTCTTTCATCAATATTTTTTGAACCACTTATTCAATGAAAGGTGCAATCACACATGTTTGTGTGTCATTTTATTATCTTCAATTTGGTATCCTAAATCAAATTGGACATTTCTAGCTCAAGATATCAATTTTAAAGTGAATGGAGGTCCAAAAAATGAAAAACACACAATATTTCGAAAACTGTACCATTCAAAAAATTTTTATTTTCATATTCGAATTCAGCATGAAAAACTACATAAAAAAGTAACCTCTTATCCATGGAACATAAAAAAAAATCATTTTGTAAACTAGTACAATTATTCATGGACGCCGTTGATGTTCACTCCATGAAATCTTATTTGAAATGAAAATATTGCACTAGGCTTCGCAGCCAGCGTTGTACGGACGGACAAGGCAGCAGAGAAATCAAAAACATTTGAAATCCATCCATCCATCCATCCAACATGAGTGTCAAGCGGCTGGTCAAACCGTTCACATGATCAAATAGCGAAGTTTGTCAAGCATGATGGACAGCATGAAGGAAGGTGTGTACGGCCCTAATGGACTTGCTGTGACGTCAGACGAGTAGATTTGCTGTCGAGTATTGACATTATCCGAGTCATCAGCAGCAGTAGCACTAATCAGAACTAAACAACGAAATTACTTAGCCTCGTTTGACTCTGACTCATGTTCCGCTGTGAACGTTGTTCAACTCGAACGAAGCACTTACAACAAACACGTCGTTTTTCTTGAAAAAAAAGCGACGCACAAGCAAACAACAAAGTGCACATTGCACCAGCTTCTTTTATTTCTATATTTTTGGAATTGGCTTTTGGTTTATTTCGTTTTTAAAGATTGATTATTTGTATGATATGATTAGTAAGTGCTCAAAAATTTAGAACAAACGATACATCATTTTAAAGCAAAAGAACTAGGCTTTTTAGACTTTAAAAAAATATAGTTTATTAACACATTTTTTGAAAAAATATTTCAAAAAATTATCTTTCTATTGTATCTTATATTGATTTTTACAAAAGCTATATCCGCAATTTTCGACAGTTCTATATCCGAAACTAGATATGACTGACAGTTTTTGGTTACATATTCATTTTTAAAATTCCAAATTACATACAAAGTTTGGTTTCATAAAAATTGGGAGCTGAAGCAAATTTAGCCATTATTTTTGAACCACACATGATATGATGTTTGCTTCTTAACAGACAAAATGCGAGTTAAGAGTGAAAGGAAACATGAAACGTTTAACTTGCCAGACATTTTATTTGCCATTGCAGCACTCACCGCGCTTGCTTGCTTGGTGGTTTGTTTTGATTCAACTCGCAATCGTGGCGAATGACTTGATGGCCGTTTCAAGTGCACTCACGAAGACCTCTTATAGCTACTACAGCAGACAAACATTTACTACAGGAGTAAAAAAAAAAATAAGTAGTAAAAGCAAATTTTGCGGAAGCCAATGATTTGATATTGCTGCGACTACTTTAAATCAGACAGCAATAGCAACTACTGAAAAGTCGACAGCAAAAGCAAATGCAGATAGCACATTTGTGATAGCTTAGTAAGACGTTTTTTAAACCCTTGTTTAAATATATCACATTCCCAAGGTGATGGAACATTTCAGGCTTCAAGTTTGGTCTTAACAGCTCGATATTCATAAGATTGCAGTACCGACATACACATTTTTTTATTTCTGAACCTGTTTTTTGAGCTTGATTAAATGAATTTGCATGAATTGTACCTAGTAAAAAAACTGATTTTGAACACGAATTACGTTCTCCACAAAGTGCACTTTTGTGCTCTAGCATGATATGTATTGGTTGCATAGTAACAGGAAGCATTCTAAAACCTTCGTTTCATGATGGCCATATTTAAAATGTTTAATTATCGATAGAGCGTAGAAACTAACATCCAGTTACATAAAATTGAGAAATCCGTATTTATAGATGTGAGATTTACCTCTAAACAATCCTCGTATTTTAGTTTTTATTACAGAATACCTTATCAAAATTTCAAAAAAGTGTATTGGGGATGTAAATTAGAATTTGACTGAAATATCATATATCCTCATTTGCGTTAAATTTCATCTTGCTATGTTTAAAGTTTTACGTAAGCGATTGAACAGCAGCAATGCGTCAAAACGAAATCAAAGCAATTTTATAGTTTTGTCTCATTTTTTATTTGTTAAGTGTTTGATCAAACTTATTTGCTAGGTGAATTTCATATATTTTAATGGTAATTAGAGGCTCTTTAAACATTTAAGACAAACAGATCGGGTTTTTAATATAATCAAATTTTTGTTTAAACTTTGCAATAATTTTGGAAATGCGAGCTGCACAAAAATTATTTATGAATTAACTGAAATCTATATATATATTACTTCAAAGCTTTTTTATGCATGAATGTTACATTTAAAAAGAACAAAGTTATATTAATGATTATACATTTAATGAAAAATACCAGCATGTACTTCTTCATATTTTATTACTACTTTCATCAATAGCACAAATATTAAATGTTCTAAGATAACTTGATCTCATTAAAAAAAAACTTTAAATTGTATTTCAAATATTTTTCATCATACCATTGAAAAATGCAGGAAATAAAAATTAACATAGGTTTTTAAATTAAAAAAAAAATACAACAAAAAAATTGGGAGGTTTACAGCATATTTCATTGAATTAAACAAGGTCATATATATTAACAAAATTACTTAAATAATCTTTAAATTAATTTCTAACGAATTTAAAATTGTTTTTTTGATTGATATTTTTTCAAAATAATAAAATTGAATGTGTTCTAAAGCAATGTAAAATTTAAACTGCTATATATGTTACATAATTATAAATATAAGAACCCGTATTTTGACCAAATTTTTACTTTTTAACATTAGAGACTGCTTCGTTACTCCCAGTCCCTTGGGTAGGATATGAATACTGTGACCAATAGTGGTTTGCCTCACCTGAGCCGGAACTTGGTACCTGTTGCGCAGCACTGCCTTGTTGTTGCTGCTGCTGCAAAAACAAAATACTGTTACCTTACATATGTACATACAAATAAAAGTGGTTGTTTTTTAATGCTGAAATTTAAAATTATTGGGCCTAGTTCAATAATTATTAATTATGCCTCCAATAAGGTTAGATATAAACCTGAGGTCCCTATGATATTGTTAGTTGAAAATTGACAAATCTTAACTAAAAACCTGGTTAAATTGTAAATGCTACAAAAAAGCTATCAATGACACTAGACCAATTGAATGTACTAACTAGTACTATTACAGAGAGAAAAAAAAATAGCTTAACCTTATTTTACTGAAAAGTAATTTTGATGACACGTCTCGTCGTCATTTTGAAAATGACGAATTAACGTGCTTCCAAAAAATTTATTTAAATGCAAACATTATTTCGGAAAGAGTTGATGATAATACATTTTGTAACGATCAAATTTGACTTTGTTTTTGCTTGCATAAAAATAATTACGCCTCCAATTAACGGCCATTATCGTCTTTTAACTCCCATTAACGGCTTAACGTTAATTAATTTTTAAATTTTTTTTCCAATTGATGGATTAAGTAAGGCTTATAATGGAAATAAGCGTCAGTCGCCGGAGTCGTGGTGGGTCTGGTTGTGAGAAGCTGACGACAAAAAATTCGCCCAATAACTCGGAAAGTATGCCACATGTAGAAAAATATTTTAAAACCAGTGCTGTAGAGCAGATGAGAATACATCAATTTCATTTCCAAAAAATCTGCACACGATAAGGTTGACCCAACTTTCATTTATTCAAATTTATGTGCTTTTTCCATTGTGAAATTCACGAATTAGCTGTGCATCAGAAAAGCACCATTAAAACTAGTGATGACCAGTTTGTTTTTTTCGCATATATGATCGATTGATGTTTAAGGACACATCATGGTAACAGCAATTCTAAATATCAGATAAAGATACTCGTAAGGCACCGACATTTCTAAATTACATGCTCATAGCTAAAAGTTGGCGTAATCAAATTTCTTGTCTTCTTTTGTTGTTTCTCCTTGACAGCAATGGTGAAACTTTTCACGGTTGCATAATTTCAGTTTTAAAAGATAATTCTATCTTATGAATTGTACCATGGGGTCACATGAGATTGTCACATTATAA
Organism: Meiosimyza decipiens; assembly: GCA_963680825.1. Taxonomy (NCBI): domain Eukaryota; kingdom Metazoa; phylum Arthropoda; class Insecta; order Diptera; family Lauxaniidae; genus Meiosimyza; species Meiosimyza decipiens. The sequence continues at coordinate 26,540,966 of OY804261.1, forward strand.
ATGGTTAAGTTTAGGAAAGCGTGACTTATGAAATATGATTGCAATGCAACTGACATTTAGGAACTCAACCTAACTAACTTAATAAAATTAAGAATTTGTTATGCCTTCGGTTCAAAAATGGTGTAATGTACAATACAAGTTTTTTTTGTGCATAAACATATACTGTTCTAAACAGTAAGCGTAGTAAAATAATAATAAATTATTTTCTGTTCTATTACAAACGATGAAAACCCGACACTTCTGATTGTGATAAGTTTATTGGCCAAACTGACGAGCTCTTTCAAAGTTATTTTTCCACTACAAATTCCATAAATGCATTTAAGATGCAATTTGTTGGTATGTTTTTCTTGAATTTACTTTTTAATGCAGCTTCATCAGTTTGGTGGATGAACGGCTAATATATAAAATAAAAAATTTTTACCTGCCACCAGGCCATCCATTCTTGTTGCTGTCTTGGGTCCGCACTGTTCATTTGCCACTGTTGTTGTTGATTACCATATCCTAAAAAATTTAAGAAATTCTGACATTAATTTTTCAAATTTTAAATAAAATCAATAGATAACAATCCAGTGAATATGACACACGGATAGTAAAAATTAAATTTGCAGTAATTACATCCATTAAAGTATTTTTAAGAGTACGTTACGTTAATGGAACCAAACGCCTGTTTTTGAGATTCTTATTCCGAAAGTCAAATTATTCGAAATCGAAAAATTCCGACTCAGAAATTTGAAAAGCGGAATGCTGTTTTGAAATTTAAGTCCGAAAGTGATATGATGGCACTATGCAATATTGCATTTTTTTTTATTCCTGTATTATTAGAATTTATAATTTTTCCAATGTGGAACATTTGGCCTCCGATTAAGTCGTAAATTTGCCGCTGAGATAGATTTTTCAGCATGATATGGACCCAAAACCTCGTAATCAACTTGTCAAATGTTGGCTAGACAAACAGTTTATTAAGGATCTGCAGTGACAACCTCAGAGTCCCGAGGTAAATCCTATATAGAACTTGTGGGGCATAAACAAACGAGTGAATAAAGCACCTTTGTGGCAAGCTGTGCAAAAGGAGTGGCATAAAATTACTCCAGACTAGTGTGCACGCCTCGTATGCAGCATGCCCAACACAATTCCAATAAATTCTTTCAGGCGACTTAATTAACATAGTATAAGTATGTATATGATTGAAGAGTTAATGACGGCTTAAGTTTTTTATGAATGAAAAACTAGACTCTAACTCATTTAATTACTGCTTAGTAACAACTATGCAGCATTGTCATTTATTTTGTAACACCTAAAAATATTCAAAATTTTGTAAAAGACTTTAAGCTTTCCTCCCCAAAGAGAGAATCTGGTCAATCGTGGTCTATCGCTGTTTTTTTAGCCGCTAAAGAACATATTGTCGTGAGAAATGAATTTTTACATTACATTATTTATTTCTTTCAATCAGCAGGCTCAATTTGAACAGTCTGATACCAGCGAAGGTCTCATTATTAGTACCTGGCAAAAAACATTGCATAAATTGTCAATCAATAAACAGCCAATTAGAGCGTGCCATGACTGTGTGCTATTGGTGTGATAACACAAAAGTCACTTTTGAAGCTTTTTTATACATTATTGAATAAAAATGTTGTATACTTTAAAATATGGAAAATTGTTTACAGCTAAAATATTATTCGATGATTTATGAATACATGCACGAGCTTACTTAAATCGAATGTGTTCCTGAATATTGTTTTCTATAAAGGGGTGTACACTTTAGTGAGAAAAATATAAAATTAATAAGCCATTGTCATAATTATGCTCTACTCGTAGGTATCATGTAGAATAAAAAAAAATAAATTAATGCCAACTCTATATAGCACCAATAGTGTTTAGGGGGAAGATTATTGGTATTTTCCGGAAATGTTGACATCTTTACATTACCTTGCATTTGATCATAGCCCCAATATTGTTGTTGTTGAGCGCCTGGCTGCGTTTGATATTGTTGCCAATTGCCAGCAGGCATTACCCCTTGTTGATGCTGTTGTTGTTTTAGATGTGAATATGAGCCCCACTTGCCTCCCTGAGTTGATGAACTCTGTACCATAAGAACAAAAGAATTTACAAATTAATGCATGCAATTGAGAAAGTTTTTCATACGGTATGCTTACCTTGCTACTTCCAGCAACTGATTTGCCGCTTTCATACTGATCATAACCATCGTTCGAACTATGTTTCGACGATGATGATCGTTCATAGCCACCGCGACTATCTTCGGTGCGATTGTCGCGGTGGCCAGGCCGAAAATCCCGCTGATTTCCACCACCACCACCACCAGAGCGGTAATTATCGCGGCGTCCACCACCACCACCACCGCCACTGCGATCTCGATCTCTTTCACGGTAGTCCCGTGAGCCACCACCACCACTACCGCCTCCGCCACCACCTCCACCGCCATACGAATCATAACGTCCTCCACCACCAGAGCGATTGTAACGATCATCACGACGATTGTGTACCCAATTTTGAGGACCACTACTGTAGCGATTTCTATTATCATATCCACGTCCTCCTCCTCCACCACCACCACCGCCGCCGCCACCACCGCCGCCACCTCCATATCCACGGTCATCACGCCATCCACCAGAGCCGCCACGATTATAGCCACTGCCACCACCACCACCATTATTACCACCCCAACGATTACCAGGTGGACCGCCACGACGATCATTACCACCGAAACGGCGTGAATCATTATTGCGGAAATCGCGCCGGCGATCATCGTTTCGGCGTCGATCATCACGATGATGATAATCACGACGGTTACGTTTATCGCGGCTGGGATTGGCATCCAGAGCTTTTTTGCCTTTCTCATTGTACTTTTTAACCTCATCCTTGGCTTCATCGCCACTTAAGTCTGTGTAGATGATATCATCGAACCAGCCAAATTCAAGTGATGGCATATTAAAGTTGGCTGCAAGAAAAAGCATTATAACATTTAAAATTTGTAAAGTTTTAATTTATTTACATAAAAAATATGCTGAAATTTTATTCATAAACAAGGTAGAAACCAGAGATCTGCAATGAGTACTTGCTAACACAGCGAATATAACAATAAACAAAATAACCGATTGATTTAAATCATTTGCAATAATTTAATATTTTCGTTACTATTGTGAAACTCTTGGTAACTATGAAAACAAGAAGTACTCAATGGAATACATATTCATGACTTAAAGAAGAACAAATTTAATAAAGCTTCTCCCCTCTTATACAAATGCAACAAATATGGTTCAAGCTTCCATAAAAAATTTTCGGGAGACCTAGACACATTGTCAAAATTTGATCTTACATGTATATAGGTATTGATTTCCCGAAATCTAAGCTTTCTAATGCAACGCAAATGCGATGCTCTATAAAAGAAGTTTCGTGAATTTGTAAAATAGTTTAAGAATGATATAAATATTTTCGTAGGCACTGCATGTACTGATTCTGAGCTTTGTGAATTTGTTTTATAAGAATTTCACTATTCATTGAAGCATTAAATAAAATTTTACACAGTCTACAGAGCTAATTTAGCTGCCCTCTTCATAAAGGTTAAGCTTGCATGTAATTTCACTTTTTTTGGACCACTCTAATACAGCAAGTACAAATCAAGTAAGTGAAATTGCTTATAAACGATTTATCCTCATTGTGACCAAGAGAGAAAGTCGAATTAATGGTTGCACTAAAAAAACTAAAATCTGAGAAGCTTTAGAGCATAGAGGGTTGCTTACATTTTTGCTGTTGCAATTGTTAACATGATCCTCTCAATGGCAACTGTTTTATACGCCCGCTTTACTGCTTTGAAAGTGACTAAATTTAAGTAGCGAAAGAGTGACTCGTTGCAGATCTTTGGTAAAAACAGAAATAAAACAAATATATTATTATTGAGCCCTTTTTTAATTACACTTAAAATTAGGCAAAATAATAATGATTAAGAAAACAGAGAGCAAAGCTTGTGTCAAATTTTAGATTTACTAGTATCCTCAGCGGTTAGTGTTATAGATTTAGTTCATACATACGCTCTAACGAAAGGAATTGAAACTAATAAAAATGTAGCAAATCAGTTTTCAATCAAGTAATTTTTTAACTTAGGTGAGTTATGTTTCTTTTCTCTTCGCATGACAAAGAAGTCAAATAGTTCTGATCTCTTCATGATGATCTTCTTTGAGGACTTTTCAATTGGCTTTAATTTTAAATTTAATTGAGACTACAAAGAGCTAATGTTTTTGGAACCCACCCGTCAATAACGTCGATAATTCAAAGAAATTGATGAATATATTTTGTTTATATTTTCTTAAAACATAAATTCTTCTTTAAAAGTGTGCGAAGTTTACATACATACATTGGTATAAGGATTTTTATTCATAATTTTTTGGCTAATATTCGTTGATTATAAAGGGTGTTTTTTTTAGAGGTATAGAGCTTCGAATTGAAATAAAACACAAGAAAATCGTTTTAATGTCCATCAATTTGGCTTTATTGGAAGGATGATTTTATGCCATTAATGTTTAAATATGATTTCGGGCATGTGGCCGCCGCGGCTGGCTCGAATAAAGCCAATTCTACAGGTCCAATTTTGAACCACTTTTTCGAGCATATGGGGCCGTATGTCGGCAATAACGCCACGAATGTTGGCTTCCAAGTCCCCTAACGTTTCTGGTTTGTTGGCGTAGACGAGCGACTTCACATATCCCCAAAGAAAATAATCCAATGGTGTCAAATCACACGATCTTGGTGGCCAATCGACAGGTCCATTCCGCGAAATTATGCGCTCATCGAATGTTTCCTTCAATAAATCGATTGTGACGTGCGCTGTGTGGCATGTAGCGCCGTCTTGTTGGAACCACAACTCATCCACATTCATGCCATCCAATTCGGGAACAAAATAGTCGGTTATCATGGCTCCATACCGGTCTCCATTAACGGTAACTGACTCTCCAGCATTATTTCGTAAGAAGTATGGCCCAATGACTCCACCAGCCCATAGAGCACACCAAACAGTCAGTTTTTGTGGATGTAATGGCGTCTCAAGGGTCTCATGTGGATTCTCTTCACTCCAAATGCGGCAATTTTGCTTGTTGACGTAGCCATTCAACCAAAAATGAGCCTCATCACTGAACAAAATTTTGCGATGAAAATCAGCATCGAGATCAATCTCATTTTCGGCCCATACACCAAAATCACGACGCATTGCATGGTCTCGCGGCTTTAATTCTTGCACAAGCTGGATCTTGTAAGGTCGCAAGCCAAGATCTTTGCGCAAAATCTTCCATAAAGTTGATGGACAAAGCTCCAATTGCTGTGCACGGTGGCGAATCGATTCATTCGGGTCCTCTTCAACATTTTGCTCTACAGCGGCAATTGTTTCTTCGGTGCGCACTGTTCGACGTCTCTGCGGATGCGTATTATCACATAGAGTAAACGTAGTGCGAAAACGATCCATGGTTAACCGAATTAATTGCTCTGATGGACGATTATGTCGACCATAAAATGGACGGAGCTTGCGGTAAACTTCGCGAACTGAACCATTATTTTCGAAATAAATTTGCACGATTTGCAAGCGTTGTTCTTTTGTCAACCTGTTCATGATGAAATGGCAAACCAAACTGAACATAAATGACATAAGAGTTGCCAGATTTGACCATAAAATGCCAGTTTTATCTCTATTCGAAAAACAAACCTCTAAAAAAAACACCCTTTAGTACTGTCATTTATAAAAGTAGTCGTTTTAATACAATTTGTTATCATATTTTTCAAACAGAAGATGAATACGTCATATGCAGAGACCGCTGTAGAATAGACGAGTGTATAGTATTAAAGGGTGTTTTTTTTAGAGGTATAGAGCTTCGAATTGAAATAAAACACAAGAAAATCGTTTTAATGTCCATCAATTTAGCTTTATTGGAAGGATAATTTTATGCCATTAATGTTTAAATATGATTTCGCCGCGGCTGGCTCGAATAAAGCCAATTCTACAGGTTCAATTTTGAACCACTTTTTCGAGCATATGGGGCCGTATGTCGGCAATAACGCCACGAATGTTGGCTTCCAAGTCCCCTAATGTTTCTGGTTTGTTGGCGTGGACGAGCGACTTCACATATCCCCAAAGAAAATAATCCAATGGTGTCAAATCACACGATCTTGGTGGCCAATTGACAGGTCCATTCCGCGAAATTATGCGCTCATCGAATGTTTCCTTCAATAAATCGATTGTGACGTGCGCTGTGTGGCATGTAGCGCCTCTTGTTGGAACCACAACTCATCCACATTCATGCCATCCAATTCGGGAACAAAATAGTCGGTTATCATGGCTCTATACCGGTCTCCATTAACGGTAACTGACTCTCCAGCATTATTTCGGAAGAAGTATGGCCCAATGACTCCACCAGCCCATAGAGCACACCAAACAGTAAGTTTTTGTGGATGTAATGGCGTCTCAAGGGTCTCATGTGGATTCTCTTCACTCCAAATGCGGCAATTTTGCTTGTTGACGTAGCCATTCAACCAAAAATGAGCCTCATCACTGAACAAAATTTTGCGATGAAAATCAGCATCGAGATCAATCTCATTTTCGGCCCATACACCAAAATCACGACGCATTGCATGGTCTCGCGGCTTTAATTCTTGCACAAGCTGGATCTTGTAAGGTCGCAAGCCAAGATCTTTGCGCAAAATCTTCCATAAAGTTGATGGACAAAGCTCCAATTGCTGTGCACGGTGGCGAATCGATTCATTCGGGTCCTCTTCAACATTTTGCTCTACAGCGGCAATTGTTTCTTCGGTGCGCACTGTTCGACGTCTCTGCGGATGCGTATTATCACATAGAGTAAACGTAGTGCGAAAACGATCCATGGTTAACCGAATTAATTGCTCTGATGGACGATTATGTCGACCATAAAATGGACGGAGCTTGCGGTAAACTTCGCGAACTGAACCATTATTTTCGAAATAAATTTGCACGATTTGCAAGCGTTGTTCTTTTGTCAACCTGTTCATGATGAAATGGCAAACCAAACTGAACATAAATGACATTAGAGTTGCCAGATTTGACCATAAAATGCCAGTTTTATCTCTATTCGAAAAACAAACCTCTAAAAAAAACACCCTGTACAAGGGGGATTCTAAGGGGAATCGAAAATAATAGTCTTAAACACATAATTAGTTGCGGTGAAGCCGGTAAAGAAACTAGAACGGCGAACTGCTTTACATTAATAGTGACACACATTTAATGATGGAAGTACATCGCGCCAGCATATGTTAGAACAAAGATACCTAGGGTTCACCCTATCACCGAATAGAAAACTAGATAAAGTGTTTTTAGCATTAGAAAACCTTGGAAGAGTATCCTGCTTTTCATTGAGAGTTATGAGCAGCACTGACGTTGGATTATTTCCTTCTAGTGCTTCCTATTCGTTTCAAGATACTTTACATTCAACAATCCTACGCAGCAATAATAAAAAAGTTCTCCCTATACGAACCCAAGGATAGTGGTCTTTGCCATCACTCCAGCGAAGAAGTAAAAAGTCTAAGGCAGTAGCAACGCTAACCCCCAAAGCAGGGAAATCGTGGAAAACAGAAGAGCTACAAACAAAACACATTAGAACCACAAATAAATAACTCAAAGCGACTTAAGTCCTAAAAAATTAACACAAAAAAAATAGCTTGCAAGAAGATAGACAACCGATTAAGGCTGTCAACCAATCAAGGTCAAAAACGAGAAACTATTATCTACTTCAGATAACCAGCTAATCCGCTAGAAAAAACAATCAGTTCATAGACTATCTGCATTCCACCTTCACCCATTAGTGTCTCATAGAAGGTCACAACGATTGGAGTCGTCCCCGCTTTCTTTAACATAGATCACAAATGTATTAAACATCAGTTGCCGAAATGTTGAAACGCTAACCGGAGTTCACCGTTTAAGACTGGCTCTAGAAACCTTTTGAAAATTCTAAAAACGGACGATTTGCTAACTTGCAGCACCTAAGAATTTAACCTCAACAGAACTTTATACGAAGGCTTCAAACGTAAAGTCCTACATAAGGGATCTTTAGATTCTTTTGAGTCTGTGTCGTTTGTGTGCCTATCACAAATTTTGGTTTTTGATAGTATGTACTGAAATTTTAGGATGTATTTAGAAGATTTCGCCTATGCAGATATCGTCTGACCTCAGATATTTTGGAAAAGATCTGAAAAACATCTCCACTTAAACAAAAAGCATGTCTCTCCGAAGAGCGAGTGCCAGCAGTAATTGCATAATGGGTGAATCCATCATAGAATATGTGTATGACTTCACTCAAGGGTCGTCCATAAAAAACGTCAGTAGAAGCGGGGAGGGTCGTACAAATATCACCCGAGCTTTTTCTCATGTGAAACGTACAAAAAAAGACGGTGTCCATAATCCTTTGTGGACTTCCTTTAATGGGTATGGGAAGGGATAACAAAATCGGATAGCCAGGTGGAGGGAGTGAAATTTTTAGAATTTATGCGGACGACCCAATACTTGGGAGTTTTCAGGTATTAAATTTAGGTTTGCACTTTTGAGAACGGTTTATATCTATAACTCAAAAACTATACATTTTTAGTATATACATGCACATTATACGATTTTATGTAGAGAATCTACATTTCCGATGGTAACTGCAATTAGTAAAGTAAAAAAACATTTTTTCAACGAAGTAAGTGAACAAAACTATTTAAATAAAACCGAATAATTTCAATTTTTTAAATCTTTGTATCTAACTTTTTTCTGAGTGAATTTCAGGTATAAGCATTTTTTCACAAAAAAGAAAGCTGACGGTATTCCCGAAAATTGGCTTAGATACAGTCGTTTAAAGTTGCCTACTTTGTACGGTTCATCAATTTTCATTTTTATACCATGTTGGTGTAATTTTTACACGCAAAAATTATTTGTATTCAATAAAAAAAAGTATTTCTGGTTTATCAATTATAATGATAAAAATATTTCTTCAAAATTTTGATATTTATATGACCTTAGATATAAAAAAACTTTAATGTTGCTATTTTAAAGATTCTAAGTTTGAAATTGTACGAATATTACTTGTTTATTATTTGTTCGTATACATATATTATTTATTAATGCTGTTTCCAATGGGCTTGGTCTCTTTCGCGTAAAAGATTTATTTCACGAAATGCTGTCGAAACCTTCAAGTAAAGCATTTTTTCCCATGTAATTCCTATGGAAAATATTAATATTATGAGCTCCGGTTTGGAACAAAAAAAATCCAATCGTCCTAGTATACAGCAGACTTTACTGGAGCAAATACTTTGCCGATGCACTAAAGGTTGTCACAGAAATTGCAACTGCAGAAATTTCGGAATTAGCTGTTCCATGTAAAGAATATATGAGCTTAAATTGTAAAAACGCTGATGTTTCAGAAGTTATGGAAGACGTCCAAAACGATGTTGATGAAAATATTGATATTCCATTCGAAAACATTATCGGAGAAATATAGTAGTTATGTAAGTTCCAAAAAAATATTCTTTAATACAGCAATTAAAGCAAATTAACGTTAAAGTTTTTTATATCTAAGGTCATATAAATATGAAAACTTTGAACAAATGCCTTTATCATTATCATTAATTAAATAAAGGTAAAATTGGTAAAGTCGTACAAAAGTAGGTAACTTTGAAGGACAGTATCTCAGCAAATTTGTATCAAAAATGAGGTTGTCGCCATTTTGACGGGAATTATAGCAGTTTTGTGGACCAATGTCTACACCTGAATCCACTCAGAAAAAAATTATACACAAAATTTAGTAAAACAAATTAAATTTTTTAAGGTTTCTTCTTAAATCGATTTTTCGACTTATTTTGTTTAAAAAAAATAAGTTCTTTAAAAACTGCCACTTCGATGGCAAATTTGATTCTCTGAAAGCTAACTTCTCACCACTATTCTGTTGTGTCCATTTCGATTACACAAAATGGCGGGTACCTACAGTTTTATGCCGGATCCGAACAGCAGTCATTGAGAGAAGCGTATCAAATTGAACTTTCAAGTATTGCCAGTAACTTGCGAGAGAGGGCGCCATACAAAAAAACATTCAATATTAACTATCAAACTCAAAATCATTAAGGAGCATTACGAGAGCTTTCAAGTATCGTGCAAAAAACAATTCTCAACGCCAATTGAAACAATTTCAATGTTCAAGTAGGGTTGTTTAATGTCCTCCTATTATTTCTAATATTGCTCTATAATGTGCACTCTTACTGGGAATCATGTGAATTTTACGGTCACCTCGTAGCTTATGTCGATGATATCATTGCCATATATGAGACTCAGCAGTCAGGTAGCCACTGTTGAACTACGTATTAGCGATGCGAAAACTAAACCAATATCACCAAGAACGCTTCCTTCAAAATTTAGCATATACGAGAACAATCGCAAACATCATCGCATCGTTTTGGTGCCTTGGCCGCGTTTTTCAACACAAAGCGACAAATTTTTTCCACAACTTAATAAAAAATGGAAGTAGAAACATAATCAACACAGAATAAACTGCTTATATTTAAATCAAATGTTTAAGCAGTGTTGCTTTAAACTTATCCATCACACGCACAGTGATGAGACGAATGCAAACTTTTGTAAATTCCTACTTGATACGGATATTGAGGATTGGGTCGACCCACACAATCTCGACCTTCATTTGGCCACCAACGATACTCTTATCTACACAGGGATAATGAAAAAACGCGGGCAATGAATGGGTCAGATCAAGAGAGAAGCTAGAGGAGACAGATGCAGAGAAAGACAGTACAAAACCTGACGCCGAATGATAAAAGTTGATGTCAAAGATAGGAACGAACTGATAAAATAAAACAACGAGTCAGTCAAGTTAAAAATTTCCTAAATTCAAAATTATTGAAGTAGTCTTGAAAGTAAAAGTAGCAACCATATAAAATAAAATTGTACAAATGTGTTGGTATACTAGAAAAACAAGTATATGTACAGTCGAACTTTAATATTACGATCCTCTGTAAGAGTTTTTCTTTATTACGAATTTATTTCAAGGACACAGGCATTTTCGTTCCACTTTTAGTATGTTTAATAATAAGTGAAGTTGAAAGGGGTCAAAAGAAAAAAAGAAAGGATATTCCCCACCAGTTTGGAATTCCCAAACGAAAATCACTGATTATTTCAATAATAAATAAAAAAAAATTGGAATAACAAATTTTTTTTCTTTATTCTGCAATTCGAATTTTCTCTAAAACGAAGGTTTTCTGTCCCCTTCCGATTCGCCGCAGTGAAGTTCGACTATAAAATTGGTTATACGGAGATATAATCCAAAATTCCAAGTTCGAGTTCTATCTTTTCACAGCTATTCTACGGTAGACGTCGGTTCCATTGAAAAACAAAGCATTTTTATGTATGATCTCTTTCTACAATCATATTCTTTAGCCTATACACCACTTAAAAATTTATTTGTAAACTGTACGCCTCAGCATAGACAAACATAACTTTTTTAGCGATAATTCACTTAAAAAAAATCAGGAACAAATAAATTAGGCAGAGGAAAAAATAAATGTAAACAATATACAATAAGAATGAAATATATAATTACCTACAATATAAATTATAAACACATTAATAGTTGTTTGTATAATTATGTGTAAAATCAGATTTGTATTTTTATATTGCTTTAACGACTACAAATTCAAGAAACGTATGTTTTATTTAATTTTTATTTTAAGTTTAAAGAATGTGTAGATCGTTTTTTCAGAATATTTACCTCGTAAATTATTTAATGTTGATTCTCTTATTGCAAAAGCATTTCCCTTTTCTGATTTGTCATCGTTGCGGCGTTTCAATTCATCTTCATTTGGTATGCAAACAACTGCAATGCGTTTGAAGTCGCCAAACCCTTTCATTTTACGCCGTTGTGCTGATGCATATGCATTCGTCTATAATACGAATATTTTTGGATTTGTTGTAGATGTTTTCAACATATTGTAGTAGATTCGAGTGTTTTTTTTTTTGTTGGATTGCAAAGCCATTCTTGTATAAACAAAGTTATGTCCATTCGTAACGATAGAACTCGTTATTGATGAAGCATGGCATTTTACGGATTTTTAAATCGATATCTCTTTGACCCATAAAAATAAATCTTAAATACTAAAACATACCTTTTTTGCTTTTTCTTACAATTTTATAAATTTTCTCAGTTTTTTCAAACAGTTGACTTTCTTGAAAATATTTTTTGATGTTCAATAATTTGAAGTAAATATATAATAAAAATCGTAATGATATGAGTTATTAAACATTGTTCATGTTCATTGGTTGGCATCTACTTACAGGCATTCTTGCCGCACTCTCCACTTTCGAACTACATATTGTTAAAAACCTTTTTTCAAGCAGCTTTTCGTCAACTGTTACCTAACCTTTCATACTCTTTTAAATTTTCTTATACTCACCTTATTTGACATATTTCTTCTTATAAACTAATTCATACCTCTTATTTATCAGCATATTACATGGGGCCACCATTGAAATCTTTTTTGATTTCAAGAGCAATATAATTTAAAATAAAAAAATTAAATCAAAAAGGAATGCAAACGTAAACTGTATTTACTTGCATTCCTACATAATTTCGTATGAAATAATTTAGATAAGGAATAACTAAACTCAACCTAAATGTTCAACACTCTGCAGTTCCCTTCAAAAATATTTCATGTAATGTGTTTGACGAATTACCTGATCAAGTATAAAATTACGACGACGTTTAGTAGCAATCTCTTCAAGTGAAGATAAGCTATTAATGCAAAGTTCGTAAACCCTATCCCATTTGCCTTTGTGTATTGACTTGCGTGATACGCCATCAATCTGTTGAAGAAATTTGAATAAAAAAAAATATATTTTTGTTTTCAATACAAAATTAACGAATACTTACAGTCATTTTTGCAATTAAAGCATCAGCTCCAATAATATGGTAACGCTTATCAGCATTTTCTTTGACATGATTTAATGTCCAATGTGTCTTGCCGGATCCAGGGAGACCAACCAAAAGTATAACTTCACATTCTTTGCGACTTTCTGGTCGCTGTGGCCCTGGAATATATTTTTCCTCTGGTATCAAGGCAATAAGTTCATAGCCTGGTAACAGTGAAACTGGTTCACGGGGCTCTGGTTCGACTTCTTCATATTCGTCCTCAGATGATGCGCGTTTCTCATTACTCAGCTTTGATTTTTTGGTAGGCGAAGGACCACTGGTCTCATCAATTTTATCTTTCTTTGCATCTTCACTTTTCTTTTCGCCATTTTCTTGTGTAACTTTTGATGTTTCATTATCCTCGTTGGTGGCTTCAAGAGATTTTTCTTCAGATTTTTTATCAACATCTGGAAGTTTCAGAAATTATTTATAATTGAAATAGAACAATTAAAACTTATTCTTAAAACTATCACATACTTAAACACAGATTTTTGAGTTTTGGTTATTATTGGAATTTGGCTATTGCGTTATTTACAGATATTCGCGCTAGTTGTGGTCAACTTTAATTTAACATACCGTACACAAGCTCTGTCAAAGTTAATAAACTTTACTAAGGAATTTTATTTGTTTTAACGTAAAATTAATTAATTTTTATTTAAATACTTTACAGTTTTCATTTTAGGTAAAATAAAAGAAACAACTGTAAACTTAAACTGCTATTGAAACGTACTCAATTAATTATAAATCAAAAATTATTGTACGGTTTTTGTCAAAGTTTCTATGAACTGTAATGAAAATTATGTGTGAAGGTGTTTTTTAAGAAAGCCCCAGAGTAAGTGTAATAGTACTATACATTTTTTTTGAACATATATGAAATATACATACATATATTATAGCAAAAGAAATTGTGTTGATCAACTTTCCCAATCAATGCATAGCTGAATGTTCGTAACGTATTTTTTTTTAAAGCAAAGTTTGGCATTTATTTATTTTCATTTAGCGCATCAAAATCCTATTTACAATTGAATTTACATTACTATTTAGATAGAAAATGTTGATTTGGTAAGATTTTTCAATAAACAAAAAAAATAATTTCAGATAAACTGTGGTTGCGAAAGTTCATCAGCTTTCTGAAAATTTCTGACATTAATAAATATATTCAATTTGTCTATATTTTTCAGCTTTAGTGTTCTTTAAAAACTCCGCGACAAAAATGTATTTTGAAATTTACACAAACCTTCATTGTTCTCTGTAACTTCCATTGCTTTTTCGTCACCCTCATGCTTCTCTTCTTCGTCGTTGATTTTATCATCCTTTTTCTCTTCTTCACTCTCTTTCATTTCCACATCTTCATCAAGTTTAGCATTTTCACCCTCATCTTTTTTCTTAACTTCACTATCTTTCGCTTCTTCACCCTCATTCTCAGCTTCACTTTCTTTCACTTCTTCAGCATCTTTCTCAGCTTCACTATCTTTCTCAGCTTCGCCGTCTTTCTCAGCTTCGGCGTCTTTCTCAGCTTGGCCGTCTTTCTCACCTTCCCCGTCTTTCTCAGCTTCACCATCTTTCTCAGTTTCACCGTCTTTCTCCTCATCATCATCTTTTGCTTCATCAACAACTTTCCAATTCTCCTGGTTGCTATCAGTTAGCTCTTCTTTTTCTTCCTCTTTGCGGGGCTTTTTACGCAAGCGTTTTGGTCGCTCTACGTTACCCAATAAATTTTCATTATCAGCGAAATTCACATGAAATTCGTAGCCTTTGGTTACGATATGTGGAAACAATGCATCACTCTCTCCTAAAATACTTTTATCAAATTCAAACGCAACTCCAAGATCTTCACCATTCAATGTGTATTTAATGGTACATGGTGTACTTTCCAAATCCAAATAGCATCCAATGACATCGTCGAGTTTAAATGATTTTCCATAATCAGCAAACTCAGAATTTAATGCTTTTTGTCCAGATTCGCAGTATGCAAAAGAGTTCTCACTTTCACCAAGCAAAAGACTTGTGTTAGGCAGTGAGAATCCAACTCGCAAACCACGCACATTTGGTTCATCGCGAAACTGATGAGACCGACCTAACACCATTTCCTCAGCAATCCGTACTTCATAACACACTTTACCCTCACGTACGCCATAGTTGGTACGTGCACCTGACCAAACCAAGGAAAAAATTTCGTGAAACATTGGTTTTGCTGAAGTGAAGGTGACGGGATCTATGCGCAAGTGCAGATCAGAGTCAACTGTAAATATTTCAATTGATTTTATTATTGTTAATTATAATAAAGTTAAGTACATCCAAAATTATGCTTTTTGTTAATATTACTGGTTTGAAATTAAAGTCAAAAATGTTAAACCAACACAACTGACTTTCAAAACTTTTAATTGTTTAGACTAAGAAATTTAAGGCTTGAACTTACACCAACTTAGTCCAAACTGTTTATCTTCAATAGATGGCTCATCTTCTGGATTTGGCGCCTCTTCAGCTTGTTTCCTAGGACTTGAAAGACCACTTGCACCGCTGCGACGCTTTGGTGAACGAGAGCGCGATCTAGATCGAGAACGTGACCTTGAACGGGAATGAGAACGCGAACGAGAACGAGATGCTGAATGCGAACGTTTACGACTTTGACGTTTTTCTCCGCTTAATCTTTCATCGTCAGTTTGTTTCTTTTTCTCAGCGGTGTCCTTTAACTTCTCTACTTTTTTTGTATTCTCAATTTTTTCATCCACTTCCATAGCCTTTTCTTCGTTTGGCTCAGTGTCTCCTTGATCATTTTCGTCATCTTTACTTTCCATTACTTTACTGTCAATATTTTCATCTTCCTCCTGATCTTCTTCTGCTTCTTCTTGTTCATTTTTACCATTAGTTTCACTGGGATGTTCATCATCTTCATCAACTTCAGAATGTTCATCATCTTCGGGTTCTTCTGTTTGCTCCACTTCTTCGGTTTCTGACTCTTCTGCTGGGTCTTCTGCTTTGGTGGATCCTTCTTCTTCCTCTAGTGTATCCAACGTTGGTTCAGCAATTTTTACAGGCGAAGGGGACGGTGAACGTGTCATTGAGCGCGTACGTCTACTGCGACGACCCGGTGTTCCCGGGGTACCAGGACAAGCGGCTCCTTGAACGAAAAAAAGAAAACATTAATGCCAGATCATTGATTCCTAAGATTAAAGATTTTAATATTTGTATATTTTGGGCTTTTAGGTCACAACTAATTTGATCAATTATTATTATTATTATTATTTATTAGCTTCCAAATAAATTATAAAAACTAACAAGGAAAGGAGCATTGGCTGCTAAGACAATCAGCTCTAGATACAAAAAAATAAGTGAAATTAAGCGGGAGGAAACGACTTTGAAAAATGCAACGCTGCCTCCTGAAAGATTTAGGCGAGCACTAAAGTCTGTGCTAAATATAGTACCTTTTTTTAATAAAATTAAAGTTCTCATAAGAATATACAGTGGTTGTCGAATCCTGTCACAATCATGGGTTACCACCCATTTATGAAAAATTGACCCAATAAACGGGTGGAAACCCATGTTTGGGATAGGATTTGACAAGGCAAACATTCTATTTATGCTCTTCGAGCTCTATCATTTAGTATACATTTCAAGCTGTAATCTTTATTAACAAAAATTGACAAAAAAACCGGTGCAACCCATGATTTTCATAGCAATTAACAGTGCAACCTCGTATATTCTAATTAGGCAATTCGAGTTCTCTCGTTTGGCATACATTTCAAACTATAATCTTATAGACTTTTAGTTGAAATATCAAAATTCAAAAAAACTCGGGCATATCCGAGAATCAGTAAGGACTTTGGCAAGGTAAACCTGGTTGCTTAGTTTCACCAAAATGCATCTTCGTCTTTCCCGTACATCCTTTTTCTGTAACTTTATACACTCGACTTTTCTATAGCGCGCTCTTGGGCTATAGTTTCATAGATTAAGCAGTGTTAGCTAGTCGATTTCCTTCGAAATAAGTAGTTCACAAAAAAACCGAAAAATATTTTAATAAGTTCTTTTAAATTTGAAGTATTGAAAAAACTTTAATATAATCTTGTCTAAAAAACTGCAATTTACAGTTAAACCTGAAAATATGGCAACACTTCTTGACAGATAAAAAGAAAGGTTCGGAAGGTATTTAGTTGACAAACGTTTGATTTTGACATTATCGTTATGTAGTATCTTATAAATGCGACGAATATTGGAAAAGTTATAGTATATTGCGATATAATCTGTAGACGCTTCTACACACCATATACAAGTTAATAAAGAGTTTAAGCAATTTTTTTCTTGCAAAGATCTCTGCTGTGATAAAATTTGAAATAACCATCCTATGTGCATATATTTAGTTTTTTGAAAAATAAAATAAGCATAGACCAAAAAAATTGACACAACCATGAAATCAGCATGAAAATTAGTCTCCCTTATTAAGTAATACACTTCTAAACACTAGGTAAAATACTTTTGTATTGATTAATGCTTAAGTTTTTATTTTTAAAGATAATTGATGTCAACTGCGTTGCAAAAATAAACGCGACAAATATGTAAGGACGCGCGGATCTGCATCTGATTACATACAACTTTTGAAAGATCATATTCGATAAAATGCAGGATAAAAGCAGAGTTCGTAAACACTCCTCATTGAGGAGAAATAATTTACTCATCATCCTCAATACAATTCATTTCAAGAGTATTCAATTTTGATGTTATCATTTATGAGAAAACAATATGGAGTGATCATTCGTTTAATATCTTGAGTGAACAAACTATTAAATTTTTCTTTCATAGTTATCGCTTACTGCATAGGGCCGTGCACATGATCCTTCATGCTGTCCAACATGGCTTGACAAACATCAATGTTTGATCATGTGAACTCTAGAAACAGTCGCTTGACACTCATGTTGAAAGGATTTCAAAATGTTTTGAATTTTCTGCTGGTTTGTCCATACGTACAAGTTGTGTGAACGCTGGCTGTCAAGCCTAATGAAAATTTTTCATTTCGGTGTCCGTTAACAATAATCAGTTTTGGCAAGATGTTTTTGAACCTAATAAAAGTATTCCAGAAATTTGGAGAACAAAATGCGAAAAATACAAAAACTTGAATGCAAAACATAACGAATATGAAATGCTTTTAGAAAAATTGAAGGAAATCGAGAAAATGCTACGGTTGAAGCATTAAAAAAATAGATAAAAACTTTACGATTTTGCTAACGTAGAGATCTTTAAAAAATTAAGAATAGTGAAAGATCAGGCTCGGGCACCGACAAAATCTATGTTCCGAGCCTTGGGAATTTCCACAATTTACGTTTCTTAAGGGACATATCTTCGTTTTAAGGGAGCTGTTTTTTATTATTACAGGAAGCGGCACCTCCGCAAAATAAAAAAGCAAAGGAGAGGAGTGAGTAATGGGAGTGATATGTACGCTTCAAAATTTTTCTGCAGATGATGTTTAAAATTCGTGTTTGTCAAGCCATGCTCGACATCATGAAGGATGGTGTGTACGCCTATAATATATTCAAAGATACTCAATGAGAGATACATATTTTTATTTCTCACCCATACTTCTCTCATAAATCTTTGCAATGATAAATTCAACTCAACAATAGGAATGCTGCATTATGCGCTCGTAATACGAAATTTAAAAAAACTATTTTTTTCGCTCGCTCAATTCAATTCAATTTATTGTTTTTTTTTTTCACTGCACTCTAACTGTAAATTTTATTTTATTTACACTTTTAAGCCACAGCGTTACAGCTTCAGTCCATCACTACAAACTTTTTGAATGAAATAGAAAAATCGCCAAATGAATTTATCATTTAAATACTCACGAGCGAGTTTCCACTCTGAGCATCTTATAGCATTGACTAGCTTCGCTTCGCTGCCAATCTCCGCTTATAGCGCCAGCCTAAGACAGTACTCAGCTAAATTAGAAACCCTTTACACTGGTATCTTGTATTTGATGCAAATTTAAATTATTGCATTGTTTCGAATTCGGATCTTCTGCCTGAATCGTATTTTACTCTTCCAGACTAGTCACTTTTAGGGTATCAAGCTCTGCCGACAAGCGACACATCAAATATTAGTATTTGATAATCGTAGGCAAGTCTCTCGTTCACGCGACTCGTATTCTTATCTTCTGAGATTAAAAATGCCGGTTGGGATGTAATACAAAAACACATACTTGAATGCGATGAAAATGGGTAAGGTTAAAATACTTAACAAATACAGTAGAGCCTCGATTATCCGTCACTCCGTAAACCGTCACGGCCCACTTCATTTCATGTTTTAATTTTGCTGTCGTATTATCAAAATAAATAAAATGCGGTTCATTTCCTGCTATTTATGCGACGGATTTTTTCGTTTCGTCTGTGTTTCGTCGTCTTAGCTCACATTTAGAGAAGATCAAAATAAGCTTTTATGAAATATCCTGAGTTCCTAAAAATGTGTCGCAAAAAATGTATTATTACACGCAATGTGTTTTAAAGACGGTAAGATAAATAACATTCATCATCTTCATTACAATATCCAGATTCTCCATCACAATTAACAAATTCAGATTTTTTAGATTTGAGGACAACGAACAAATTCTCAGAATTTAGGATATATGATCTGAAACTTGTGTGTTTTCTATCAAATGTCTGAAGAATAATCGAGGTTCTACTGTAGGTCAAATACGATACATTTACAAGCACAGTGTTGTTGTGCTATAAATGGTCCGAGTTGTTATTTGTATAACACAACTGTGTATTTTGCGCAAGCTTTTGCTAATTGCTACAGTACTACTAGTTGGGACGAGACAGGAGAATATCGCGAAGAATGTACCATGTTTTGCAAGAAAATATTTTATTTTTCAACTTATTTCTTTAGTATGTATATCCAAAACTAGTTTCGCTAGCCAGTTAAAACAAATTATATTTGGTTATTTTTGCTCATTCTCAAAAAATTTGCAACGATTGCAAAACAGGGAATAGAAGAAAAATTCCGGAGTGTTTATTCATGATAGTGGTGACAATCTTTGGACGTACGTGTTGAAATTTTATAGAAAAATTTTAAGTTTAACGCATCGTAAACAATCAAAACATCGGTTTTAAATTTGTTTCGTTGTTACGGTCTGTTTGGATTTTAGGTGACGATTTATATATTCTTGATCAACATGCTGATCTGTACAACATACAAAAATTTTAAGAAAATCGGGAAAACATACGTTGAACGATATAATTATCAAAATTTCATATAACTCATATTTTTATTTATGAAATTTTTTTAAAATTTTAGATTTGTGTTCTATCGAAAACCATCGTCGGTTCGAGATGCCACGAAAATCGCAATTTACGCTATTAATGTAGAGTTAAGTTTCTTAGTTCTGAAATAGGTGACATTTTAAGCTCGTTTGCCTTAGGGATGAATACACCCTTAAGTACATATCGTTACTTTATGGTAGAAATATCGTAGCTCTAATTTTTATTTTACAGGAGAAAAAATTAATAAAACTTAATACCGATATTTTCAAATGTAGTACATTGTTTTCTTTATATGCGTATTTAAGTGTATCTATCAGAATTTACAAAAAAAAAAACGATTTTAAAAATAAAATTGAGTTACGTCCTTTCATACATTCAACTAACGATATGTGTTAAATTACTTTCACATTTGACTGCTGGTCACTCTAATTCCAAGTAATACATTACTTAGGTTAGAACGAATATTTAGAAACATAATCACAATTTCTCCTGTATATATTCAATATGCCATTCGAGAACACAATTTTTTTCAAATTTTTTATTTTTACTATTTATATCCAACGAAAATAAATTTGAACTTACCTCCTTCCCCAATTCCATCTACATGCGCTTTAAGCCGCTCAATTAGCACAGCTTTGACGCCTTTAGTGTCCAAGCCACGCGTCTGCAGCTCGTTCCGCAAGTCAACGACTTTCATTTTCTCCAACTTGGCGATATCCATGATGGAGGAAACACGGTCAATTCTTACAAAATTTGCTTATCCAAAGGAATATATTGCGTTTTTAATTGTTTTAGTTTCTTTTACTGCGCACATAAATGAAAAGAAACAAAGTTCAATGAATTTTGCCAAGGAATACTTTTTGTAATACTCGGGAAACGCGCCAAGCAAAAAAGGTACAAAAATTAAATAGTCTTTCACTGAATTTCCTTAATTTGTACTAAGTTTTGCTTATTAAAATAATTACTTCAACGTATGCACTTTTTCCACCAATTTAAAGAGTTTTAAAAGGTATTTCTACTATTTCCTCCATTTAAAATCACCTCTTCAAAAAAATGCCGTATGAATTTTTCGCCTTCTTCATTAAATTGATTGCGATGACGAACGTGCGAAGAAAATGCGAACGCGTACGAAAAACGAGAGGCTGCATCCCGAAAATGGCGGCTAACTTGCACAATTTTCGAACAAGCGAGGTTGATGCGAATGTAATAGAGTCATATTCATAACATTATGGCAGTTCACATTAACTTTCACGTTGGACTGCAAAACTAAACCACAATCATTATCGCTTTACGTTGAATATCGCTTTGTTTTCACAATGTTCATCAAAGATCATGTACAGCAAAAATTTAAGCCAATCACATGACGGAATTTTTTATAGTCTAGTAAGAAAATAACTGTGAATGGCGAAGCCTGTGCTGGATATAATATAGTGAAAAATATGTTTTTCAAGCTCAAAATATACGGACGAGGTGTTTCCGCGCCCAACCTATGCACGTATTCAGCAGTATGAACTGTACAACTTACTAACGTTTTTGAGTCTAGTTTTTTAACTATAACATCATAAAAATCCTTGCATTCTAAATTTGGAAAAGAATTATTGAAAACTTCGATTATTTTCGAAGTCAACCATTTTGTATCGACCATTTTGTGTATTAATAGGGGAGTTCACATGATCCCTCATGATGTCCAACATGGCTTGGCAAACACGAATATCAATAAAAATCGTTTTGCGTTCTCATCATACAGCATGCTGTCAAAAATCATCTGCAGGAAAATTTTGAGGCGTACATAACACTCACATTACTCACTTCTCTCCCTTGCTTGTTATTTTGGGGTTGCTTTTAATTTTTGTTTTCAGCTTTCTAAACACGATAATATGTCCCCAAAGAAAAGTGTTGATCTATTTTTTAATGCTTCAACCGTAACATTTGCTCAATTTTCTTAAGTTTTCGTAAAAGTAATTCGAGTTCATTATGTTCTGCATTCCCGTTTTTGTATTTTTCGCATTTTGTTCTCCAGGTTTCTGGAAAACTTTTCTATAACTCAAAAAAATCTTGCCAAAACTGATTATTATTCACGGATTCCATCGATGTTCACTCTATGATATCACATTTGAAATGAAAAATTTTCATTAGGCTTGATAGCCAGCCTTCACACAAGTTCTACGGATGGACAAGCCTGCAGAAAAATCAAAAAATTTGAAATCCATTCAACATGAGTATCAGGCGACTGTTTCTAGATCAAACATTGATGTTTGTCAAGACATGTTGGACAGCATGAAGGATCATGTGAACTCCCCTAATATGGTGCAAAGACTAGAGAAAGCCGAGGTGCCGCATGCAATTTATGTGGATTCCACTCATGGTAGAACTATCCTGGTAGTGGCAATTCTAAATATCAATTCTACGTTTTTGTTTTTAGTGCTACCGTTTCTGTCAAAGTCAGCTGAGATAAGGCACTGACATTTCTAAATTACATATTAATAGGCCATAAGTCATAGCTAAAAGCGCGCGTTTTTTCAGACTTTTTATTTTATTTTGTTTTGTTTCTTCTTCACAGCGATGATGCTACTTTTTACGCTTACATAATTTCAGTTTGACAAGATGCATTCCACTTTTTCACAAGTGTGTGTGTGAATTCGTTGCTAAATTGAAATTTTAAAATTTTCTGCATGCCGCATTTTACATTTTTTGTAATAGATTGTTTATAATCTATTATAATTTAAAATAAACGCGGCAGCACGCAGAAAAATTTTAAATTTCAATATTGCAAAAACATCACACATCGCACCCGAGAAAAAGTAGATTTCAAGTCTACATTCTACGTGGAGTTTGCTCCATATGATTACATGAATTCTACTTTGAAGGACTATTAAAAGTCAACCTTCGCCGCTTACATTAGGCGTCTGCTATAAAAATATCCTATGGTTTTTTACATAAGATACTAGCTGTCCCGTCAGACGTTGCTCTGCGCTAATGACTAAGCGCGTCGATGCGCGGAAAATGCAATACGTTTAAAATTTAATAAAGGTAATGACAATTTACACCTAAGGTCCGTAGGTACATTGTATTTTGAAAACAAAATCTTAAATTTAAATATGGGACATTAAAATTGATATTTCTAATTGTAACTTGAAAAACTGTAGATTAAAAACAGAGAATCATTAAAAATGGAAATCTCAAAACATAATTTTGAAAATAAAGGGTGTTTTTTTAGAGGTTTGTTTTTCGAATAGAGATAAAACTGGCATTTTATGGTCAAATCTGGCAACTCTAATGTCATTTATGTTCAGTTTGGTTTGCCATAATATATTGGAAATGAGAGTAAGCTTCTTTCACTATAATGATTTCATGCAAAATATATTAAGATAGTCAAAATATTAACGTTTCATACCATATCGCAATTGAAAAAAATAACTTTTTATTGATTAAAACCCTCAAACATAAGCAAAAATTGAGTTTTCATAGAATACGCTGGCCAAATGTGTAACGGAAGTTGTATGTTGCATGTAATTAAGTGCACAATGTAAACTCTGCGGGGAAATTTTAAGTCTTCAACGTACAGAAAAATCCCGTTTTTTCAACGCGCGTTAGCTAATAACGTTATGGAATATTCTCAATTAGAATGGAGTACATAAATAGCGCTCAGCCAATCAACACAAAGCATTTACATGGCCTGGCCACGCACACGATCGCAATTCTACCAGTTTTCATTCCACTATTGTATGAAATCATGAGACGGAATGTAAAAGCGAAACAGCCCATTTTTAAAGTAAAATAAATTTTGATCCTAATCTGTTACATACACACATATGTGCCAAATCTTATCCATCTTCGTCAAATAGTTGCTGAGACATAAAAAACGTGGGCACCGCCCATTATGAAAATCCGTTTATTTGCGACAGACGAACGGTTTACGGTGTTTTCCAATATGAGAGGCGTGGTACCGTGTAATTTTTCATTGAAATGAAAAATGATGAATTTGGTTTTTGCTTGAATGGGGGGTATGACATCAATCTATTTCTACCCAAACCAAACTATGCTAAGGACCTACCACAGATCATAAGAAACATCTGAAGTAAAATATAAAAATCCGTTGAGTAGTTTGCGATCGACAGATCGATTATTTTGTGCTCATATGGAAGGTACTGAAACACCCATTTTTCATTGACAATTTGTGAACGTACATTCCCTTTGTGTATCTACCAAGCTCATGATAAGATATGATGAATTAGATTTTTTTTGAAGGGAAACTTCTTTAGTGAAGGGTCATTTGAAAAATTAGGTGTTCGGTCAACTAAATGCTGAGATTTAAGCATGGGAAAATATATTTTTTTAAAAATTTGTTCAAGCAAATCGCTGATACCAAAGCCTTGCTGAACCTATTCTAGATCCCGTCAACTTTCATCATTTTAATACATGAGGTTTCACCCGCGTGCGAACTGCACACATATTTTTATACCCTACACAGAGGGTATATTCACTTTATCATTCCGTTTGTAACGCATAGAAGGGGGCGTGGTAGGTATGGAAAAGTGTATATAATCTTGATCAGCGTCACCACCTGTCTATCTGTCTGTCTGTCTGTCCGTCTGTCTGTCTGTTGAAATCAGGTTTACGCGAAAACTAAGCAAGCTAATTGAATGAAATTTGGCACACACGTCAAACCTTCTTGCAAGCTGCTGGCATATAAAAATGGGCGAAATCGGTTCATGGCCACGCCTTCCGCCCATACTCTATGTATATATACCCAAGTCCATTTTGAAAAAAGTGGCTGCGATTTTGATGAAACTTGCTGATTTAGTGAAGATAAGAACAAAATTAGGGTCAGGCTAGGTTTTAAGTTTGCAAGGGCTCTTAAAGGGGCGTGGCACAGCCCAAAATTTTATCTTTCATAGCGCCATAGCTCGTAAACCGTGCAAGATATTGTGATGAAAATTGGTGCACGAATGCAGATCTTATAAATCTTGAATTGCGCATAAAATGGGCAGAATTGCAAAAGTGGGCGTGGCACTTTTTAGCAATTGAAAATTTGAATTTCGTATGTCTCCAAATTTGCAAATAAGATTTTCATAAAAATTCTAGATATGATACCACTAAAAGTAGTCATCAATACAAGTTTCGTTAATATTCTGGAAAATTTCGTTGAAGGGCGTGGCACAGCCTACAATATTTATAAACGTTATAAAAAGAGAACTTACAACGCAATCGCTATGAAATTTAATATGGCAGATATACTCGCGAAAAGGTGTCTTCTTGCAAAATTTTGGCACAATTGCGCCGGTGAGTGTGTCACCTCCGATATAAGCGAAATACGTTTAATGCTGTAGATAGTGTGCTATGAGAGTAATCTTCATAAAATTTTGAGTGGAGGTGTCGGTTACTATACGCTTTGAAATAAAATGAAGCATGACAAGATTGCATCAGTGGGCGTGGCACCTCCCTCATTAACATAAAGTTATAAGTGTTATTTTAAGTGAACTATTGGAGCAATTGATCTGAAATTTGATGTAAGTGGTTGACTGGGTATTAGAAACATATGTATCAAAAGCTGGCGAAATAGCAACGGTGGGCGTGGCACCTCCAATACAATTAAAATACCTTAAGTTGCATAACTATCGAAATATATGAGCAATCATACTGAAATTTGGTGTAAGAGGTTTGTTAATGGAAGGCTATTTTTGGATCAAAATCAGACTATTGTACCAGTGGGTGTGTCACCGCCCTAAATTTTAGGCATAATTACGGCACATATCGCAAACTCTACAAGCTATTGTGCTTAAATTTGGTTTGTGCATGTCAATCATGAATATCATTTATTGAACGAAAAGTGGGCGGAATTGGATAAGTGGGCGTGACATATTTCATGTTTTACATTTCTATTCTATTTTTTTCAACATTTCCCTTATTTTTTCGACATTTTTAACCTTTTACCTGTTCCCATTCAATTTCATTCGTCATTTTCTTCGACTCTTTTATTAATTTTTCAGCATTTTTCATATATTTCGACTTATTCAACTTCTTTCAACTTTTTACATGGTTTTTATATATTTTCAGCATTTTCATTTTTTTCCAACACTTTTCAACATTTTTAAACCTTTTTACATTATTTTCGACTTATTCAACCTCTTTAACATTTTTTTAACATCTATTTAAAAATAACTTTCAATGCAGTGTAGGGTATGTGATTTTCGGCCTGGCCGAAGGTAACACCTTTACTAGTTTATTTTTTTTTTACTGGAGGGTTTTGTAAACCAAACTATACTTATAATTAGAACCTTCCACAGACTATACGAAATATGTATCAAATGTGTATCAAATAATTGATGAGACATAAATACTTTAGACTTTTCTTAAATGGAAGGCGTGGTATACGATAAGAACATTTCACAGACCATAAGATCCAAACGGTTCCTGCATTTAATTTTTCAAGTAAAGGAAGAAAACTTTTTTCTATGCTAACAGCAAAATTTATTTCTTTGACATAAAAGGCTACATATTTTTCATAAACATTGAACATCAACTACAAAAATTTTGATTTCTTTATATAATAACATAATCTTTTGTTTCATAAATATATAAAAAATAAAATGTTTCTTTTTTTTTCTTAAAAAATGTTTACATTTGTAAATTCCCTAAACAGTTTATCTCAACAATCAGATTCTTTATGCAATCTATACATAATTTTTTATTCACTTAATTTAAAGTTATTATTGTTCTTTATTATTAAAATACCCATAACCGTAGAGTTAACATACATACATATGTTTGTATAATAATATACATACCGTCGCATTTGTAAGTAGGTTTTTCTTTGCGAAAAATGTGATTTACATAGTTTTTGTGTAAAAATAGGGAAATTTGAACTAGCCTCTAACAGTTGTCTTAAGAGCCACGCTCGCCAGCTGGTTAGAATTCGACAACTGAAATTTCGTTTGTCTTATGACTTACATTTTAACATTATGCGACGATATGCATGTACATTAATTTTACTTTAAAAAATATATAAAAACATTTTTAACACATTCATAAAGTTATATTAAATTTATATAGTACATACATTCAACAAATGTATTTCCTGTAATCGTTGTGTGTTTTCTCAAATAATTCTTATTTCAAAATTTCACAAATTTATTGGACCCAAGTGTAAGTTTGGTTTTTAATATATGTGTACATGTATATATATATATATATTCAATTTTAATATTTTAAGTACAATGGTTTGCTGATAATTCAGCATTTAAAGATATTTCTGTTTAACATGACAAGTATATAAGGAAAATTTTCATTCTTCACTTCACTTTACTTGCTATGAACTAAGTTTAAAAATTCTTCTCGTGTTTTTGGATCGTCACGAAACTGTCCCAGCATAGTTGACGTAACAGTTTTGCTGTTGATTTTTTGAACTCCACGCATTACCATACACATGTGCCTAAAAGTAGATAATATAAATAGTTTTTTTTATTAATTTACGAATAATTATTTATACAAGGCCGTACGAAGATATTTGGCGCCCAGAGCAAAGCTATTACTTGCCGCCCTTATTCTCAAAGTAACGAATTTCCCTTGGGGACAAAAGGGCTCGACTCATAGGATTTCCAACATGTTGTATGAGAAATGTGAACAATGAAAAAAAAAAAAATTAATTCAGGTACACTGAGAAAGCAATTTGATTGAATATAGCAAATTATATTTGATACTAGCTGATGCCCGCGACTTCGGACGCGTGGTTTAATATATTAAGAGTACTCCTCTAAACGCGAAAGCTTTCGAGCTTGTTAACGGGAACATCCCTATTTATGCAAACGTGTAATAGAGGTCTGAATGAGTGCACTCAAAACGACAATCAAGCTACTCGCCACGTTGCGAGTCAATCGAGCTCTTGTGCACAAAAACCGCAAATCAAATCAAATCGAAACATCAAGCAGGGGAGGCGAGTGCTGCACTTGCAAATAAATCGCATGTAAAATGTGTTACAAGTCCATGCACTCGAAGTTAATTGCATTCGGAAGTTTACATGATGATCGTTTCGAGTGCGCTCATGCAGACGTCTAACTTGTAAGCGAATGAGCACTACGCAGAATAACATTTCAATAGGCTATTATATGTTTGTGTTGTGCGTTTTAAATTATCTTAATTTTTAAATTTGTGTTTTTTGATAGAAAACAATTATTCAGGGTGTTAAAATTTGAGGTATATTTTTAAATTTTAAATAAAAGCCATAAATAAGTCTTTATTTATGTTTGTGGGAATTTAAACTGCATTTGTTTTGGTTCATTCATTCAAGTGACTTCCTCTGCTAGATTGACAGGAGGTCAATCTTTTACCAAAAGTTTGAATATCTTTTTCATATAGTGATGGTTCAATTAGTGATTCTGTTATTTGCTCGCTGATATTGTCTTTGAGGTGGTGAGCAGTTTGAGGATTACCCGCATAAGCTTTACTCATTAAAAAAACACATGAGAAGAATTCCAATGTGTTAAATCACGTTCTGTCCTTCGAGAAATAATTCGATTACAAAACTTCGCTTTCAAAAGACCGATTCATTTCGTTGCTGTGTGGGATGTTACACCGTACTGCTGAAATCACATATTTTGCACATCAATATCTTCCGATTGGCTACACTAAAAGTTTCAAATTATCTCTCGAAATCGAGCTCCATTCACAGTAATTACATTGGCATTTTGATTTTTGAATATATATGGACCAATTACGCCACTTCATCAAAATCTAAACCATACAGATTTTTTTTTTTTGCTTCATTAGCTTTTCAAACAATTCTTCAGCCCAAATGCGACAGTTTTGTTTGTTGACATAGCTGCCTTGAAATTCTGAATAGCTTTCACCATATGTAAAATATGTTTTAGTAGTGAAAACGAATTGTTCGTATAGCGTTCCATTTTAACTAACCAGAATGTATTTATTTTATACCTGAAAAACAACGGTGCAATGAAGTACCCATAAAAAAGGGCGGAAAATTATAAAAAAAACACCCTTTATAAATAGATATAATTACATGCATGCAATTATTAAACACTTCTAATGTTGGTGTATTAAGCTCGGTTGCATTTTTTGGCAGAATAATTGGAATAAAACGCGAGTAACTCATAAAATATGTAGCTTTCAGAAGTTGCCTAAGTATTCGGGTTCGTCAAAAGTTTAAAATCACTAGTCAGTTTTAATAGATAAGAATTTTGCTTAGCCAATCGTTGGAAAACTAATTAAAATTAGGTGCCTGCTAGTCATCGTTTATCAATACGGCCGTACTTATTTAAAAAAATTATATTGTTTTGTAAAGGGTGTTTTTTTTAGAGGTATAGAGCTTTGAATTGAAATAAAACACAAGAAAATCGTTTTAATGTCCATCAATTTGGCTTTATTGGAAGGATAATTTTATGCCATTAATGTTTAAATATGATTTCGGGCATGTGGCCGCCGCGGCTGGCTCGAATAAAGCCAATTCTACAGGTCCAATTTTGAACCACTTTTTCGAGCATATGGGGCCGTATGTCGGCAATAACGCCACGAATGTTGGCTTCCAAGTCCCCTAACGTTTCTGGTTTGTTGGCGTAGACGAGCGACTTCACATATCCCCAAAGAAAATAATCCAATGGTGTCAAATCACACGATCTTGGTGGCCAATTGACAGGTCCATTCCGCGAAATTATGCGCTCATCGAATGTTTCCTTCAATAAATCGATTGTGACGTGCGCTGTGTGGCATGCAGCGCCTCTTGTTGGAACCACAACTCATCCACATTCATGCCATCCAATTCGGGAACAAAATAGTCGGTTATCATGGCTCTATACCGGTCTCCATTAACGGTAACTGACTCTCCAGCATTATTTCGGAAGAAGTATGGCCCAATGACTCCACCAGCCCATAGAGCACACCAAACAGTCAGTTTTTGTGGATGTAATGGCGTCTCAAGGGTCTCATGTGGATTCTCTTCACTCCAAATGCGGCAATTTTGCTAGTTGACGTAGCCATTCAACCAAAAATGAGCCTCATCACTGAACAAAATTTTGCGATGAAAATCAGCATCGAGATCAATCTCATTTTCGGCCCATACACCAAAATCACGACGCATTGCATGGTCTCGCGGCTTTAATTCTTGCACAAGCTGGATCTTGTAAGGTCGCAAGCCAAGATCTTTGCGCAAAATCTTCCATAAAGTTGATGGACAAAGCTCCAATTGCTGTGCACGGTGGCGAATCGATTCATTCGGGTCCTCTTCAACATTTTGCTCTACAGCGGCAATTGTTTCTTCGGTGCGCACTGTTCGACGTCTCTGCAGATGCGTATTATCACATAGAGTAAACGTAGTGCGAAAACGATCCATGGTTAACCGAATTAATTGCTCTGATGGACGATTATGTCGACCATAAAATGGACGGAGCTTGCGGTAAACTTCGCGAACTGAACCATTATTTTTGAAATAAATTTGCACGATTTGCAAGCGTTGTTCTTTTGTCAACCTGTTCATGATGAAATGGTAAGCCAAACTGAACATAAATGACATTAGAGTTGCCAGATTTGACCATAAAATGCCAGTTTTATCTCTATTCGAAAAACAAACCTCTAAAAAAAACACCCTTTACGATAAAGTTTATATCAAACGCGCTAGTACATAATAGAAACACACACATATGTATAAATACCCTGTACTAAAAATATTGCAATGTGATATGACTAAATTTACTGTAAATAATTTATATGAAGAATTAGACTTGAAAATAGTAATAGCATCGGTGGTTCAGTGGTAGAATGCTCGCCTGCCACGCGGGCGGCCCGGGTTCGATTCCCGGCCGATGCAACTTATTTTTTTTCAATTTGCTTTCATATTTTTTTATGATTGTTGTTTATGACTAATTTCTTTTAACATGATACTTACACGCCCTCTACAACAACTGCAACACCAGCAGGCTGTACAGCTTGTGTAACAGCGACGGCAATTTGCTTAGTTAAACGTTCCTGTACTTGCAAGCGGCGTGAGAAAATTTCAACAATTCTAAAAATAAAAAAAAGTTAGACAAAAATGTGCTATGTTGAGAAAGTATTGATTCTTACCTTGCTAATTTACTCAATCCCAAAATTTTATTACACGGTAAATAACCAATCGATACTTTGCCATAGAATGGCACCATATGGTGCTCACACATTGAGAACATTTCGATATCCTTTACTACAACCATTTCATCGTGATCTTCGTCAAAAACAGCTCCATTAAGAATATCTACAAATAAGATAAGTTAAAAAATTAGACTTTTGATGGAGAATTGATTTTAAAAAAATAAATATTTTATTGACCCCGACGTGATTTGAACACGCAACCTTCTGATCTGGAGTCAGACGCGCTACCGTTGCGCCACGGAGTCATTTTACAAAACTTGAGCAAAATGCTAATATCAGCATACAAAAAATGTTATTAGCATGAATTTAAGTTTTTAAGGGGTCAATGTAGGTGGTTACTAAAAAAATTCAATAGAACAGTGGTATTTGTAAGGAAACTATTTATAATTAATATACCAGAAATCGCTTTCTGAGTCTATACTATTTGATTGGGTTGCAGATCCTTATTGTGAACGCCACCCATTTTATAAAGAGATTTAAATCATATATAATTATCAGCGACATGATAAATAGTTGGTAGTTGGTGAACTCTGACTGGAGTAAATTGGTGTTTTTTTATAATTTGATCAGTGGCGTCAATTAGGTAGGGCTGGAGAGGGCATTGGCCCCACCTCCAAGGATATGATACTAGTTATTATTAAATACATCAATTCAATAAAACCATCTAATTGTGATGGAATTATAGTTCGATTATATGTGACCTGGCCTATTAAAAGGGGTCTTAGGTGTCAGAAAATCATTTTCCACTTTTTTGCCGATTCGGATAGACGAAACGAGTTGATTACCTTTAACAGCTGCTTTCTCGAAATCTTACATATTTTCGCACGTAAGCCATCTTTACAAGACCAGGTCACATATGTATATACCAGTTTGAAGTTTGAATTATTCTAAGGGGTATCAGTATTAAGACTCTACAATGAGCTATCTAAAATCCACAATAATAGTATACATACATATGTACATTGTACATATCATATGCAGTTGAGAATACAAAAGACGCTGCGTTTCTCCAATCTCAAGGCTTTCAGTCTGTCTCAGGCCGTTTGCTATCACCAACCTTGTCCTTGATAGTACTTGATGATGTCCCACACAGATCTCAAGACTCTACAAATAGTGACATTGAATGAACTTTCAGAGAGCATCAATAAGACCTCGCTTATGCCGATTACATATGCTTCATTGCCACCAAGCAGTCAGAGGTGCAAGAAAAACTCACTGCCGTCTGAACTTCTTCGGAAGAAGCAGGGCTGAAAATCAATATAAATAAAACAAAAGATAATATTTCCATTTGCCATTCCGATGCCAGCAATAGCTTCATGATAGGCGATTCCAGCATAAAAGAATTCGACCATTTTACTTACTTGGGCTATGTAATAACAGCTGACCAAATAATACCGGTACCATTAAGGACATCCATGCTAGAATAAATAAAGCAAAAGTGAGCGATGGCTCAACTTTGTAACGACTGGCAATCTTAGTTCCTGTCAACGACAACGAAGTTTAAAATCTTTCGAGTCAAACGTGAAGCCAGTTCTTTTATGTGCCTGAGCTCCGTTTGGTGGCCTAGAATCATTTTTAATGTCAAATTGCTCACCAGAAACTGTCATGATCCGATATCAAAAGACAAAAATGGAAATGGATTATACACACGTTACGAAAATGTAGGCAAGCATTGGAGTAGAACGCACAGGATAACAAAAACGCGAGCGTCCTAAATCATCGTGAACACAGGTAAAACGTGGATCGGGGAAATATTGAAGAGAATTGGAGGCACTCGCTACTGATCGTGCATATTGAAAGAGCTTTGTGGAGGTTCGTGGCGGTTTTAGCCTCAAATTGCTGAAATTGGGTGGACACACAGACCACATCTTTCTGCACATAGCTCAATATGAACTAGGGCTCCTATCAATTCCAATTGGTTGCTCTTGAAATAAAAATGAGCTGTTACAATTTTCTTGAATTTTCATTAATCCATACTGATTACTAATATGTTATTACACACAGTGACGTACCGTGCGCATTCGCGGCCTGGGGCGAAGATGTCATTTGCAGCCGTACTCGTTCTCGTACGAGACTGTATCGTTTTCGTCTCGTTATCGCCGATAATTCTCGGTTATTCTCGTCTACAATTTGCGCATTGCTTACTGCAGACAATTGGGTCTATGTACGAAATTTCACAACTTGGCATGATATATATATAACAAATGAATATAATATATATATATATATATAGATTTGCAAAGTTAAGAAGTATTGTAAGATCTCCAAAGTATCTACAATCTCGGTGCGCTACACTTAAACAATATTTTTCTTTCTAAACTTTATAGGCCTATTTCTTAATTCCAAAACCCAAAATTTCAGATAAATCGCACAGAACTTAAAAATTCAACACTTTTGCATTTTGGAGCACTTTAACACTTTAATGTACATACATACATAAGTTAATATGTTTAGTTGCAGTGCGTATTGTGTTCACGCAAAAAGTCCTTGAAACTCACTACCTTTCTTAAGTTATTCAAGAGCACACTCAACAATTTTGACGATGGATGCGAGTGAGTGAAGTCGTTGAACATAATGAAGCCTGACCACAAAATAGCATTTTCTCAAAGGCAAAATAAAAGACCTTTGAGCACTTAAGATACATAAATCTTTACTTAAGTAATAGAAATAGAAACTTATATAAATTTATTCAAGAGAAAAGATGAAAACTAACTTGAGCTTTTAACTACAAGGACCAAAATGTGCGGGTGCTACAGTTAAAATGCGACAAGTGACGCAAACCACCTATACTGTGAATTAAAAAGTTCACAAAAGTACAAAATGACATTTGTATTCAAGGTCAGCAAAGTCATGGCAAAAATGACCACTACGACGAGCTAAGAAAGAAGAAAGCGTAACCTTCAAAGTTTATTACTGAAATCCTATAATAAATTTAATATCGGAATAAAAATCAGACTCTCTCATATGCCCTTTCTACTGGGACGTAAATTCAACAAGTGTTTTATGCCCAACGGGAGAGCAGTGCACACACTTCCATCTTCAGTAAACTGCGAAGAATAAAAAAAAAATGTGTAAAGTGGAAAACGTTATTCAATCCGTGCTCTTCATTCAAAGGAAGAATAAATAAAGAGCTTTTAATTTTTTTATTGCTTCACCTACATTTTTTCGCAATACAGATAGCTAAGGATACGTGCTTTGATTTGTATGCGTAGGACTAATAAAAAATGGGAGGGGAATATTCATAGCAAATACAATAAAATGACAAATTCAATGAAAAGAAATATTTATGAATGAATCACTTGGTTATTCAATAGATACTTTGTGTAACGGTAATAGAATTATAATACAAAATACAGATAAGAAATCCGGAATAGATATTTATTTCTGGAAAATAAATCAACTATCAATCTCATGCTGGTTGTTTCGGTAGACTTAATGCACCAAATTCGTTTAAGACATAACGCTCTAAAATTTTCCATATAAATTGTTGTTGTAGTATTATTTGGGCGTTGTGACATTTCCGAATTAAATTTGTGCGTTATAACATTTTTGGGTGTTATGCCTCATAAATATGCATTATGACAACATAATGCATATTTTATTAATTTAGTTTTTTTGGTAAATGAATACAGTGAATTGCAATGTGATGAGCAAGAGTCCTATGATAATGTGAAATTATCTCATTTTGAGTTTTTGGAATGTGGAAGCTGATAACTTTATTTTTTAGTAAAGAAAAATTTTTCAATGTGAAAATATGTCAAGTAGATGCGGCAAATTGCGATTTCGCGCCAGGCGTTGAATGTCCACGGTAGGACACTGATCGCAACCCTGATTTATGGCTTACAAGGCGAATTAATATATTTATAGCATTTAATTGAATACTTCCAAGTTAAGCATGAAATCACTGTAAATACTACTTTAAAGGGATATTTTTATACCTTACACTGAGGGTATACTACTGTGTCCAAAAAATAAGGTGATATTGTATTTATTTTGAAAATTCTTCATTTATTCTTCCAAATCAATTTCATCCCCTTCAAAGTAATCCCCGCCCGATGCAATGCACTTACATATGCCAACGGATTTTCCAACCTTCGAAACATTGGTTGTAGTCACTTTCCGGGATGGCCTTCAGTTCCATCTTCGCTGCGGCTTGAATCTCCTCTATCGTATCAAAACGGTGTCCCCGGAGCGGTCTTTTGAGCCTGCTGAACAGCCAGAAGTCGCACGGCGCCAGATCAAGGTGGTTGCGGAACGATATGGGTTTAGTTTTTGACGAAATGATCACGAATTACGTGTGCAGTATGGGATGGTGCATTATCATGATGTAAAAACCATGAATAGTCTTTCCACAATTCCGGCCTTTTTAGACGGATAGCGTTACGCAAATGACGCATAACGTTCAAATAATATTCCTTGTTGACTGTTTGGCCGGTTGGAAGGAATTCATAATGCACAACACCACGATAATCGAAGAAAACAGTCATCATGACCTTGATTTTTGAGCGACTTTGGCGCGATTTTTTTGGTCTCGGCTCTCCTTTGGCACGATATTCGCTCGATTGATCGGTTGTTTCGGGGTCGTTTTTTAGACATAGCCTCATCACCTAAGGCTTTCTGCACCATCCTCAACGAATCCGCAGCAGAGAATTGATTCCGCAAACAAAATTTAATGCAAATTCTTTGCTCAACAAATTTCGACATCGCAAAAAACGAAAAAATATTTTCACATGAAATTTGACATAGATGTCACTGACTGTACTACCAACCTAAAAAAAAATTATTCTCCAAATCCTTCAACGCGCGAAGTTTAAATTCAAATGTCAACTTATTTTTTGGACACAGAGTACATATTCACTTTGTCATTCCGTTTGTAACGCATAGGAAGAGGCGGAGCTGGTATAAAAAAGTATAAATATTCTTGATCAGCGTCATTACCTGAGTCTATTTAGCTATGTCCGTCTGTCTATCTGTGTGTCTGTCTATCTGTCTGGCTATATGTCTGCTTGTCTGTTTAAATCCCGATTACGAGAAATCACGTTGCGAATAAAATTCTCATTTATATCGGCGCCAAAGTTACCAAAAACATATTTTCAAATTGGGTCAGAATAAGTGTAATTTGGAATATAAAATTACCAACATGACTTTTATTGATATGTTGAAAAAACGTTTCTATGTGACCAAAATAAAATTTCTACGCAGTTTTAACTTATTGCAAAATTAAACTTTAATAATTTTTTATTTAATTAAAAATAATTAATTAAATAACGATAAAAAAGTTTTTATATTTTGTAAATTTCTAAACGATTAATTTAAGCCCAATGTATCCCCTTTAATGTGCCAAAGTAAATACAAATCGGTTGATTTGTTCAAGAGCAACAAGATTTTGTTTATAAAATTAGCGAAAAATCTTAGCTTACAATGACTACTTTGATAAAGAGTACGACGCCGCGCAGCATGGATTTTATCATAATTTCTAAAATAATTGAAATTTAAAAATTTTGTTAAAGTATTTGGATTTCTTAGACTTTTGATGCGTAGTAAGATTTTTTTAAGACCTTTAAAAGGCGCAGAGTAATCAAAGTGTTATTTGGCAATAGCTTTGCTAAAAAAAAGTAAAATTTTTTTGAGTCACATAGAGTCGTTTCTTTAACATTTTAACATTTAAATCCTAGTCATTTTTATTTTTGCAAATTCCAATAATTTTGATACAGTTCTCATGACTCGATCTTAAAATCTTTATTTAAGCGCTCAAATCAAGGAATTTAAAAAAAATTAGATTGTTTATGTATATTTTACCAAAATTTAAAAGAAAAATATAAACTTACATATTGTTTCCACGTTTAAAATATTAAAAAGTTTTATAGCATACCGACATACAGCCATGGACATATAAATGGCACATTTGGTTAAAAGTTCTTTCTTATGATATATTATCGTAAATATTATTAACAAATAACAAATGTTTGGTTTTTTTCAAATAATAGAACTTCATCTATAATTCATTAATAAAAAAAAATTTGATCAAATCGTATGCATGACACATATTGGAAATAGAAGAAAATATCGTGTTAAAAATGCATTTGATGTTTTATTGGTATGCACAAACATTTAAATCATTAATATTTAGTGCTGTAGCATTTTTTTTTGATGACATAATGACATACTCTCCACGAATTTTTGGCATTTTGTTTTGGATATGGCACACCAATCTTTCTGTGTGGTAAACCAAAGATCGTTCATATTTCTATAATTTTTCTATACGATTTAAACCTTGACTTCGTTCTACAGGTTCTCTATTGGATTTAAGTTCGGGCTATGCGCTGGCCATTCCAAAAAGTCGATCTTCTCCTCACAAAAAAAAATTTTACTACTTTCGAGGAGTGTTTGGGGTTGTTATCGAGCGAAAATTTCCACTTAATTGGCACGAAATGGTGTGCATATGGTTCCATATAGATTTTCAATACGTCCAAACACTGAAAATTGTCCAGTTTATTATTGATTTTTATAAGTAAGCCTACGCCAAACCAAGAAAAGCCCTACAGACCATAATGTTTTTACACCAGGGTATGAAGCTGTTATCAAAAATAGAGGCTGCAGCACTAAATATCAATGAATTAAATGTTTGTGCATATCAAAAAATCATAAAATGCATTTTTAACACGATGTTTTCTCCTTTTTGCAATTTGTGCTATTTATGTGCCTGGCTCATTTTATCAGTTCTTATGCACTTTGATGAATTTTGTTTTATTATTAAATTATAGCTGAAGTTCCTATCATTATTAAATATGATGAACAAACCTTTGCAAAATACCAAACACTTGTTGTTTGCTAACATTGTTTACGATAACATAGCATAAGAAAGAACTTTTAACAAAATGTGCCATTTATATGTCCATGGCTGTATATCTAACATACCTATAGTATAGGTAAAGTGCATGTAAATACAGCAACTAAAGTTTTGAATTATTGGCATTAATTATTTTGCAATAACATTTTTTTTATTTTTTTGAAAGCATACTAAAAATGTTTGCAACTTAACGTCTTTAAGTCACAATAATCCGGTTATTATAACCCAATAATATGTTAAGTTGCAAAAAAAAAAGAAAAAATCGTTAGAGCACTCAATGTCAATTAGGGAGAACTCGTATGGCAACAATTTTTAATATTCAATTAAATAAGTTCAGTTACATTTCTGCGTTTCAGTTAAGTAATTATTGATCGTATGGTTCTTTTTCTCTTAAATTGTATGCATAGAATGAATGCTAAGTTAACAACCTTGAAATTCAAACCATTTTTAAGTACTCGTACATAGAAAAAACGTTTTGTGGCGCATTCATGAAAATTTTGGGTTATACCGTGAAAATGACTTAATTTGATTTATAAGTTTGGATATAATTAACAATGCATCTCAATTCCTATTTAATGTACTTTGTACTTCTTAGAAGCTAAAAATTATATTTTAATTGAGTTGTATAAAGTTGCTACACTGAGAAAACGATTTGTTTGAATATAACAAACGCATATTTCATATAGAGCAATTAAATATTTGATTGAGTCAAATATAAAAAGCTTCAACCAACATTTAGCACTATTTGATCCAAATGGAATATGTTTGACTCAAACAAATATTTGATTGCTCTATATGAAATATACGTTTGTTATATTCAAACAAATCGTTTTATCAGTGTAACAACATAACTTTCAGTAGCGGATCTGATGATCTCATGAAGCCAATCGGCGATGCCACGCCTTCAATATGAGAAAACATCCTTTTTTTATATCTTAGCAACTATGTAACGTAGATGGATAAGATTTGCTAGATTTGTTTCTTATAGTTTGTAAAACTATGAATAACTCATTTCATTTTTAATTTTATAATATAACTCCATGAATAAGTCGATACATCATCGCAGCACATCGACTAATATCAACATGGGGTAATTTGTGGTCACTGAGCTCGAATCTGCCATCAGATATTTTGTCTCATAAAGAGACATAAAACTATCATAGAGACACTCCTCAACTCCCCTATGGAGAATTATAGTCATATTTTTGCCTGAAAATATTCTGAGTCGTTTGTCCCGTATGGTAATTTTTCTAAAAAATTTGACTCAAAAAAGTCCATAGGGGCTTTAAAAGTGGTGCTGAAAGGGAATTGTGAATGGAAGAAATTATTGTCTTCCATGAGAAAAAGCTTTGCCCCAGAGATCGAACCGCTCAAACTTGAAATAAAAAGAGTTCTTAGAAGAACGTTTGTAACCGTGTCAAAATCAGGCTTATTTTCCAAAACGCTGACGAGTAGGCCCAATTTTAAGGGCAGATTCGAATTCAGCGACCACAAATTTCTATATGTTGATATCAGTCGATGTTCCTCTAATCTCATTACTCGCAGAGTTATTGATATACTTAATGAAACAAACGGTTTACGCTGAGATTGGAACAGTTGATATCCGAAATATTTGATTAAGAAAATAAAAACAGACTGCGAGCCCTTCTTTCCCGTACGAAAAACCGTCAAGAAAACATAGATTGTTCTGTGTGAATCTGTTTTTCAAAAACGTTAGAAAAAAATATTATCAGAAACACATTTTTGGACTTTATCGTTTTTTCTTACATATATTATTTTGATCCGTCTTATGAGTGGAGTATTCTTGGACTAAAATTGGGATGCTTTATTGGCCTTAAAAGTTGTAGTACTCATTGGTACCTACAATTTGAAGCTCATTAGTGGAAGATATGTTGCGTAAATTACCAACTGAGGTCCGCCGACATTAGAGTGGTACACTTAGGATATCAGAAAACTCAGCCGTACTAAATCATCGTGGAAACGATCGCGAGATAAAGAAATACGTGAATCGGGGAAATGTTGGAGGGAATTGAGGCACTCGCTTTTAATCGTGCAAGTTGGAAAAGTTTTGTCAAGACCCTATGCTTCGTTAAGAGGTATACGACACAATAGAGAATGTAAGATAGTTGCACCAAATTTCCCATTCTTCTTTGAATACTTAGGGAATTTACAAGGGGCAATATAGACTCAAGTTGTAAGTATTTTAAAAAAAGTAAATGTGTGAGCACCCTATCACTATCCTTTTGATACGACTCTCTCGGCATCATTTTTTTTAACAACATTTTTAAGTGACCCTCTAATAGACCGGGAGCCAGCTATGAAAATCGGCTCAAATTTTGTCATACTGAAAATTTTCAAGCATGAAATCGATATCGTCATGCTCTACAACATTAGTCTAAACATAATTTTGTAATATACTTGTGGCTTACTTTCCAAATTATTGAGCGAAACTTTTTTCATCGACCTCTCGCGAACACGACGATTCTGGTGAATGACGCTCATATTCATTATAAGCCTTACTTAAACTATCAATTGCAAAATAGATTAAGCGGGAGGGGAAATGAGCTTGAAAAAGGCAACGCTACCTCCCGGGCTATAAGGGATTCCCTCAGTAAAATAGAAAAATGTAT
Source organism: Meiosimyza decipiens (assembly GCA_963680825.1). Classification (NCBI taxonomy): domain Eukaryota; kingdom Metazoa; phylum Arthropoda; class Insecta; order Diptera; family Lauxaniidae; genus Meiosimyza; species Meiosimyza decipiens. The sequence continues at coordinate 26,581,803 of OY804261.1, forward strand.
CAAACACTCAAAAAGCATATCTGAGGGGCGGAGTTGTGTTGGCATATGGAAACCAACAAAAGAATTTTTACAATCATAGTATTGGTTTTTGACATAGTCACAGGACGAGTAAGTCGAGTAAGGCGGATGTTGGATCACGAGAACTTGTTTTTTGGCCAAAACTCATGAACAGTGACATTTCGCAGTGAATATTCGCCCTTTGATCCATCGTGTTGGAAACGTACTGTCAATGAAAACTTCATACTTCTAAAAACATTCAGTCGACTTGCATGAGAATTTGATGGAAGGTAGCTAATGTAACATCACATGAATATCAGTCGTTAGTCATCAGATGGCGCCACAATCAACGACGTAAAAAGAACCGTACGGTGATTTGAGGAACATACTGTGTGTGGCATATAATGAAACCTTCTCTATCTGTTAAAATACAGTTTTTCGGTCAATTTACTTACAGATATTTTCCGGTATAGCTATCTATATAAATAAATATGTTTGAACTTTAAAAAGCTAAATATAATGCTGCATGCAATATTCAACACCTAAAAACTTGAATTTGTATTCTAAAAATTGAATGAAACTTGATGTCAAAATCCTTACATTGTTAGATTGCATGTTGCATGTGGCAGTGTATTTAACAGATAAAGGAAGTAAATTTTTTTCAATTGTGAAAGGTACGAGTAATATATGAAGGTTTTAATGCAATAAAAGGAATGAAATTATTGAAAGTCAGATGAACTTGAGCTTATTTTCTTGGTTAAAGGAAATAAATGTTTGTGCTTATATTGACTTATGCAGGCATCAATATTAGTTAGTTAGTAATCAAATTAAACTTTAACTATAAAGATAAAGTAAAAGTATATATTAATGAGGCAAATACAGGCAGCTGGCTTTATCTTTCAGCTAATTATTATATGTTCTTATATGTAGATATGTATTTCAAGTGAAATTTTCCTTTCATGTATCCAATTTTGTATTTACAAATGCTAATGATTTTCTGCGCAAAAATAAAATACGTATATTTTTTAAATTTTATATTGTTATTTTACTCCATTTTAACTTACATACATTATATGTATATGTACATTATATGTATGTACGTCATGTGTGTATGTATGATAAAGTTTTCGTGTTTTTCAAAATCATGAAAGCTGTGAACGCAGTTTACTTGAAGTCTAGTTCGCCCCTTATAGTTCAAAAGAAGTCAGCCTGCGCCAGGGTTGCCAAATGGTCACTTTTTACGCGGCCAAGCCTCTAATTGCATTTAAAATATAATATATTAATATAAATATATATTAATAATTGCAATTAAAATTTCGGAAAAAGCGTTAATTGGAGGATTTTTGTTACTACGTACTTAAATTTGTTTTTAACGAACGAAATAAAAAATACTATCAATGTTTTCCCAATACATAATATTTAATATAATATTTAATTTAATATTTAATTTTTTACCATTTTAAGGAAAAAAAATTTTTATTTTGAGAAGGCCGTTAACTCCTTGTTTTGAATTTGGCAACCCTGGCCCAGGCGCAACCTATGTGATTTTCGTTAAAGTTTGTCCCTAGACTTCCTTGTTTGTTTTATGTAATTTTACGGGCTTTTAAAGAAAATGAATCAAAATTAATAAGAAATGAAATGTGAACTTCAGTTTTCGATGATTTTCGTGACTTTTCGAATTTCCCTAATAGTAACAAGGACCATCCGTCAATTTTGAGACACTTCTGTCATTAACTTGACGTTTAACAGGTGTTCAAAGCATACAACCTCGTGCATTTATGTCTGTGAAGTTGGCCTACCATTTTTTGATTTTTTAGAAAATAAAACTTGTGCTGCAATGTGCCCGAATTATGCTATGATGCGCCGGATTTAAAAATAAAACGTTCGTAGGATTCGATTTTTATGAGCATAGAATATTTTATGGTGAATTTGGCTAACCATTTTTGATATTTATAAAAAAAGTAAATTAACCCTGTGCCATGTGCCATAAACGATATAAAATTATTCCTGTAATTTCGACCATTATGAGCAAAAAAATTTTTTGCGTGACTTGTGCTATGTATGCCGTGTTGCAAAAAAAAAAATACTTCAACTTTTGTTATATGAAACTTGCAAAAAACTATAAATCACACAAAAAAATGTGTGAAATTGACCCAACACCTATCGATTTTCCAAAAGCTTAGCTTTTAGGAAGCTGCTAAAACATAGCTCTTTGGGCATGAAAAAAAAACTTATGCCCCTTTTTTTATTTTCAGTATTTCTACAATTTTTTTAGGAGAAATGTATGTAAAGTCCTTTTTTTTACTTGCCTTGAAATATTTTTATCTCTAATTAACGGCCATTGACGGCTTTTACCTCCAATTAACGGCCTACGGATTTGGCATCCAATTAATGGCTTGATCGCGTAAATAGCGACCACTTGGCAACCCTACCTAAAACGCTGTATCTAGGGAAGATTTTTTTTACGTTTTAGTAAATCCGTTTTTAGTCGGTTTGAGCCAGGAAGATGAAATCTTGTGAGCATTATTTTTAAGCGCATTGCTAAAACATTAGCCAAAAAAATAAAATAAAAACTTACAAAATTTCCATAATAAACATCCTAGGATAGATATTTACAAAATTTAAATTGAGTTTTCTAAGAAGAGTTTTTAAAATACTTAAAATAAAAATGCGGCATTAATTTTTTCTCAGTACATTTAATTTTATTGAAAGTTCATTAAAGAACAAACAAAAACCTTTCAACCAATTTTTCTGTGAGTAAACGAGTTTTCGAGTAAATGGCGTTTATAGCTTTCGTAGTTTTGGAAAGCTCCACAAATTGATCATATCGTAAATTAGATCTACGAGTATGTCAATTACATCAAAAGAAAAGAAACACGTTTTTTATTCTATACAGAATGACATATCGATGTCTTAAAATATTTGGAAGGGGTCAGTGTATCAAATGAAAGTTTTGCCTGAAATATACCACATTAATATGCTATTTATTCTACATTCCTACATACGTCAAGTTTAATTCAAATAAAAATATTTCTCCAACCACAATAAAAACCTGACATGTTGTAATTCACCGAAGTGGTTTAATAAAAGATTTAATTAGTATCATTCCGCTTAGCATGGGAGTTACCGTAACGGATGAATCATTTACACCGAAATGTTAAACATGTTTATGGCCAGGTTAATTGCATTGCCAGCATTGGCATCAAGAGTCTGCTGGCTGCAAAAAGAATTTTTCATTGACTAAGAAATTTAAAAAATCCCCAAAAAGAAACTGAGGAACTGCTGAGTCACTTTGTAGTGATTGAACGAGAAAAGGAGTCCGCAAGCAACAAAAAGAAATAGACCACGAATTCATGCAAAAAATTAGAATAAAAAAAAGTAAAAAGACAACAAATGCCGATGAAACGCTTGTCACACCATGACATTCATTTACATAAACAATTAACTGAAATGCTGAAACTGAAGTTAACACTTTGAGACAAAATATAAAGAGCACATTTCCGTTGCAAAAAGTTGAGAGTAAAGTAGATCTAAATGTTAACAAATGATTCTTTAGTTTTGTGAAAAAGTTATCAGTGATATTCAGGAATCGAACAAAAATTCAATCTTTTAATATTTCTTTGAAAATAACGTTTTCGAAAGTTTTGTCGGGAGTTTTTTAAATAAAAAAGATTTACAATTTTGATTACTATATTCCACATAGCTTTTGAGATATTCCGTTGGAAACAAATTTTTTCTCAAGTTTCTCATAATTTTTTATAACCTACACCGTGGGTATATTAACTTTGTCATTCCGTTTGTAACGCATAGAAGGGGGCGTGGCAGGTATGGAAAAGTATGTATACTCTTGATCACCACCTGAGTCGATATAGCTATGTCCGTCTGTCTATCTGTTTGTCTGTCTGTTGAAATCACGTTTACGGGAAAACTAAGCAAGTTAATTCAATGAAATTTGGCACATAGATCACACCCTCTTACAGCTGCTAGCATGAAAAAATGGGTAAGATCGGTTCACAGCTACGCCCATACTCTATGTAAATATACCACTGCACATTTTGAAAAAAGTTGCTGCGATTTTGAAACTTGGTGATTTGGTGAACATGTAAACAAAATTAAGATTGGGCTAGGTTTCAAATTTGCAAAGAATCTTAAAAGGGCGTGGCACAGCCTTAAATTTTAGCTTTAATAACGCCATAGCTCGTTAACCGTGCAATATATTGTGATGAAATTCAGTACACGGATACAGATCATAAACATCTTGAATTGTGCTTCAAGTGGGCGGAATTGGAAAAGTGGCCGTGACACTTTTTAACAATAGAAAATTTTCATTTCGTATAACTCACAATTGGCACACACGACTTTCATGAAAATTTTAAGAGATTAATTTTCAATGTATTTTTAACATTTATAAAGAAAGTACTTTCAATGCAGTGTAGGGTATGTGAGTTTCGGCCTGGCTGAAGATAACACCTTTACTAGTTCAAATTAAATTGCTCTCATAAGTTTTAAAATGTTTAATCTTTTATCTTAGGCAGCAATTGACCCCCAGTCAAATACAAACAGTGATGCCTTTAAAATAGCTTTGTATCGTAATTAATAAGATACTTTGACTTTGTAGCGAAATTTGGTGTTATAAGATCTTGCAAGAACTAGCAATAACATCATGATAAGGAGACCGCATGTCTCTTATGTCTTAATACTGTAGCCATATAAGGCACTTGAAAAACATGACGTCTCATGTTTTCAGAGATAGGGCACATTATTGTCCATTTTTGTCGCTTACCAAAACAAATGTGAGAAAGACATGATTCGCCTTTGACATATAAGATAATTTATGACAGGTAGCCGTGCAGGACTATGAATCGCTGGGACATGGGTTCGAGACCGACTTTGCAAATTTATACAGTAAGTAAAAATTAATTTTGATAATAAATAAAATAAAATTAAATGTAATAAAGTTTACAATTCATTTGCATAATAAATAAATTCAACTAAGTCTCTAGACCGGAAATCTTTTTTATTCAAGGTGTCTTTTAAACAGCTCAGAAAGATACTTTACCGAGTTTCTTGAAAGATAACAAAGGGTGGAAAATGTCTTTATACTTCATAAGCCAAACGACTCTTATAAAAAATTCATGAAAAGAATATGTTGTCTCTCTACTTGTCTTTTAGGTCTGTAAAAGAAGCTTTAAGAAGCGATATAAAAGTCTGTCTAAAACTTGTGAAACCTATTCCATACCATCGCCTGGATAAAATATACATGGACTGCACTTTTTGTACATCAGCTATATCAGTGTTATATTGCGCTTAAACATCTTGAAGTTTTTGATAAAACAGGCTTTTATGTTTCTCCGATATTTGTAGGAGCATTGATATCAAATGAGATGGATATATCAGGTTTCAAATAGATTTTTTTGATTTCCATATATATTGTAATAGCTGTAACAAACTTTAACCTGGAGAATTTGAGAATCATACGGCGTTAGTTCGACTCGTGCACCAATCCACCTCAATATTAGTATCAACAGCTGTGTGTAGACCGGTAATGGCACTTGGGTTTGGTTTTTTGAAAATTTACGGAATGGTGACCTGAATTGTACTTTTTAGATGCCGAATGTACTTTTTCGAAATGAACATGAAAACTTTACTTTAAATTACTTAAATCTAGCAAAATTTTCACTTTTTTTCTAAAAAAAAGGTCAGCAAAGTTTACTCCAAGCATATTTGACGGTAATTTTACTAAAACAAGAATGGTATTTCTTAAAAATAGTCTAAGTGTACCGAATGTAGTAAAAACTTGTCCATTGTACTGACGATGATTTTTCACAACGCAAATGTACTGAAAGAGGTATAAATGTATCGAAAATGCCATCACTAATGTAAACACTGTATCTGAAACAATCCAAAGCTGATTACATCTGATTACCCTTAATGGGTGTTGAAATGTTTTCAGGTGTGATTAAGATCATGAACCATGCAGTCAGACTCTGTACCTAAAGATAAGCACTTCTATTAAAGATTGGCATTAAATAATACACGTGCATTGTCTTGACAATATTCTCAAATTTGGAAAGTACAGAAAGGTTGTATTTATGAATATTGGGTTCATTAAAACGTTATTTTATTTGTGTATGGTAATTAAACGAGTTATCGAATTAAGTCTTTTTTTAGAATTAAATTTTTAATAATTAAATACACACAATTTCAACCAGTTCCGCAATAACTTTATTCATTTACTTCACTAATTAAAAAGGCTAAAAATGTGCTGTTGAAGCATTTCTTGAAGTTCATATCATTTCATCAAATTATATTTATAGAATAAATATTAAATTAAAGGTATAAAATATAATAGATATAATAAATATATAAATAAAACAAAAGTTTTTTAAAATATTTCTTGAAGAATTTTTCGATAAAAATATGAACAATTAAATTTTTTCCCGAATTATGGCACATAAGTACTATATCATAGTACTTATTGATATCGGATTTGTTTGTGATTATATTCTTAAAACATGATCAATGGATCCTACAATATTGAAATGATTTTCTTATGTATTTTAATAAAAAAAAAAGACAACTACGAGGGCGGATCAATAAGTTCGTGAATGTTTGAACTTCCCTTGAAGTTACATGAAATGCAACAGTTCTCCCGTCAAGTACCCTCTGTTAATAGACTACTGTCATATTTTGAGACACTTTCGTCATTAAGTTGAAGTTTAACAGTTTAACAAAAAGTGTATTTCGAGTGCTCATAAATCAATATTTTTTTCCGAGAAAAAACCGTAAAAAAGTGCACTAGTGACGCTGAACGTTTTGGACGGCCAATTGAGGTCAATATACCCGAAAATGTCGAAAAAATTCACGATATGGCCGATGGGAGAATGATTATCAATGCGTAAGGTTGTTGATGCCATGGGCATTTTATATTGCACTGTGGTTGCGATTTCAAATCATCAGTTGGGTTTTAGAAGCTACTCGCAAAATGGGTGCCGCGTTTGCTCTCAATTGACAATAACCGCAATCATGAGACGCATGTTGTCTCAATGGAAAAATTCCATGAATTGGTTTACGAATTGGTACCTCATCCGCCATATTCTCCGGACTTAGCCCCCAGTGACTATTTTCTATTTCCAAACCTAAAGAAACAGCTCGGTGAAAAGAGATTTAGCTACAACGATGGAATTATTGCTCAAACAAATATCTATTTTGTAGACCTCGAGAAGTCCTATTTTTGGAAGGAATGAAAAAAATTGGAAAAACGTTGAACCAAGTGTATTGAACTTAAAAGAGACTATGCTGAAAAATAAATTCTTTTCTTGGCAAAAAAAACTGTATTTCATTCCCTCCCTCGTACATATATAAAGAGTGGCGACCAATACAGAAAATTTCCACTTTTTACTGGGGAAGATAAAAAGTTAATATGTAAGCACTTTTCATAATTAATTCTAATGATAAAATTACGAAAAATCCACCGCTTGGGTGGGTGCTCTGGAAATTTTAGTTTTTTTTTATATATAAAGTTACTAGCACGCCCGGCAGACGTTGTTCTGCCCTTACCGGTAGGTAAGGCGATGAGTCTTCGCTTTTTACACATATCTGTACCAATTCTCATTCATCTGCATCAAATAGTTGCTGATATATACAAAATTTTGCTTTACTCTCATATGGAAGGCCCTTTTATCATTGAAACTTATTTTTGACCGTAATTTTTATATGTGTAAATCGGCTCATTTATCTGCATCAAAAATTTTGTTTTTTTTTGATATAGGCTTCGTGGTACCGCCTATTATTATGACTGAAACTTACTTTCCTGTATAGTTGTTGAGTTATTATAAATGTTGCTTTTTCTCATATTATAGGCGTGGCACCACCCATATCTTCATTGCAGCTTTCTTTTGCTCGTACCTAAAGTATATGTATGTACCAAGTTAAGTTGAATTGTGTCAAATAGTGAGATATTATGAATTCAATTTTATGGGGCGTGTCAGCGCCCATTTTTCTAAACCAAACTTTAGAAAACATTCCATGAACCATAAAAACATATAAGAAACAATTATGAAATTCCATTAAGTAAGTAGGTCGCAAGTTTATATGCGACATAGAAACGATTTTTGCATATGGGACGTATGGCACCGCCCATTTTTTTTTTATTGAAACTTATTTTTGCGCGTATCTTTTTGTATGTACTAAAACTCATTCATTTGCGTCAAATAGTCGATGAGATATTATGAATTTGATTTTGCTTTTATTTTTATTTTAATTTTTTTCCAAGCCAAAGCTATGCTAAGAACTTTTCCCAGAGCATATGAAACATTTAAAAAAACAAGACCTCAATCGGTCTTGTCGTTCAGAAGTTACCCGATTACAAACAGACGCATCAAGGATTATATATATAAAGATTAGATTATAAAAAATTTAAATGTTTTGTTTTGAAATGTGAAATTTTTGAATCAACTCAACAATTTGACAGAAATACTAAATTATTTGTGGCTTAAAAGTGTCATCCATGTGTAATTTCGTAATGGGGAACAATAAAAAAGGCTCTAAAATGTTTCTTTTTGATCGCCATCTCCTCATATATTATTCAAGTTGTTAAAAAATCAGTTGCAGTTTAATATCTATTTTGTAATAGCTATGCATATGAAATTAAGTTCTGTGCTCATAAAACGAGTTTATAAAAAATGTATTAATCATTAGTTTCTACAAACTTTCAAATGGTAATTTTGGCAAACATGTTTTTATTTAGAGGAGAAAAAAAAACATAAATTGGAAAACAGCATGAGATGTAAAACAAATTAGAAAAAAAATGTTTAGTGCTCGACATTTAATTAATAACATTAAATACCGCAACTCAAGTGAAGTATTTAATAACACATACACACGAACGAGTATTTTATGCTGTGGTTTATCGCTCACCTTCAAGATTCTGATCATAGCCTTTGGTAAAAAATAGCATTGCCTTTGCTGCACGTTCTGGTGTCTTTAAAAGACCCTGTCGATTTGGATTTTCGCCAAGGCCACTAAGTAGCAAGCGATATGATTGGGCCATATCAGGTAATAATGCCTCACGTGTTGGTGGCTTATGATCCAATTCAAGATCATGATGGAAAGTACAATTTTCATGTCCTGAAATAAAAAATAATATAATTAATAAAGCTTTTATTTGTTAAATTTATTCTTAATGAAATAATAAATTGACTTAATTAAAAGTCAATAGGCAGATGGAGATTTGAATGCACTCTAGTAGCTATTTATATTTTTACAAAAGCTAAATGCGTTACTATTAAGTCTTGACACTTCAGTAATTAATATTATTAAGGCTATACGCCAATGGTGAAATTGAGACTGTTCGAAACTGTGCCGTATTGGAGGAGTAGCTGTGCACAAATGATAAAAGTTAAATTTTTTGGATTTAAGAAAATGAAAATTTGTTTATTTTTTGTCATACAGCTGCCTGCCGGTAAGGTTCTCAATAATAACAACGCAGTGTCCGCCCTCTTGTAAAATATGTAAGGTCTGACGATGCCTCCAGCGTGCAAACTGCACCATGAAGTGCATTTATTGGGACTAATCTGTTGTGGATTTATCCTTTTGTGAATTGATGTCATTGAAAATATGGAATTTTGTTTAATGATAAAATCTTTTATTCATAAATGAGCTTAATCGATGAACACGATTTTACAACAAAAAAGGGGGCTATTTGTAATTTCCTTCAGTTCTCGGACCAATTGCATCTTGTAGCAATGTAGACATCACAGTTACTACAAAAGCGGCGAGTCCTTTATCATACTTTCACAGCAATGATACTTCCTTTGAAAAGTACATTTACACGCCTTTTTGGTACAGCTGCATCACATAAAGAACAAGTCGATCAATATTTCTTTATGCAGATTGCTACAGTGATCAGTTACGATGGGTAAATAAAAGAAAGATCGCTTTCTTTGCGTTTGGCATGTGGCAGCATACCTACACTGGCATTAGCCTCAGGCTTTAGTAAGTATTTGCTTGCCTATATTTGGGTCGGTAAGGCCTATGGTTATGCCACTTATCTACTAAGCTTTGAGTATTCTTCATGTCTCTAAGCTTTAAGTATGAGCCAGATCTAGGCTAGTCACTATTGTGCCAGGGCTTCGTACGTAACCCATCATGTCGCAAGCTTGCATGTCAAGTTATAATCAAAGACTATATACCAGGCCTGAGTCAGTTAGTATAGGATGCCACGGCTGGCCCAGAGCATGCTGCATGGACTATATAGGTTGACAAGCAGAATATTGATTTCTGAAATGAAATTTTGAAATCGTTCCAAAAAAGAACTTCACAGCTTCCCGGCTAGAAATTAGTTTAGGTTTGGTTCTGATTTCGATCGGATATACCTGAAGTATGATGACGAATGGGTCAGGATTTCGAATCTGATAATGACAATAGTCGTCGCATCTCATTTGAAATACACCAGATCTGCTCAACAGATTTGTTGTTTTCAGAAACAAAAAAGGGTATAGGATCTATTGGAGATCAGGTTTTCTGTTTCGATTTTGATCAGATAATGAAGGTATGTAGCTATGAGAATCGAAACATTCTCATCGAAGTTTTTTAAATGCTACGAAATAATTAAATAAATATTACCATTTTATATTAAGTTTTTTGAATATTTTAAGTATGAAATTGTATCGAATATTTTCACTATACTTTTATATAGTGATCATATTGAACATGTTAAGAATAACTAAATTCCTTATAAAAATTTTGATAAAGAACATGACTGAATCAGAAAAAATAAACTTCGTATTACGATTTCGACAAGGACACGATCCTGACTTAAACAACGTATCGGCACAATGGTAGTAGTAGATGACCACATCAAGGAATACTGTGCTGTAACCTGATTAACAACTTATCAGATAGTCATAGTAGAGCATATCTGATCCGAATCTGATCTTAATTCGAAATACCTGAACTAACTTCAAGATGGGTTAGTTCTTTAAAAAAGCTAATTTTTCAGAAGTTAAAGTAATGATTTTTTATACAGATGTAAATAAATTTATTATATTGCAAAAATTCCGTCCATTTAATGTGAAGTGTTAAATATATGTTTTTTAAATTTTAACGATAGCTTTACAGTGGTGTATAGCCTTAAGTTTCTAAGTTATGTACATAGGTATATTGTTCTGAGTGCCCATATGTATGTGCATTTCTAATGTTAATATACTATGCTCCTAACCAAACTGTGAAACAAACAAGCGTTGATGTTTCAATCCCATTTTAACATATCAAATATTATTTAATTATATAAATCCCGAAATTATTAAAGAGATTTTTCTTAGTCCAACAGAATGTATTGACTCGATTCAAGAAGAATCGGCACGCTTGCGTTTATTTATTTTACTTCACACACGTAAAGAAAGATAAAGTTTTCTGAAAAGTGTTTTTTTTTCTTATATTTTAAGACTATTATGAATGAGTTTTAATATAACTATGCAGTTGCAAAACGGTTCCTTCCCCTCTTAACTGGCATAACTGCTTATTTTTTTTTTTTCGTTGAAAAGGTTGTGAAGAGGGACAGAAAGAAAATAGGCCTCTAACAAAAAAATAGGTTCCTTCAATGGGAAAAAATGCTGTCATGACTGAGCTGTTACACCGATTTTGATAAAATTCGGTATGGAGATCAGTGTTGGCATGTCAGAAATAACTCGCGACATTTGAGACTTTTACGGTTTTTAAGACCGTAGGTTGTAAAAGTCGTAAACCTTCGAGCCTTTGCGACAAAGTTGCGTTTGTGACAAGGACGAATTTGAAGCTCAAACTGAGAAAAATTGTTTCATTAAAAAATTATTGTCTTACATTAAAATATCACAACGACACGTACTAAATTATTATTCTAATAATCTATATAATTTTTAGTTGTGAAAACGAAGTTTATCTGGAGATTGCGACGTTTGTGACATTTGTGACTTTCGCAACACTTTACGACGTCTAACCGTCACAAACCTGGGATCCTTGTGATATGCCAACACTGACCAAGAACAATTGAATCCTGAGTAAAGATATTTGTTTTAAGTGGACAGTGCCACGCTAAACTAATATAAATATTTTCAATAGCCGGGTTATCCATGTAGACTTTGGACTTGACGTAGTCCCGAAGGAAAAGTCTAGAGGTGATATATCACATTAACTAGGCGCCCAATTCTCTCCATTAATACAATAAATCATGTTAATTTTGAGTAAATTTAGAGTAAATTTCGTAAATTTTCACAATTTGTAAGCGTTGTTCTGATATTAAACGCTGATGAGATGATTTGCCAGGCTATGCTGAACAAAAATACCATGACAGTTTGACCAAAACTCAGACTTCCAATTCCGACGATCCCGGGATTGAATTTGTTCGTGTTATGTTTATTTACGTATTGACTTTTTCAAACTCATTTATTTCATACACACATATACAGGGTACTCCGGATCCGAACATCAATACAGAAATATCGATTTCCTGGTTTATTGTAAGTAAAATAGTTATAAGAGAGTGGGTTCTATCTTGCACACCCTATGAGTTACAGAGTTTGTAACAAACTTGCTTTAGACTAATATTTACAAACAATTATTTTCTCATAACTTTTTGAGAAATGTAGTTAGAGCAATAAAAGAAAAGAATTTTATTAGGTAGTTAACTCAAATATTTTTGGTGGTATCATTATTGCTAGCCGTGTTTTCAGTTCACTCGTTAAAATCCAAAAAAAAATTTATTGATTGTAGATTTTTCTAAAAATTCCATTTATAATAATACGGGTTTCTTATATATACCTAAGTCCACCATAATGGTGCCTATAAGCTCAATAAACACAGTTTTGCCCTGGGTCGTACACTTTTCTTTGTATAAATTTAATTTAATTAATAACTAAGTAAGTGACTTTTTAGCTACCTACTCCATTCAATATAATTTTTACACATTGCTGTAGCCTTAAAGTTTTTGTGCAAATTTGAAGAGTAATATAAAAATAATGGATGTCACAATATCGATTTATCAAAATTTAATATATAAGAATATCGAAGACATTTCAAAACGTCGTAACCAGGGCCGTATCTAGGGGGGGATGCTAGGGGGTAGAACCCCCCCTCCCGAAATATTTTGACGGACACTGTATATAAACGATTTTGCAAAGAATATACACTACGTAGAAAAAATCTCATATCCAAAAGCCCCCCCTCCCCCCCCCCCCCCGAAATAAAATCCTGGATGCGTCACTGGTCGTAACATCCGACTTTGAGTTGTTGGTGGTATTTATACTACCGTGAATGCCCAATTGTTCGTCTTGTAAGCATTGCAAGTATATGGAATAATTCACATTAACACATTTAGAATTATAAACTATCTTACACTTTGAATAAAACTTTTTATTAAAAAAAATATTTCATAGTTCTACTTAAAATGTAATGCCTATTTAAAAAAAAAGTATTTTTTTATGTGCAACAATATCGCTCATACACTGGTGTACCTGGTGTTGTTGAAGTTCTTGGTGTCATGGGTGTTGAAACACCATGTTGTGTGGCATCATTTTCAGGAATAATGCCATTCGTTTTCAACACCAACCTTGGCCGATTTGTTGCGATTGTCGCAATGGTCGCCTCTGCCGCACCTGAAGCAACATCATCTATTTGTGATGCTGCTGTCTTGTCCAGATATGATAAGGTGCCCAATGTGCTACTTGTGGAACAGACGCTATTGTTGCGTCCGCGCGAAAGGACATGCGCCTGTGGAAAGTTTGTGTCGTCTATGGCCTCGTTCAATTCACTAGCACTCATTTCAGATAATTGTCGAGTAAAACTCATTTTAACACTTTTGGTTTGAAAACCGAAGTAAAAATTCAACAAAATTACTTTTATTTTAAATGCTTATTTTATGTGGCAAGACTGGTTACTTTAAAAATGCACTTTCAATATTAACTTTTAATAAAATAAACACAACAACAAAAAACACTTTCGAGTAGTTGCACTTCGTTGGACAAATGTAAGTGAGTTACATACAAATCAAAGCTTAAAATTTAATTTGTAACTTTTTATTATTTCGATGTGTAGCGCTCCTCCTAAGCATCCTAACTAAATGAAATGTAGATAACAACTGAATTTCAAGTGATGAATGAGAAAAAAAATCACGAGCCAAGTGAATAGAAAAAAGCTTAAAATGCCGTTCTCAAACAAAGCTTTAAAGTTGCTCTGTTGCTCTATGAATTTACACTCAGCATCTGAGTATTGAAGAGAGCGCTAATGATTTTTTCGCAAAATTTACTGTCGCTCTTAAGAGGGTTGCTGTGTGGAGCTTTCAAGCTTGACTTAATGATTTGATTAAATGTTGTCGTTCTTTGAAGGGTGTTCTTTTGAATATGAATAACTAATGTGACGTACTTAGTAAAACGTGTTTTCTCGCTGCAAACATAGCGATATGGCGCTTAGTACGTTGCTAATATGAGTTTAAGCATCTAATTTAATATCAAATAGCTTTTACAGGATTTTTCAGTGTTTTTTATTATATAATGTTATTGAATTTTTATATTAAAAACATAAATAAACCAACATATAAGTACTAAAATATAATATTTTCGTCTTTTTAAAAAATGCTCTATTAATTTTAGGAGGTTATGGTTAAGATCAGATTTCATAATTCTTTACTGAAGTGGCGAGTTCTTGGCCAAAGTATTAAAAAGAATTATTTTACAAAGCTACAATCTCTTAGTGCACGATTTGCCAACTGTTATTCAATACCTAACATTCTACAAGTTTTTATCCGTGTTTAAGTTAAACAACTTTTGGTTATTTTATTATATGGAAAAAATGGATTACTTAAAATCATACAGTGCAATATCAAACATTAACAAGAGATTTGGTGTTTGTTTTAAAAATTCTAGGCTTGGCTTAAGATGCATGCGTATTTGGGTGTCAGTTATTTCCCAAGTTTGTTAATCGAGGAGCTCGGTATATATGTATGTACATTAGACATGTACAAAATATTATTATGTTTTATGTTATGGATATGTTTAAGAACTTTTTGGGAACGCTCGAATTTCGAAAATTTATACTTATATAAAAAAAAAATACTCCTGGGGTTGCTACCAGAGCTGCAACACTTTCACTTTTTGGAATTTGACTAAAAAAATTAAGATAATTAGATTTTTTTCTCTTTATAATTATTTTCCTTATGTTCAAATCTTATCCTATTTTTAATCGGGATACATTGGAAGCTCTTGGATTGCTTCTCGTTGTTCATCGGCTTATTAGCGTAGCCGTTCAAACAGAAATGAGCTACGTTGCTAAACACAATTTTTCGATAAAATAATGGATCAATTTGAAGTTGTTGTAAGGCCCATAAACCGAAATTAAATATCAACCGGCTTCAATTCTTGTACGAGCTGTATTTTATAGACGTTCAGACCAAGATCACGAAATTTGATTCGAAATTTGATGATGGTGTACGAATAGTGCGCTCAGTTGGACGCTCATAACGACTAAAATGATGTTGAAGAACTGATGACTTAATTTGGTAGTTAGTTTCCACAATTAATAAACGTTGTTCAGGAGTAAGTCTATTCATGATTCAGTCGTATTGAACATAGAACAATAACGTCATATGGACAAGCCATTTGACACATGGCAACTGTCAAAACAACACAGTTGAAAAAGTATTGGATCACCCTTTATATAGGCATAAAAAGTAGTGGTACAATTTTTTTCGTTACTTCCTTATGTGTACATAAGAAAAATCGAAATGAAATTTAAAAAAAAAATTTTATAAAAAAGAAACAAAATCTAATTTCCTTAATTTTTTACTCAAATGCCAAAAAATCAAAATTTTGCAGCTCTGGTAGCAATCCTAAGAGTATTTTTTTTTGTTATAGGAAGATATACTGCAATATGAATAAATTTTCGAATTTCGAGCGTTTCCGAAGAATTCTAGAACATGACCTTATTTTGAATATGTCTAATGTATATATACTATGATTTTGCTTAAAAACAAACATTTTTAGTTTATCCCAGCAAAGGATTTAATCGTGCGAATAATTTTGTTTTTATGCTATTTATTTTCCAACACTAAAACGAGTGAACTTACCAAAAAAATGTGCTTAAGCTTTTTGTTTATTATTTTAGGAGCTTTTGAGAAAAAAAAAGAACAAGAACCTTGAGCATAATATTATTTGCAAGAATTTTCCAGAAGAAAATTTTTTATCAGTGTATATTCATTTCGTTTTTCTAAAAACTTGATTAAAGTAACTTGGAAGATAACGAAGTCCAATGTTAGAGTGTTGGTTATTTAAAAATTTATGATTTTGGGAGTGTCAGATGGATTTCGAATGTATATTCGTATATATTTATTTTTTATTTGTTTAGCATTTGATTAAAAATTCTTATAGACTAGACAAAAAAATTATGGATATGGATATTTCCACAAAAAAGGTCCACCGTGACCGAAAAATTAAAACCTATAAAAAAATCGTTAATATCTGATATTTTTTAATTGTAAAAAAAAACATTTAAGTTTTATTAATTTAAGCAATGTACACCTGAATTCATTTACCACAGTGTGTAATTTTCAATAGTATTTTGCCTTAAATATTTAATTCTTTAAGAGAGATGATACATGATGACAGTCATTCTGGAAAATCTCTCTCCCAACAACAATTAGGTTAAAGAAAAAATCCAATAACATCAACCAGAGCTCTATTAACTGTAAATTTTTAATTTGCTTAAGTTCATGTTCTAATGTCCCGTACGCACGCAAAAAACACCATTTCGTGATTAATAACAGCAAGTGTGTCAAAATTTTTGTTTACACAGACTTTTATGCAAATAATTAAAGCAAGAAACAACGAGTGCAAAAAAGTAAAATTTAAAACTTTTAGGGCTGTTTAAAGTTGGTCCCGTTCGCAATCGTAAGTGTAAAGCTTTTGTAATCCAGGCAGTTGCAAAACGGTTGGTCACTTTGGTTTTTTTGCCAAGTTGTCAAGGGAGCTAGTGCCCAATGTAATTTTATTTTCTAAAGTAGGTGGTGCCACGCCCCTAACAATAAAATAAGTTTCCACGGTTAATCTAATACGCCGATTTTGTTTAAATTGGGTTTGGAGGTAGACTGAACCATAAAAAACGTTATTAGAGACTCTAAGTCCTTTAAGTACTCGTGGCATCACCCATAATGGGAAAGAACGTATCGTCCCGTATCGATTCAAATTAAACTTTTGTTTCAAACAAAATCTCATAGTATTATTCCATAACATTTTAAAGATAGTCACATTAAAAAACGTTGGTAGGTTGCGCTGAGTTCTGCTTTTCTGTAAATGACTATGAAAAACACTTTCATTTTTTGTCCCGTGCGAAATTCTCCTTTATTGGCTTAACCATGGAACCAGCATTACGTCTACCATCAACTTTACCGTTCCTTAAAGTAACTAACAGAAGAAAAAAAAAAGGGTTTTACTTTAACTTTTATTCCTCTTTTAAAGTGTACGACAGTCCCGTTCGACACCATGAAAATATCTATGTAAGTAACAATAGCAGCATGGTAACATTAGCTGCATAGTTTGTGTGAACAGTTTCTAAATAAACAGGATCATAATTCCTAAGGGCTCTAGAAGGGACACTAAACTGTACTTGGCTATAAAGTTCAGGACATTCAACTTCGCCAGATACAATATCAGACAGAAAATGCTCCTTCTATTTTCTAATGTTTTCAAACCCATTAAAAGGCATCCGGCATTGTATGCGGAATGAATACCATGAAAATTAAGGGAGTGAAACACGAATCTAGTAAAAAATGTTTGCACCTTATGAAATTCATAAAACGGACTCCATATAACAAAAGCCTAGACCTATTTGGACCGAACAAGACTAGTAAAAATAAGCTTAAGTGTATATGGATCACTAAAAGAGGAGCTTTAACGTCTAATAAAGGCAAGCTTAGCATAAGCCTTTGCAGTAATATGGGCCAAGATGAGAGCGAAATGAAAAATTGAAGTCAAGAACTATACCCAGGACTTAATATTCTCGAACAGACAAGAGTGTATTAGAAATAGAGTATGATGAGGGTTGAGTGGATTTTGTCTTAACAAAAGACACAAAACCACATTTACTAAGATTTAAAAACAGAAAGTTATTAACGTACCAAACATGCAATTTATTTAATTCACTCTACAGAACATTAGAATCGAACTCATTTCATGCCTTAGAGAAGATTTAAAGGTCATTAGCATACAGGCGATATTTACGATGCACAAACAAGGACGTAATGTCATTAATAAAAATAACAAACAGCAGTGAACCAAGGTACTCCCTTATGGAACTAAAGAGAAATCTTTGATGACACACTCAAATACTTTTGAGATTACAGATTAAATTTTGAAATAGGTCTATAATCGACTATATTATTTCTAATGCCAAACTTATAAATTGGAGAATAATGTTTTGCTTGACGACCTTTCTATCGCTACCAAATTTAATGAGTTTTTCACTTCCATAGGTGAAAGTTTAGCCAGGTCGCTTATTAGTTGTCCGTGGGATGACATTAATTTTTTCCAGACTCTCGGTGATATGCCGCGCAACCTTTGCTTTAATTTTCAGAGAAGATCTGTATCTGAAGTAAAAAAAGTTATAACTTCCCTTAACAATAAACCCTCCTCGGGATGGGATGGCGTCTCGAGTGTAATCCTCAAAAGGTCAATCGATCATATCTCTGGCTTAGTGTTCAATATTTTTAATTCAATTTTAAATACTAATTCTTATCCTGAATCCTTTAAAATTAAAACTGTGATTCCTATTTTTAAAAAAGGTGATAAAAGTGTGATAGATAACTACCGGCCAATTTCAATACCTCCTACCCTTAGTAAAGTTATTGAAAAATTACTATATGACCAAATGTACTCTTTTATCTCTGATAATGAATTATTATATGAGCACCAATATGGATTTCTACGAGGCCTGGGTACGCAGTCTGCTCTCATTGAGTTAGTAGATCTTATTTCAAAAAACATTGTTTCGAATAAGTTTGTTGGTGGAATGTTTCTTGACCTTAGCAAGGCGTTTGACTCTATAGATCATAATATTTTACTCGATAAATTGTGCTACTATGGCTTTTCTTCAAGTTCCATTAATCTTATCAAGAGTTATTTAAGTTGCCGAACGCAGTATGTACTTATTAATGAAACTTCTAGTGAGCTCAAAGGTGTTAATGTCGGTGCTCCGCAGGGCTCTGTTTTGGGGCCTTTGCTATTTCTGATTTATATCAATGACATTTCCAGATTTTACCCAAATAATAGCATTGATGATATCAGAGTTAACATAAAGGAAGACTTGATCATTTTGGATGAGTTTTTTAGACTAAATAAGTTGAGTTTAAACGTTAACAAGACTAATGTCATTTGTTTCCGAGGTAGACGAACTTCAATTAATAGGTTCGATATCCTTCATAATGGTGTGTTATTAAATGAGGTTAATTGTGTTAAATTTCTAGGTGTTAACATTGATAGCTCATTACGCTGGCATGAGCATATTGATCTAATTGAAAATAAGTTGGCTATGGTCAATAATTTACTGTATAAAACTAGACATAAAATTCCAACAGTCACAAAAAATCTAATATATTATGGTTTAGCTCATTGTCACATTTCCTATGCATCCGGTTTATGGGCTGGTGTTTCTAATGCTAATAGAGTACAAGTAATGCAAAATAAAATGCTGAAAAATGTTTTTGGGCTTCATCGCCGTTTCCACTCAATTGATATTTACTCCACTTTTTATATACTACCAGTAAAGTTTATTCATAGATATCAGTTATTGTGCCATGTTCATAAAGTCGCCAAAGGTTTAATTCGCAACTCGGTTCAAATCACGAGTCTGCAGCACTCTTATAATACTCGATTCAGAGATAACTTAGTTGTCGCCCGTTCAGTAAATGCAATGTCGACCCAGAATGTTTCTCACATTGGAGCAATATGGTATAATGAACTCAATAGATCTATCAAAAACTTGTCCAACATGGAACTATTTAAAAAAAAGGTAAAAGAGCATTTGTTAAATAGAGATATGCTTATGTCTTTATTCTAATAATTTTCTGTTGTTGGTATTTTTACTACTATACTTCCTATGAAATGCATTATTTTTAAATAATTTAATAATATTTTGTTATTGGTATTTTTACTTTTATACTTATTATGAAATTCATTATTGAAAAGATACTTGAATTCATTGTAATATATTTCATTGTAATATAATTCATTTTAATTCATTGTAATATAATCTAAAATCTTCTGTTATTTAGTTGCTAGTTTAACGTTAGTTCATAAGACCTTCTGGCCACTTTCCATGAATCAAGAAAAAGACACGAACTCAAAGATATATCAAAAATCATCATCAAACGATGAGCTAAATTACTTGCATAGTTTTTCAAAAAATGAGCACATACATCATCATTATATAGACGATTCGATGGCTTAAGATCTTGAATCTTCTTCAAAATATCATTATCAGTTAATAAAAGGAACCCAAAATCTAAAACATTACCCATGTCATCCGAAATATTAAGGTCACAATTTATAGCTGGTCCAAAGTTTGACTAAAAAAACTCTGGAAAAAGATTTGCAGTATGTTATATGT
Organism: Meiosimyza decipiens; assembly: GCA_963680825.1. Lineage (NCBI taxonomy): Eukaryota > Metazoa > Arthropoda > Insecta > Diptera > Lauxaniidae > Meiosimyza > Meiosimyza decipiens. Next base: position 26,602,428 of record OY804261.1, read on the forward strand.
CGCATTATCAGAAACTTTCGACAAATTTATTCACCATGCTCAATAGTGTCATCTTTAGCCTTTGACTTAAATTCAAAACCCATTCATCGCTAATTGATGCGATCGTCATAAATTATAAGAAGGAATCCTTCGAACCCTACCCCTAAAGAAATTTTTGATTAAAATCATTTTTGTTGGCTAATGCCAATGAAATGTACCTCGTTTGATGGTCAAAATAGGATTATTTTTAGGCTTAAGTACTCGATATCGGGGGCAATTAGAATTTGACGCCGTCGTAGTTCGCCTTTATAGTGTTTCATAGAAACACTTTTTTGTTTCCAGTGCGTTTTAAATCGACTTCCTGTACATGCTACCGAAAGCAGTTGTGGAGTCAAACGAAACGAACGTGCAGGCTCGTTTGTCTTTCACATATTTGCTCCAAGATAATACGAAAAGCTCTTGAAAGATTTATACAGAAGCCGTCTCGCTGTCTGCGCAGTGCGTTTTTTGAAACGCTTGAGATTAATTTAATTTAGTACTACTGAGGTTGCGCCCAGAATATTGATTCCTCTTTAATTTTTACAAACGGTAAGGTCTCCGATTTTTTTGTCTTTTGATCTTTTTTCTTTTGACTGGAAGTGAAGAGTTGGGTATTTTTTCAATAGCCTTTTAAAAATGCTGTGGAATTCGCTTATCAACCGCGGTAGTAACAAAGCGCTACCTATGCGCATAGCACAATACTATAAGCTCAAGCTCTTTTACCGTCTCTGCAGTTGTGTTCAACATCTTAACTAAGTTTTTTATAGCACTGCTTTGGCATGGCATTATTTTGTCGTGTTAGGGAGTTGCCACAGTAGATTTTAGTCTTGCGTTTATACCCATTAAGTGTTAGGTTTGCTGCTTGGCACCACTGTGCGCCGTCTTAATGAAATTCGCCTAATTTTAGTCCCAGTTTGTTCAAACAATTTGTAGTATGATGTAAAATTTTTGACATTACCTAAATAACTCTGTCAGTATCCATATATTTAAACAAAGTTGGGTTAGTTACACCATTTATAACTCAGGAGCGGCTGGACCGATTTTAATGGTCTCTGATTTGTTAGATTCCTTTCCGCCCAAATTAGGACACTGGCCCATGCAAAAATATTTTCAAAATAGCATTTTCACAAAGACCACATGAAATTTATGCCACGTGCCTTTTATATTAAGAAGCATATCTTAGACCATAAGACATTTTTTAGGGTGCATTTTAGGTGGCCCTTATACAAAAATATTTTTAATATAGCATTTTCACAAATATCACTTAATCGATCCACATGGAATTTACACCACGTGTTTAAGAGGCATAGCTTAAGCTACAAAACTTTTCTTTAGGGTGACCCTCATACAAAAATATTTTTTAAATATCATTTTCACCAAGACCTCTTATTCGATTCTCATGGAATTTACACCACGTGTCCTTTATATTAAAAGGCATAGATAAGGCTGTAAAATGTTTATTTAGGGTGGCTCTCAAACAAAAATATTTTTAAAATACCATTTTCACGAAGACCGGTTAATCGCTTCATACCGAACTACACGTATGTACCTTTTATATTAAGAGACATAGCTAAGGCTACAAAACTTTTATTTAGGGTTACCCTATACAAAAATATTTTTTAAATATCATTTTCTCGAACACCGTTTAATCGATTTTCATGGAACTTACATCACCCTCATACAAAAGTATATTTTAAATAGAATTTTCTTGAAGATTTTAAAATTGTTTTTTTTTTTTAAATGATATTGAAGGTCTATGGAAGATTTTTGCAAAGTTTGATTTAGAAAAATGGGTGATGACGTCCTCCAAAATCAAATTCATCATATCTCATCAACTACTGGACGGAGATGAATGGGACTTGATATAAAGGGTACGGACAAAAGTCAGTTTCAAAGAGGAAGTAATGGGCGGTACTACGCCTCGTATATGCAAATAAAACAACATTTTGGGTATATCAGCAACTATTTGATGCAGATGAATGAGACTTGGTACGCATAAAAGACAAAGACTACATATATCAAATTAAACTCAACGCTCCATCTACCAGTTACTGATATTTTGTCGCTGTAAGGGCATAATAACGTCTGCCAGGCCTGATATATATACACATGTAAAAGAGTAGGGACAAAAGTTAGTTTCACTGGGAAAATGGGCTGTTTTGCCTTTACATTCCATCGCATGAGTTCACACAACGTACCGGAAAGGGCAGGACAATGCCTACCGGGACAGCTAGTACCACAATAAAAGTTATATTTGTATAGACGGTATGCATTTCCATGAACCGATCTCGTCTATCTTCAATCCCACTAACTATAATTGTAAATGTACCCAGTGTACCAAATTTCATTCAATTATCTCCCTTTTTCCATAGAAATATGTATATACAGACAGCCAAACAGCACTGCAAACTTCCTCCGAATTTGCTAAATCACTAAATTTTACGAAAAAAGGTTTTGTTTGCAAGTGTCCAGCAAATCCGACGTAGGGAGAAAGCAAGTTTTAACATTGCGAAACCGTCTCTAACAATATAATTTTTGGGGTATAGAGTTTTTTTGAATCGGTCGAAACATAGGAGGCGCAGTTGCTATAGCATTATTTTTAAAAGACTTTAATGCGGCGAAACTCCCTCCCGTCCTCTTATTCATAACTGACATGTGAACTCCAAAAGTTATCGTTTTTGTGTCAAACGTAAATTTCGTGGTAGTTGCCCTTTCACTATTGAATATCCAGATATCATTAAGTATCGCACGATTCCCAATTTATATCAAGTCGAAGTCGAAAACTGTTTTAGTTTCTACACGGAATCATCGGAAAAATTGGAATTCATGTTATATAAATCGCTAAAGAGAAGTTTTGGCTTGCGAAAAGTATTAATACGGATCTACTGAAAGAGTTCTAAAATAACATATCCAATTTAAACACAAAAAAAAAAATTACTCGAATAAGTATTGTGTTCCTAAACAGAATACGCCGATACTAAAAAATTTAATTTCCACATGAGACACCCGATTACATTACGGCGTACGCGTTCTTGTTTTTTGTGTACAAAATTTACCCATTGGAAAAAAAGTAGCCAAAGTGAATCTAATTTGGACGCACAGTTTTCGCTTTATTATTTGCTGATTTATTTACGATCAATTTATTCATTAAATTCACTTTGGCTATAAACGCTATGTTTCAAATGCGATTTCATTCGAAAAATAAGAGCAAAAATGGAGATGAGATGGAATATAAAATAAAATGGAATATAAAGTTTGTAAGATATTCACATCCAAAGGTGCAGAATTGCAAGATTTTAGTGCACTTAAAATCAAAATTGAAATGGCAGAGACATAGGTACGAAATATATACATATATACGAAAATATATATCTCATTTAAAAAGTTTAAGGGCTGCTCAAGGGTAGAGTTTCACCGAGGACGTGGCGAGGCAAAATTCAAGTTTTTCTCGATCCCTCCTCGTTTTATAAATTTGAGTCTCGTTTTGTTCTCGGAAGAGAACTTGCCATCATATATTTTGCCTCGCCTTGTCTCGTGTTTGACGAGAAACCACGCTTTGGTGGACTTAATATGATATGATAATTGATGACATATGTTGAGCGTAATTCTTTTTTTTTATGGGTGGGCATGGTATTACCCATTTTTTCCAAGCCAAACTAAGCTATGAACCTTTTACAAATTACATATAAGAAAGATATGTACCAAACCTTATTCATCTACGTCAAATATATACTGAGATATGATAAAGTTGGTTGGTTTTTTCTCATATTGGAGGCATGGCATAGCCCATTTTTGAATTTAATCTTAGTTTTGACTACCTTTTATGTGTACAGTGGCTCAAAAAAAAAAGTCTGACAAACATGCAAATCGACTACAAATGAAAAAATAATGTTCCAGAATAACAAAATTTATTTTACGATATTTTTTTAGCATAAGGTATATAAATATACTTTTGAAAACAGTAATACTAAAACTAAGGACTGTCCCAGAAAAAACTTGCACTTTTTATATTTTGTATTATACTCTACCTGGTAATCTTATAGGTCTAAAAAGACACAATATTTGTTCTATATAAAGTGACGTTTAATATGATGTATAACACTTGAAGATAGCACTTTTAACGACAAAGATATCTAATAAGCGACAAAAAGTCCGCAAACTGATTTTGTCCACATACCTGCAAAATTCAGAATTGAAATATTCAGCTATAGCAAAAATAGTTGGTACATCAGAAAAAACTGTCTTTACGGTTATTTCTAATTATAAGAAGGGTCTACCTGTTTGACGAAAAAAAGGTTCAGGCAGAAAACTAGAATTTTCTAACCCAAAAGTAGCGACGAAGGTGAAGCGCCTTTTTAAGCAAAATCCCAACACCTCAGTGCGGGATATGGCGGCTAGAGCAGATACATCAAAATCTACTGTGCAAAAGATAAAGGAGAAAATTAAGCTAAAGACATACAGAGCTCAAAAAGTACCAGACCGTTCTGATGAAAAGCAGTTAATGAATGAAAGGTACCTGACTAAATTTGATTCCGGTGTTATGGAAGACGAAACTTACGTTAAAGCAGATTTTAAGCAGCTACCTGGGCACAAATATTATGCATTACCAAAAAAGGGACATGTGTCTAGTATATTTAAAGAAAAAAAAATTTCGAAATTTCCAAAGCAATATACGGTTTGGCAGGCCATCTGCACCTGTAGTCTCAGAAGCAGATTTTTTGTTACGCAAAGCACAATCAATTCCAAAGTTTATATAGAGGAGTGACTCGAAAAACGTCTTCTGCCATTTATTCGTGCACATGAGGGTACCGTGATGTTCTGGCCAGATTTAGCAACCTCTCATTACTCTGAAGCTATGATGGAATGGTATGCAAATAAAAAGATAAATTTCGTACCAAAATAGCAAATCCGCCCAACTGCCCAGAGTTTCGCCCAATTGAAAGATATTGGGCTCTTATAAAAAGAGATCTTCGAAAGAGTGGTAAGACTGCAAAAAATCCACAAGGCTTCAGACTTAAGTGGAAAAAATCGTACCATACTGTCGATGAAACGACTGGACAAAATTTAATGAAAAAAGTAAGAAATTTTTTTTAAAAAAAAAAATTGTTACTTAGTTTTTAGTTATTTATATTCTGAACTTGCTATTTTTAATAAAAAACGAAAAAAGATTACTGGGTATTTTCTGGGACAGTCCTTAAATATATTTATTTTAATTTTTTTAATAAAAATTAAAAACATAATTTAAGACAAAAATCAGGTCAAAAAAGAACTCGGACCCTTATGTTTAATATAAGCTATAAATGATATTAAGTAAAAAAAAGCTTCGATTAAATTTTTGTCGTCATGTCTGTTCTATTTCTATCTTGGCATGGTTTCTTAGAGTGCTCTAAGTCTTTTTACTGTGGAGGAGTTTCAAGTACTTTTGGACTCTTATATATTAACGATAAACGCACATTAAGCTCCTTGTGCTTAATGTGCGAGTTTCGTTCAACTGCGTCAAATAGTTGATGAGATATTATGAACTTAGTTCTTTTCTTATATGGGAGGGGGTGACATGGCCCATTTTTTTCCAAAACCACAACGTCACACATCAACGTGCGTTGCAGCGCGCGTTCGTTTTATCAACGCCGGAGTTATGCTAAAACAAGCCTTGGATTTTCCTGGATACAGCGTATATTGTTGTTGATATCGTTGAATATATATCGGATGCACCAATTTATGTTTTTGTCTTAAGCAAGATATATAGTGCTCGTAACTTCAACATAGTGTTGCACCGAGACTCTGACACAACATCGTGCTCGGTACCGAGGCGAGACCGAGGCCATATACCAGTGTGATCTCGGAACCAAGAACGAGATTGCCTCGGTGCAACACTACTCAAGAGCTCATTTCCAAATCGAATACACAAATTTTAAAATTTTTTTTTTGGATATTGCAAACGTTTTTTATATCAGTTTTTCATTAAACGTTTCAAAGAACATAAAAAATCCCTTTTTGTACTTGAGGAATCCATACAATAATTGAAGCAGACCATTACAAATTTGTGATTACATACAAGTTCAATTATAGTCTGCTCTGCTTGCTGTCATATAAATAAAATAATTAATTTATATTTTAATTAATTTAACAATTTCTATGGCTTCTAGTGTTGGAGTGCATGCCAATATTTTTACATCTCTTAGAGTGAATTCAATCAATGCTACTATGCTTCCATGTCAAATAAGCGATACCTAAAGCCAAAGAACTAAACTAACCACATATTCGATACGCAAACGCTGCATTAACTATTCGCGCCTTCTGAAATATACGAGCATACAAATTTGAGATGACTTGAACATTTTTGTTCTTTCAGAAGTTATAGGTTATCATTTTCAGTAGATAACTTCATCAAAACAAATCTTTACGAATCACTATGCACATTCATTCGTGGCCTGTTTCTATTAGAATATCAAATACACATGTTATTGTTCTGTTTCTGTAATGGTGTTTCTTGTACAACAAAACATACAAATTTATTCTTTAAAACTGCGAGTAAAAAATTCAATTTAATTGAATTAAATTTTTTCTGACAGCATTTTTGATATAACGCCTTTTAATCTGCTGAAGTTCATTCGGATCAATTTTTGCAAAATCATTAAAAAAACAAAGGAACACCTTTCAGTCCAGAGCACATTCGTTCATTTTGTATAGTTAAATTTTGTTGTTAACAGCACAAGTTTATTTCTTATGCTTCATAGGGGGAAAGACGCTTGCTGCTTGTTACTTTTAACATTTGAAGGCAATTTCACGTCAAAGGGAAAGTCGGCCTGTCTCACCATGTGTCCAAAGAACTTGGCTTGGTTAAAGAAGATTTTTTTTTGATTCTTTTCACCAATTTTATTGCAAAATTTCAAAAATTTGTTTGCTTAGTTAATTTTTAACTTATTGCCAAGTATGGTGCTTGCTTTAAAGGTAACTTAATGCGCTTTTAACAAAATGGAAACATCATTTTTGCCACCTGAAAAATGGGTTGCTCAAAAAATGTGAGTTTCAGTTTTCGGCGGCTTGTTGTGTGGTATAGTTACCACTTTTGCACATCTTAATTTTTGTATTCAAATGCCCATTTCAATGATCTTACCACGATATATTTATAATGCTACTTGCATACGATAACTATGCCTGAACTATGGTGTCCTATGTAAAAGTACAAGGGTGTATCAATAAGTTCGTGTCTTTTTGAATGAAACACAGTGTTTTAGCAAAAAAGTTTTTATTTTTCAACATGGCATCCTTTTAGCTCAATACACTTAGTCCAACGGATCTCCAATTTTTTTATTCCTTCCAAAAAATAGGATTTCTTGAGGTCCTCAAAATAGACACTAGGTTGAGCAATAATTTCGTCGTTGGCGCAAAATCGCTTTCCATCGAGCCATTTTTTTAGGTTTGGAAATAGTTATATAGTTACTGAGGGCTAAGTTTGCTGAATATGGCGGGTGAGGTACTAGTTCATAGCTCAATTCATGTAATTTTATTATTTTATTATTATACACACGTCTCACGATTGCGTTTATGGTCTATTGAGGGAAAACGCGACACCCATCTTGCATATAGCTTCCTTCTAAAACCCAACTGAAATGCCTATGGCATCAAAAATCTTACGCACTTTCACTCGCCCATTGTGAATTTTTTCGACATTTTCGAGTATATTGACTTCAAATGGTCGTCCAGAACATTCAGCGTCACTAGTGATTGTGTGACAACAACGAAGCTCAGTAAACCTTTTTACCATTTATGTAACTTGATGGTGCAGAGACCCCATAGTACTTATCAAGCTTTTCTTTGGTTTGGTAAATTTTCATGAGTACACGAAATTCCTTTTTTTTCAATTTTTACAAAAAAATCCGCGTGGTACTCCATCAACAGATGGTATTTGACGCGAGCAGTGTTGCATTTCATGTAATTACAAGGCAAGTTCGAAAAGTCACAGACTTATTGATCTGCCTTGGTACCTTTCATCTCTAAGGGGTTTTTAGTTTAGAGATCAAAAGCCATGGATCCAACGGGTTTGGAAATGCGGACAATTTTTGTTCGCAATAGTGTTCAATTTTGTTCTAGAAATCGGAAAGTACATTTTTATTGGTCGAAAAGGTATTGAAATGAGATATACATGTTACCGGCCAAACTAGTTTTTAGGATACACTAGTTTTTCCTAGATCAAACTAGTATGCCTGAAAGTATGCAATTTAATTTTAATGCAAAAGCACTGGGGATAGCGAAGCCGATATATTATTATAGACTGAACCGAACTGCGAAACCGGTATTGAACATATTCGAAGATGTAAGTCCTGAGCTTCGGCCGAGGGCCACCTTGGTCTTCGATAACCACAGTGCTTTTAATACTTTTGGTAATGTTGCTCCGCATAGTAGCCGCCTTAAGAGGTGAAAAGGAGTTTTTGTTCATTTACTTAAAAAGTATGCCTACAATCGAAAAATATATTAATGGATGGGAAAAACTTTACCGATTTTTACTAATGTCATATCTCTTTGATTAGATTTAACGAAGTTACGTCTTTTTCCAAAATAATATCTTTTTCAGCCTTTGCTGATTAACTTGGAAAGTAAATAAGGAATCGAAACACAACAAGACGGAAACGAGAAAATAGCAAAGCAAACGATTGAGACTTGAAAAACCACGGGCTCAGCTTTAATACGTAATAGACGGAAGCAAGGAAAGAAGTAACGAAATAATAAACTTAGGGAAAACCAGTAAAGCTGCTAGGGTCCGCAAACTACTTGCTAAAGATCAATATGTTCCATGGCTACTTACCAGGCCAAACACAGCTATTCTGATGAGACGTACGTGCAAAGCTCTCTGTACTAGGCAGCTGATCACTAATTTCAGTTAAGTGATGAGGATTGATGGATAAGAGAGTAGATAACGTGTGCTTTTCTGTTAACAAAACTCTACTTATAACCAAGACCGGATGGCCTGGCAGGCATGCCTGCTACAAAGACCTACGCCAGACGAGTGAAAGGAGGTAAATGTGATTTTTTTCCTCCTGTCTCATAGCTGCAAATGAGTACTTGTCATTGTTTGCATATCATATGAATTTTCTTTGCTCTATTGATTGGACTTATTTGTGCATAGCTATTTAAGAGCTATGGAATTCACATAAGAAAACGTGTACGAACGTTTAAAATTGCAATACACATTTTTGCACCTGCAATATCAACATAAATTGAATTGCAGAGCATTTGAGTTGCAATAAAATTTTAGCTAATTTGGAATGTGTATCATTAATTAATAATTAAAATAATTGCATTAAAATTGGAAACGTAGTTATTTTCCCTTTCCAGCTGTACAGATGTATGAAATATGTACTAATGTTTGTAAAGGTTATTTAATGCACATACACCTATCCCTCGATTTACACGGTAGATTGGTTCTTGGAAAATCCGTGCAAAACAAAACCGTGTAAAACGAGACACAGAGTTCATACAAAGTAAACGGATATGTTCACATAACCTGAAAACCGTGTAAATCGATCTAAAGAAAACAAAGAAAAGTCGAAGATATGTTCATTATAATCGTGTAAAATGAGATGAGGATTGAATAATTAAAGAGAGATTTTTGAATTCAATTCAATTTATTTTTGATAGTTAAAAACGTAAACATCAATTAGTAATATTCCTTTCAATTAAAAAAAAAAAATAATTAAAAATATTCTGTACAAAACAATAAAAGAATTCAATCATAAATAACTTTATGAAAACTTAAACTTAAAAAAGCAGAAATAAAAATCAGCCTTTATTCTTCTTCTTCATGCACAATGTCATTCACGTTTAAAACAACGCTATTGTGAATGGCCTGTTGTGAATGGAATAAATAGTTACCATATGTTTTGAAAATTTATACAAATAAAACTATCAGAATAAGAAAACAATTTTTTGTTGCGATTTGAAAACCGTGTTAAAGCGAAACCGTGTAAAACAAGTACCGTGTAAATCGAGGGTTAGGTGTACTTAAAATAAATGTTTAGTGTATTTAATAGCTTAAGATATTAAAACTTATTTTGATTTGATTCTAAAATTCGTAGTTCCTCGCATAGTCTTTCAAGAAATTTGATATCCTTCGACTTAATTATAAGTTGATAAGGATTTTGGTATATAACGCTTACAAATTTTTTTGGATCAAGTTTTTTACTAAACAAAATTTCTTCACATGCGAAGAATATGCGCAGTAAAAAAATCATTAATGAAAAATTTACTCAAAATGATTAAAATCATTTTTGAAAGTTTATAATAAATAACACATTAATGTCATTGAAATTTTGTAATTGGACTATTATTACAATATAACATAACATACTTCCGCAAATACCAAGGTTGAACACATCAATTCCGATCAAATGACAAAACCACATTGGACCACACATCTGTCTCTATTTCTAATACCTAACATGTGTACAATTTATATTGATTCAATATTAAATGTTTTATTAATAATTTTCATTGTTATTTATACTAAATATTTATGCTACTTGTCAATCCACCAAAAGATGTATTCGTACGTGTGTTAAAATATATAGGTACAAATACAATGTGGCGTAAAAGTCCTCACTCGACTTTCTAGGCCAGTAACTTTGTAAATAGAAAGAATTGGTTATATGCTTTGATTATGCTTATTAAGACGAACATTCGAGTTCATTCCACAGCATTTCCTGTGAATTTTCCGAAAACTTGTGGCAAAATATTCTTCACTTCTATGCGAATATTCCTTATCAGGGCCGCCAAAGATTCGTCACTTCAAAAAAACCTAAAGAGAGAAGTCTGAAATGGTCAAATCAGTTGACCTTGCACGCCACGCAAATCATCAAAACGATAAATTAAGCGGCCGGGAAACGCTTACTTTAGAATGCTCACTATCTCACATTCTGCTGGAGCCAAATGTTCTTCAAGCCTAATTCATCAATTTGTGGCTGCACAAAGTCAGTGATCATGGCTAGGGCTCACCGAGAACCGAATTATATCGTTATCGATTTTGTTCTCGATAACGATGACAAGACGATATTAAAAAATTCTTTCTCATTTGATCGAGGACGTGAACGAAAAAGGTGATAACGTACGTAGATACGTCAAAAAAACAACTATACGTACGATAAGCACCGAGGTCGAGATATCGGCCAAAACTTCCACAATACGAAATTATTTATTTTAAATATTTATTTGGTGCTAGGATGTATTTTATAAATGCAAAGTATCTTACAAAATCTGGACTGGATTAGACAACGGTGCATTGTATCTTTATATAACAAAAACACTTAAAACGCTATATCTTGGCATCGGTGCTAAAGTTGGCAAAGCTGATAAGTAAATGTAAATTGTTTGGGCTCGCTAAATGTGAACAATGTTGGATAATGGGTCATAGCGCGTCCCATACAACAAAATCCTATATATTAGATACAATTCTTGTTACATGCACCAAATTGTGAAATTTGGTATGTATATGAACCCAATTGCTTGCTGTAAGGACTGCATAAAATGTAGGCAGGGTTAAATACATAAATCAACTAATTAATTAATATAATTTAATTAATATATGTATACATATTATATTAAATATTAGCTGATGCCCGCGACTTTGTACGCGAAGGCTTTTTATAGTTTTTTCTGCGAAGTCATACATTTTTAATTTTTTTGGTAGACCTACTATAATTTTTGATCATTCTTCACAAATCCCGCGTAGTTGTTGTTTGCAATGTAAATTGGCAAAATGAGAGTGTAATTTTGAATATTCCCTTGTTTCTGTTCCTAAATATTCCATAGCATTGCATGGGAAAGACCCCAACAGGCAATTGAACAAGGCCTTCCCCGGAGAAGGCCTGCTAGGAGTGCTCCGATTGTAAGAGGCCTTCTCAAAACTAAATTTCCAAGCAAATTAAAAAAAATTTTTTTTTTTTTTCAATATTATCAATAAGTAAATTTTATTTAGCAGAATAGTTACACTCCATTGAGTGTATACTCATGAAATGCTATTATGCCTTACCACGGCAGGCGTGCTATTATGCCTTCCCATAGCAGTACTGCTATAAGGTCTTCCCACAGCAGCAGTGCTATAAGGCCTTCCCACAGCAGCAGTGCTATAAGGCCTCATAATAGAAGGCAAAAAAGAAGGACTTTATGTATTTTTTTTTTCATGTATTGCAATGTTTTATGATTCGACATTACTTTTTTGTCATTGCATTGTACTTATACGACATCAAAAGTTGATAAATGGTTAGAAGTAAGGAACGGTGTGCATGTTGCTAGGATGGTCTTCTGTTTCATGTTATGTTAAAGTGGTAGTGTTGTGTATTCAATGTCAAATTATAAATTAAGAAAACGTCACAAAAAATAAACATTAAAAATATCAATGCAAAGGAGGTTGACGCAGATAAAAAAAAATCATTTAACTAAGAGTCTCACGACGCATTAAGATATAATTTTTTCAAAGTACTTCTATGACGCCTTCTACGGTAAGCGCTATTAGAAGGGCTCTTGACGCAAGCGATGTAAGAAGGCCTGCTTAAGGAGTATTTCTATCAGGCCTGCTAAAGAATTCCTGTTTTATCGGGACGTTTCATATAAAAAAGGAGGTGATAATCTTACCAAGGAAGGCCTGCTAGAAGGCCTGCAAGCTCCTGCCCTTGCCTACTGGGACTAAAACAAAACACACACAAACACATAAATTTATATGCTTGTTTCTTCGTGTGAAATGTTAGTTTTGTGAATTTTTAAAACTTTAACATTTCGATATTTAGTAGGAATATCGTGATTATTTTTATTGGAAATTGAGACCAAGCGTCCAAGGTATAAAGCTAAACAAATTTGATCAACATTGGTTCAGTACAAATAGCCGAGGAAAATCGGCATTTGCGAAACGAGAACGACACATATCAAAAATTTCTCGAAGGAGTACGAGACGATAAGCTTGGCTCCCCTACGAGCACGAATTTTTTAACTATCACATTGTTCTCGGATCGGTGAAGCACTAATCATGGCTCTGTAGCGCCAGTCAAAGTTACAGTGTTGCTGGCGCCGCTCTTAATCAAATATGACCCAATCACCTTTCCTCCGTAAACAGCGACCTTGGCAGAATGCAATGGCTTTACGTGCATTACGTGTAAATTTTTAGTGCTCCAAAAGCGATAATCTTTGGATCACTTCATGTTTACTTCACAAATTTTGGACTCGCAATGTCATAAGACGCTATTTGCAAAAATGAGTTCTTTTACAATATTTTATTTACCTAGAAATGTTTCTTAAACGTTTGAAATGTTTCTTAAACGTTTTGTCAACTTGTTTAAAGCGGTTCTCATATAATAATAAATTAAGTAGTTGCAGGTGCAACCTCTTTCGCCTCGCACCATAACTTTTGTAGGTATCATATTTAGCTTGAAACATCCTTCAAAAACGCAGATTAAGAGCTGTAAGATTATTTTTCCAGTTTCTGTAGGAAGCTCAGGAATTCAGCATTAGGTCCAGGAGATTTCAAGGGGTTGAAATATTTTATAGCTCACACAAGAGTGAGCCCCCAAAACTTTGTATGTATATTTTTTAGCTATCAATTCGAATTCGTTGTAAGTGCGAGAATATTGGACAAATATATTTTTCATCACAATGTGTTTCGTAAATTAACCTATGAAAATGCAGGCATTTCTTTAGAAAAGCGCATGTACTAAGTTTTCTGCGTTCAATTTCACTGAGTTATTCCATTTTTATACCCTACACAGAGGGTATATTCACTTTGTCATTCCGTTTGTAACGCATAGAAGGGGACGTGGCAGGTATGGAAAAGTATATATATTCTTGATCCGTCTGTCTGTCTGTCTGTCTGTCTGTTGAAATCAGGTTTACGAGAAAACTAAGCAAGCTAACTCAATGAAATTTAGCATACAGGTCAAACCTTCTTGCAAGCTGCTAGCATATAAAAATTGGCGAAATCGGTTAACGGCCACGCCTTCCGCCCATACTCTATGTAAATATACCCAAGTCCATTTTGAAAAAAAGATGCTGCGATTTTGATGAAACTTGGTGATTTGGTGAAGATGAGAACAAAATTAAGATTAGGCTAGGTTTAAAGTTTGCAAAGACTCTTAAGGAGGCGTGGCACATCCCTAAATTTTAACTTTTATAACGCCATAGCTCGTAAACCGTTTAAGATATTGTGATGAAATTTGGTACACGAATACAGAGCTTATAAATCTTGAATTGCGCATAAAATGGGCGGAATTGTAAAAGTGGGCGTGGCACTTTTTAGCAATTGAAAATTTGGATTTCGTATAACTCCAAATTGGCACACACGATTTTCATTAAAATTTTAGGGATGATACCACTGAAAGTAGTCAATACAAGTTTATTCAATATTCTGGAAAATTTTGTTGAAGGGCGTGGCACAGCCTACAATATTTATAAACGTTATAAAAAGAGAACTAACAACTCAATCGTTATGAAATATAATGTGGCGGATACACTTGCTAAAAGGTTTCTTCTTGCAAAATTTTGGTACAATGGTGCCGGTGGGTGTGGCACCTCCCATATAAGCAAAATACTTGTAATGCTATAGATAGTGTGCTATGAGAGTAATCTCCATAAAATTTTGTGTAGAGGTGCCGGTTACTATAAGCTTTTAAATTCAATAAATCTTGACAAGATTGCATCAGTGGGCGTGTCACCTCCCTCATTAGCATAAAGTTGTAAGTGCTATTGTAAGTGAACTATTGGTGCAATTGATCTGAAATTTGATGTATGTGGTTTACTGGGTATTAGGTACATATGAATCAAAAGCTTTTGAAATAGCAACAGTGGGCGTGGCACCTCCCATACAATTAAAATACCTTAAGTGGCATAAATATCGAAATATATGAGCAATAATACTGAAATTTGGTGTAAGAGGTTTGTTTTTGGAAGGCTATTTGTGGATCAAAATCTGACTGGATTGTACCAGTGGGTGTGTCACCGCCCTAAATTTTAAGAATAATTACGGCACATATCGTAAACTATACAAGCTATTGTGATAAAATTTGGTTTGTGCGTGTCAATCACGAATGTCATTTATTGAAACAAAAGGGGGTGGAATTGGAGAAGTGGGCGTGACATATTTCGTGTTTTTCATTTCTATTCTATTTTTTTCAACATTTCCCATATTCTTTTGACTTTTTCAGTTTTTTCCAACACTTTTCAACATTTTTGAACCTTTTTACATTATTTTCGACTTATTCAACCTCTTCAACATTTTTTTAACATTTATTTAAAAAGTACTTTCAATGCAGTGTAGGGTATGTGAGTTTCGGCCTGGCCGAATATAACACCTTTACTAGTTTAAATCTTAAGGCGCTGAAAATAATAGCAAGCTTTAGCTTAAAAAAAATTCTAGACACTTAGCTACATATATTGGTTGACATGTTATTTTTCCATAAGTTTCCATGCATAATCTGAGTTAGAGCGAATAAGAATAGCAATTATTTGTGATTTTCCTTATGTTAGTTTCTATTTAAGTACTCGTAATTAACAAAGAATGTTAATAAAACTAATTGTTCAGAAGTATTGACCGAAGTCATGTGAATATGTGTGTGTATATGTAATATATACTATGTACATAGATATGTAGTTGATCTTTTTGTATCAAGTAATCCACGCTTATGACTGAAAAGCTTTAATTCAAACCGAGTTTGCAATGTAAGTCTTTTGAATTTTACGAGCTTAGCTCTTAACCTTCATTTATGTCCGGCGTTCGCAATTGAGGTACTCGCAAACTCAAAATTGGATCATAACTTTTGAAAAGTCACGCTTTAACAGAAGACCGGATTAAGTCTTTACAGACAGCCACATGCGGTAAAAGAGTCAATGGGTTTTTTTTAACCCAATTCATTTGCAATGAGTCTGTGTATTGTATTTCTAAATATTTTTGCATTCAATGTCAATGTCAACAGTTAAAAAAAAACATTTCAATAATGATGAAATAATTTTAAAATTTTCAGTATTTTGTGAATCTCTTGAGGTTTTCTATGCAAAGCCAATGAAATTTAAGAACATTTAATGTGGTTTTTATTTTATGCAATGTTGCATAAATAATTTTATTTTATATGTAACTGCAATTTAAACTCGATTCAAACTGGTTATGCTCCAATATACAGGGTGATTCAATAAGGCTGTGTGTACAGTATAAAATTAGAATACACACAAAAATTGAAATTGATCGAAAATTATAAGTCATAAAAAAAGGGAATAAATTCAAAGCAAATCATAGAACATGCGTTAGTACTGTACGAATCAACGAAAAAGTTGAAGAATATCGAAAAGCATTAAAAAAGTTGATAAAAGTATCGCATTTTATTGCAAGCAGACGAAAATGGTATATATGGGTGCGTTCACTAGTAGAAAATTAATAAGAAGATATAATACTTAGATGGGTTTTGTTCTGCTCTTTGCGATGATGAAAAATGAGCTTGAAGTTCGGGCGCTCAAAGCTAGTCTTCTGAGGTTTGAAGCCGCATCTGGTTATGCTTAAAGTCCGTATTCGATGTTTCCCCATCAATTAAAGCAGAAGAAATCTGACAGACCATTCTGAAGGGCGTATCAATATGACTTTAAGATGTTGGCGTTATGTAATTTAAATAGTATGGTGCCACAAGCCAATGAAACAATGCATTAATTTAATACTAGCTGTTCCCGTGACTTTGCCCGCTCCCTCTTGGTTGTTCAACCTTGCTTACAGTTTACGCAGTCCTGACTACGGAGCATTGGGTTCATGCACCAAATTTCTGAACTTGGTATAATTATCAAGAACAGCAATTTTAGCGTTTTTATTGTACGGGAGGTGCCACTCCCCAATGTTCAATCCCACAAACAATGTTGATCCATGTAACAAGTTTCACAACTGTAACTGTTTTATGTGTTTTTTTTTAAGGTTTCACGCCCCGTTATCTAATCGCCTCCACATTTCATGAGGTTTGCAGAATAGCCAATATATCTCCTAATACCAAATTTCAAAACTCCTGCTATCATAGCTGTCCAGATATAGCGTTTAAATTAATTTTGTTGTATGATAGGCGCCACACCCCGTTGTAACGGGTGATTTCTTAAGCGCTTAGTTTTTTAAAATTGAAAAAAGAATAGAAAGTTTGCAATAGTGAATGAAATATTTTTTCCAGGAATTAATGCAAATATTCCCCTCGGTTACGTCTGAGGTGGTTCATCCGTAAGCTCCAATTTTGTCAAACTTTTTCCAACATTTCGTCCGGTATCTCACCAATGGCAGCTGTAGTGTTGTCTTCCAGGGCTGCAACTGTGGCTGGCTTGTCCTTGTACACGAGAGACTTCACTTCACATAGCCCCATAAAAATAGTATAGTGACTTCACATGATCTTGTCACCCAATGGACTGCTCCAAAGCAAGAGCTTAATTACTCACCAAACTCGCTTATCAATAGATCCATGGTATCGCGTGTCGTGAGGCATGTGGCACCGTCTTGATGAAACTACATGTCAACCAAGTCCAATTCTTCCATTTTGGAGAAAAACAAAGTCGGTAATCATCACACGGTACCTTGCTCCATTGACTGCAACCTTGCGATTTTCATTATTTTTGAAAAAGTACGGTCTAATGATGCTGCTGGCCCACAAACCGCGCCAAACAGTGCATTGTCAGGGTGCATTGACAGCTCTTGAGCTGCCTCTGGCTGCTCTTCAGACAAAATTCGGCAATTCGGCCAAAAATGAGATTTGTCGCTGAAGAAAATCTTTCGATAAAAAATTCTCTTGGCATTCGCATTTCTCACAGATCAAGAATTTTAATAGAAATAAATTTCAGTGATTGGGAAGCGCTGTTCGTTTGTTAGTCTATTTTTGGTAAAATGGCAAACCCATTTTTGGCGGTGATAAAGGGTGTTTTTTTTAGAGGTATAGAGCTTCGAATTGAAATAAAACACAAGAAAATCGTCTTAATGTCCATCAATTTGGCTTTATTGGAAGGATAATTTTATGCCATTAATGTTTAAATATGATTTCGGGCATGTGGCCGCCGCGGCTGGCTCGAATAAAGCCAATTCTACAGGTCCAATTTTGAACCACTTTTTCGAGCATATGGGGCCGTATGTCGGCAATAACGCCACGAATGTTGGCTTCCAAGTCCCCTAACGTTTCTGGTTTGTTGGCGTAGACGAGCAACTTCACATATCCCCAAAGAAAATAATCCAATGGTGTCAAATCACACGATCTTGGTGGCCAATTGACAGGTCCATTCCGCGAAATTATGCGCTCATCGAATGTTTCCTTCAATAAATCGATTGTGACGTGCGCTGTGTGGCATGTAGCGCCTCTTGTTGGAACCACAACTCATCCACATTCATGCCATCCAATTCGGGAACAAAATAGTCGGTTATCATGGCTCTATACCGGTCTCCATTAACGGTAACTGACTCTCCAGCATTATTTCGGAAGAAGTATGGCCCAATGACTCCACCAGCCTATAGAGCACACCAAACAGTCAGTTTTTGTGGATGTAATGGCGTCTCAAGGGTCTCATGTGGATTCTCTTCACTCCAAATGCGGCAATTTTGCTTGTTGACGTAGCCATTCAACCAAAAATGAGCCTCATCACTGAACAAAATTTTGCGATGAAAATCAGCATCGAGATCAATCTCATTTTCGGCCCATACACCAAAATCACGACGCATTGCATGGTCTCGCGGCTTTAATTCTTGCACAAGCTGGATCTTGTAAGGTCGCAAGCCAAGATCTTTGCGCAAAATCTTCCATAAAGTTGATGGACAAAGCTCTAATTGCTGTGCACGGTGGCGAATCGATTCATTCGGGTCCTCTTCAACATTTTGCTCTACAGCGGCAATTGTTTCTTCGGTGCGCACTGTTCGACGTCTCTGCGGATGCGTATTATCACATAGAGTAAACGTAGTGCGAAAACGATCCATGGTTAACCGAATTAATTGCTCTGATGGACGATTATGTCGACCATAAAATGGACGGAGCTTGCGGTAAACTTCGCGAACTGAACCATTATTTTCGAAATAAATTTGCACGATTTGCAAGCGTTGTTCTTTTGTCAACCTGTTCATGATGAAATGGCAAACCAAACTGAACATAAATGACATTAGAGTTGCCAGATTTGACAATAAAATGCCAGTTTTATCTCTATTCGAAAAACAAACCTCTAAAAAAAACACCCTGTACATGTTACAAATCACGCGTGAGGTGTTAAAAAATTTACACTAAAAAAACAAGTAAGATAAAAATCACCCGCTACAATCCCTTCCATATATTGTGAGGAGCTTAGCATAAGGCCTAAAACCAAATTTTCAGACTTTTGCTATCATAGGAGCCAATATATGGCGTTTTAAGGGTTTTTATTGCATGAAAAGTGTCACGTCCCTTGCTTTTATCAAAACTAAATATAGCCTATGTTACTCAAAGATAGTGTAGCTTTCTGTTAATAGGAAAATTTTTTACAAACAAACTTTACCTCTTCATATGATAGCATACATTGGGTCGCATCATTTCCTGTCAATTGGCTGCCAAGCTCGAGTGATTTTTCGCCTTTGAATGTCTTTCTTTGAAACTGACATCAAAGTAAGGCCTACGTCAGCAAAGGATAAGCCATCTTGATGGAATAGAGAATCAATTACACCGAAATGTCATCGAAAGCTTAGACAAGCAAGTGAAGGTATGGCACAGAAGCTGTGTCTTACATTTGGCCCGTATTATTTCCACAAATATTTGATATGAGTCAAATAAACTGATTCAAGAAAGAGCTTCAAAAATTTTCTGAAAAGCACTTTAATGTCTTATTGATACACCCTTTGGAACTTCAACACCTTATATAGAGATGTCAGTAAGTTCAACCTGAAACGGGCATTCATAGCACTAGTTTACAAAGTTCTCATTTCTTATTCCTAAATAAGTAGCTTGAAAATCTTTCTTGCGTTTTGTATTTGAAATATTGTCAAATTGTTTATCTATTTCGGCTTTAAAAAATAAGTTTCCACATAATTTCAAACAAATGGAGTCCAAAGTACTTGGTTTATTATAAATTAAATCGCCTAAACAGCTTAAGGGCAACGCAAAAAATAACAATTTTTCACCTTTTTCAGGAAACTTAAGATTAAACATTTTTAATTATGAATTTTGTTGATTATTTTTTTAAAAAGTGTGCAATTAATTAACTTTTCTGGCGAAATCAGCGCAACGTTAACAACGGTTGCTTGTTGGTCTATAATACTCTGGCTGTAAGCTGGTGTAATTTCTATGCACACGTACCTATAGTAAAGCATCAATGAATCCGATACTCTTGTAAGTACGTATTACATTAATCAAACACACCGCAAAATCATATTCAAAAAGGTGCAAATTTTGCCTATGCATAATCTTAAAATCCCTTAAATAACTTTGAATGGATTTAACATTGTTAAACCAAATTAAAGGTCGTTGTTTTGTAGCTTAATTAATTCACTTGGCGTATTAAGTTCTAATTTAACAAGTTTGAAAAATATGAGCAGTAGTGCAGAACAAGCGCTCACTCGATTAAATCAACATTGAACTTTTATTGTGTACTTCGACATGAATTTAACAAATTGGTTTTTTTTTCGATTACACCTTTACAACTTCCTTTGTCTGAGAAGTTTAATAAACTTCAATAGCCTACAAATGATGGTAAATTTTGCAAATACGTAGTAAAGAATAATGGCAAAACAAAAAATTAATACTATATCATCTCAATTGAAAACAACATTATCGTGGTATAGGTAGATAAGCAATATTTTCCATCTTAAAACTATTTTCAATTTAAAGTATAAGTTCATTCCAGATCTTACTATAGAGTTGATTCAATAAAGTTCACATATGAGTTCTGTATAATCGTCTTTCTAATATTCAGTGATGTACAGATTTTATGGAATTATTGTTTTATAAAAAGTCAAAAATTAAGGGTAAACTTATGAAATACTAAACTCGAAGTTTCTATTAAAATTAATCTATTTGAATCATCTTAAGAAAGGTCATGTACAGATGTATTTCATCCCACTACATGCATATTTCATTAAATTGTTATATTCGTTGTTTATACAAATGACTTATTTTACTAATAATATACATTCAAAAGCTTAGAAATTTGTTGCTAATATGCAACTTAAGTACTGAATGGATTAAGCTGAAACTAATAGATAATCAAAGTCTTGGCTTAGCCCATAGTCTATGTGCCTTAGAAAAACATAGGAACTGGTCCCTTGAGTACGGGCATTCTTTCACAGTACTCGAAAGTCTCATCAGGTCACGCGATGGCGCTGGATAGAACGTTGCACTATCGTGTTAATTCGTTCGATGGCGGCACTATTAAGTTGTGGAACAATTTTCCTGCGAACATTTATTGTATGACAGGTGCTAAGCCGCGTTGTCTGATTCCAACCACATTTTGCAGGAAACTTAACACGGGCAAAATGTTGCTGCCATAGGTGCCAAGAAACAGCGTTTTCAGTATTTTTATTATATGAAGGTACCACGGCTCATGGTTTTTAATAATCTTATATCCACTACGTTTCATCTAAAACTTATAAGGCACGCATTGATTTCGTAGCAATTTAGATTATTTGTAGCGATTGAGATGTCCTAATTGCAGGACACCTCGGAAAATTTCGGTTGTTTTGATTTTAGTCACATGGTTCTTGAGAGGATGCCTTCGAAGTAAAAAACTCAGTAAGATTTTTTAATAAATCCCTGTGGTTGTTATTTAATTTTAAAATTTAAAAGTTTTGTTTTTACAACGGAGTTTGGATATTTTATCTACCTCGAAAATGCGAAAAACAGTAAAAAAGCGAGAAAACCTGAGAATCACATTAACTTTTATATGGTTTTTCAATCATCCATCTATTGCCTCCTATCAGGTACAACAAGAACTCGGTAAAAAAAGTCAAAAAAGCTAAAAACTCATTAATAAACGTTCCAGAATACATAAAATGTCTACAGTTTGCTCAATAGTTTACTAGCCCAACTTTGGACAATACTGGCAAGTAATGCATATACTGGCCATTATTGATTAAACCTATTCCACATTATTAGACTTGGCATTCCCCTATATGCGTAGGTATATCGACAGTGATACGATTAGGAATAGTGACATCGATTAGGAATAAAGCTAAAGAAAGTGACTTGGAAGTCATGAGATGTCCCGAAACATGAAACTTGTAAATTATTAAGAATTTTTTTTTCCTTTGCTAAGCTCAAACTATTTAAGTACGAATTGAATAATCGAAAATTGTTCATCTGATTCGCTATCTATGCAACTATTATATGTACATATATGAAGGGGGCACTATAAGTTCGTTTGCTATGTACATATGTAACATATACATATGTTCTAGTATTCGCAGATACTACTGTACTTGCAATTTTTCAATTGTTTTATGACAATTTTCGATGTTCTTCAATCCAATTCGATATTTTTGGATATGTTTGATACATCTCGATATTTTTAAAAAAATATTAAAAAGTCGAAGCTATGTCGAAATATACTGAAAAGGTCAAAAAACATTGAAAAAGTCGATATTTGTTAAAAAAGGTAAAATCGTTTTGAAAAACATCGAAAATAACTGTAAAAGTTGAAAACTATCGAAAACATAAATGTTATCGAAAAATCAATAGTCAACGGAAACCATCAAAAGACTCGAGGATTAATAATTGTCGAAACTATTAAAACTATCGAAACTTACCGAAAAAATCGAGCTGATGAGTCTGTCTAGCAACGGACGAAATTAGAATGACTAGCTTTAGCTAATTTATTCTATTTAATTTATTTTTCTTTAGTGTAACTATTTTGGTGTAAGCTCAATGAAATAAAAAAATCAAACCTTAGTGAATAACATTGAAAAAATCGAAAATAGTCAACAGCTATTGAAAAACACTGAAAAAGTCGAAAGCTATGCAAAATTATTAACTAAGTTGGAACTTATCGAAAATTATAATGCTCGCAAACTATTGGAAAAATCAAAGAAAATCAAAAGCCTTCGAAATACATCGGTAAAAGTCCAAATTACCAAAAAATAAATCGAAAAATTATGGCTTGTGATAGAAAAAATTATAATCCAAAATGTCGGATATTTTGGCTCTAAAAGGATAGATATCCAAAAATACGATTAATTTTGATATAAAAATATAAAAATTTATAATTATCATTGATCTAACAACATTAAAATCTATTAATACAGATATTTTTGAACAAATAACAAATATTTGGATCGAAATAAATAAAAATTGAAAATATCGATTACTTTGAGTTGAAAAAAATACAAATCCATTTACATATAACGCAGTGATTTCTATCATAAAATTCATAATCGTTACAGTCGCTGATATTTTCGTCATTATATGTCTGTCCATAAAATGCACTCAAGCAGTCAGACAAAGGGTTGCCCATAAGTCACGTGCCCTTGTTAGAGAGAAGCAGGGGTTAAGCAAAAAGCTGCGTGGAGGGGGGAGATGTTTCAGGCCTGTGCTTCGTAATTTTTATGTTTTCTTTTGTGTTGTGCGTAATGTACGATGCAAATTTCACAACCGTTTGACATCCTTGAACTTGGTCGCCTACACGCTCAAACATGCTTTGATTTACTATTTAACTTGGTTAAGAAAAAATTACAAAGCTACTTTAGGCTGGCTACGTGTGGATGCGAGGGAGTATCAAAAAAGCCAAAATTGAGTCACGTTGCATATAGACGATCTCTAAACATCAACGTCATTTGATGAGTCTTGATGGTAACTCCTGAATTCTTGATGTCATAACCTGAATTGGTACAAGCTTCTCATTTTAAAAATTTGGTATTTGCGAGACGTATAGTGCATATATAAGGATGCCAATACTATTAATCACTAATTTTTGACCATGCTCAGTAACAACTAGAGCTCCAACTTAAAAAAAGCAACATAAAATCAATTCAAAGAACATGTATGTCAACTCTTTTTTAAGCTGAGAATCAGAAAAACTGATATATTTCGGTCAATTTCTATTCAAATGGAACAAATTTTACATCGAAACTTTCGAAACCCTACTTTAAAAGAAAAATATGTATTTGATAATCGTATGACTTAATTTCAAAAGCGTTCTTGCTAATTAGTTTACAAATTTGAGATGTGCAGTTGAATTAATTTTTCAAAATTTATTTAAAAATTTTCATGATTGGCAATTCATTGAAATAGAATTTAAATTTTGCAGTTCCAAATTTTGTCTCCTGACATGGAATCGACGAAGGAATTGTTTCTTTTGCCATGTGATTGAAAAAGTCAATTCGAAACTCCAATAACTTGGAAAAGAATCAAAAATTTTCAACGCCAAAACTTGATTTCTGGAATGATATCTGTCTGATATCTATCGAACTGAAAAAGCTTATTCCGATGGCTTAAAGTTTGAATGGAATCAAAATTTTTCAATTCGAAATTTCGATTGTCGGAATGGAACCGATTCTTTTTGCCATGTAATTCAGCAAGTAGATTCCAAAGTTCTATTATGTACTTTCAATGGAATCAAATTTCAATTCCTGGAATGATATCATTCTTTTTGCAGTGGAATTGAAAAGTTGATTCCAAATTCCAATTACGCGAAATTGTTTTTTTGTTTATTTTTAATTTAATGCGAGTCTGTCTTCAAGCATTACTCATACGACATGAGAAATTTGACATTTTACTTAATATTCGGGTCAGGCCCTAGGAAAAGCTGGCAACATATAATTAACTAAAATTTAAAAGAAAAGTCTGATGCTATTTCATAAGTACAAATAATGCAAATTCGCAATAGATAAACGACAATTTTTGCTTTGCACTTTTGAGTCATATTCTGGTAAAAATTAAGTTCAACTGATTTTTTGTTCTGTAAAATATTTTTTGTGTGAACTCACCACTCATTTGGCACTGCTTACAGTTGTTAATGCTTGCACTTTCATTTAACGTCGATAAACTGTTTGTAAAACTTAAATGAAGGCCATTTTTATTATTCGCTAAACCATTTAAGTGCATCAGCTGTTTGTCGTTTCCGGTTTCTAATGTTTGATGACCGTTACTTGTATTATTGTGGTTGACGCCATTTTGAACTTCACTTAGTTGCTTCATATTTTGTTTTGTGGTTTTGTCGTAATTTTGTGGTTGAGTTGAAATATTAATGACAATAAATTTGATTAATAACACTGCTCTTTCTAATTTTTCTGATTTTAACTGGAAAGCAAACTTCTTCGCGAGCACACGATTTTGTTTAATTTTGTTAAAATTTTCGCGAATCGCTTTATTTAACGCGTATTGAATCGCCGTCAATTCACTTTCCTTAGCATCTACCGACTAAACGGTTTGTCATTAAGTAGAAACCTTTTTATTGTGAAAAATCGAAAGTTCTTTTTGTTTTTGTTGCACTTGTTGTTGCTGTCGTTGTCGTGTGTATTTTCTGTTTAAATTGCAAAGTTTTGTTGTTGCCAATGTTGGTGCTTTTATTCGAGGACTACAGGAAATTGTGTTCCCGCTCTGCTTTGCAAAAATTAAAAAAAAAAATTTATTACTTCAGCTGATTGAGAGGCACAAGCAACAGTTGAATGAGAAACTCTAAAGTTGAGCACGCAAAAAAGCTCATTTTCCACGAGAGCCACAAGCTGTTGGTCATCTCTTGTAAACTTGTGGTTTCAAAGCTTCAAATTTCAGCCGCTCTTAGTTCTCGCAATAAATTTCAGATTTTTTGCGATGGTTTATTCAATTATTCAAGTTGAAACTTCTTGTTTGTTGCATTTTGCCCCCCAGTTACCGTATGATTAAGCCAAAAGGAAAACTTTTATCCAATTTGATAATAGTGATTCTAAGATGAGTGCGTCACTGAAGGCAAAGCACAGAAAAAAAAATGTTAGTTCAAATTTAACTTTTGGGGTTTTTCTTGATTTTGTTATACACAACGTTTTTATCTGGAAAAAATGTATGTCACAAATATCGGGCAATAGTAGTTTTTTGATTTAATGAGGATCAATATCGCGAAACTTAATTTGTGTTTTTGATGAAGCAAGCTGGAATCCCGCGGCTCTACCCAAGTGCATCCCGCAGTCCACAACTGCCCACATTTTGCGTGGTGCTTAACACAGCCAGTATACAACTATATATTAAATTTCGCAACTATTGCTTCGATAAAGACCAAGATCATTGCGCTTTAAATACTTTAGCTGTATGGTGCTAAGATATAGGGTTTTAAGTGTCTGTGTTGTATAGGAGATGTCACAATACCGCCCACAAGTTTCGTATTGCTTAATACAGATAATATACATTCATGTACTAGATGTATCAAATTTCACAACTTTAGCTGGTTTTAAATGTTTTGTTGTATGTGAGCTGCCACGCCCCGTGCTTGGTATAATCAACCTAGGTCCACTCACCGAATTTCAAAACTGCTGATGATTCCTGGTACAGTGTTTTTGTTTAATTGGAGGTGCCCCTGTTGTCAACTCACGAGCACTTTTACCAAGGAGTTTGATACAAACAATACGCATCCATATACAAACCTTGTAATAAAGTGGAGTTTTCTGCTTTGCTGTTTTGTTGGTGGGCTTAATATATTTTCCTAAAATTAATTTAGGCCGCCTAATTATAACAAAAAATGTCCTTAAAACAAAATGAGGAAAAAAAGTCAAATATTTCAGTTTTGCACTCTTTGTACATTTATTGATATACCCATAAGAATCGAACAAATTAAGTGTTTAGTTCAGAGTCTTTTTGCCTTTATTTTATGCAATTTGGTGTACTGATTGTGCATTTTTGCACAAAATCTGGCAAAATTATATCCTAAAATTCCTGGATTCGCTAACACAGCTCTTGAAATCTCTTTGGTGGGCTAGAATATTTCCCAAGCTCTGATTTGACGTGGCTCTACAAACTTTCTATTGGATTAACGTCCGGAAACTATGGAGGCAAAATTTCTGTCTTAAACCATGCTTCTTGAGGTGTGTATTGGACTAAAGCTCAAATCAAGTGTGTTCAAGAATGCTTTATGGATGTATTTCAAAAAATTTAGTGAAACCATTGGTAATCATAGAGGAAATTATGCGCGAAGAACAGTATCCTATGATTTTTCAATAAAATCTTCCAGGTGTAGTTGACAGTATGGGTTTTATAGCTCAAAATACACCTCAAGAAGCTTGGTTTAAGACAGAAATTTTGTCTCCATAGTCTCCGGACGTAAATCCAGTAGAAAGTTTGTGGAGCCACGTCAAATCACACCTTGGAAAATATCCTAGCCAACCAAAGAGAGTTTATGAGCTGTGGGAGCGAATCCAGCAATTTTGGAATATAATTCTGCTTGATTCAAAGGTGATGAAAATGTAGCAAAGTTTATACTTCAATTTTATGGTTTAATTTTATACTGCCAAAACTAGAGAGGTTTTAAAATTTAAATTATCAGTTTTCAAACAAACCAAAAACAAACTAACTGAACACCGGAGGATTTTCATTTTTCCAATAATTCATTCTCACCTAGAAATTAATCTACCTCACCGAACGCAAAGGGTTTCAGTCACTGAAATGGTATTAATTCAGTCAATTTTGACGCGAATTAGGGTCAGTTGGTCTGACAGTGCCACCGCACTTGAGCACTCGGCACACCCGAATGCAGAAAGCAAAACAAAATAAGAGAAAGAGAGACAATGAATGAACGTAAGAAATTAAGTTTATAGTCAGTTTAATTTTAGTTGAAATTCTAAAAAAAGGGAAAAAAGTTCCAAAAACAATTCCGTCATCAACCGATATCATATCGGTCTGATCTGATATCAAAAATCTATATATCGGCAGCCAAAATATCGATAACGAAATCCCTTGAGATATCGATATTTTGATTTATCGATAAATTCTCGCTAAGCCTAGTCGGTAGGGCTGTTGATTGAAATATTCCATTCAGCGAATCGACTAATGATCATTATTTCATTGGTCGACTGAGGTCAAACGTTCGGTAACGCGTCTAGTGCTTTCCCTCTCGACTTCGATTCACCTAATGACTTTACAGTCGATTGTGTTAAACTGTTCATTGTTTAAAAAGCTTGGTGTCAATTTACGTTGGTATTCGAAAATTTTAAAGAAAGAGACCACGACTCGAGCACGATCATCATAGCTCCGTCATACTGTTTTATGAAATTTAATAAAATCCCCCTGCTCCACGAGCGAAATCTGCACGCGGCCCTGACCGACGAGAGCCTTTTTCTATGAAATGGCCCGAGAAAATAATACTGACTGTTAGGTCCTTCATCCGAAGCGTGTTTAGCTTAGGATGAAAATGACCGGACTGGTGTGTTAACCAAGTCCGTGTTGGACATAATAAAATAAACCGCGACCGTAGAACTCCGCGAAGCCGGTGTTGAACACATTCTAGTATGTATGCCCGGCCGAAAGCCACCCACTTACCCTAACAAGCATATAGATAAACTAGTTTATCTTGGGCTTAACAAGATAATCCTTATACGCTTTGGATAAACTAGTTTGGCATAGGTACCACTAGTTTTTTAAAAGCTAGTTAGGCCGGTAACATTCAATTACATTTTTAATGACATCAATTCTGTTGAAATTAATACAAGGGAATTTTTCGTCGGAGTTTCTGGCTCTTAAAAAAAGATTTAATTTGGAAAGTGAAGAATCTTATTATTTACTATATTCCGAAACCTCTTCAGAATCAGTTACGTTCCAACCTAGTACGAGCTATGAGCCAATTACAAGACGGGGGATATAGAGTGTTTGTGAAAATATTATTAAGGAACCTGAAGAAGAAGAACCATTGCCCTCACTGTGCTCAAAGAAGAAATTGACAGATATTTTCGATATCCCAATATTACAACATATGCAGATCCTCTCAGTTTTTGGCGTAATGAGGTTCTGCACCCAAATTTTAAAAAATAAGCACAAATGTATTTCAGTTTTCGAATGATCTCTGTCGCATCCGAACGACTGCTTTCAACGGCAGGTTTAATCCAAACAGAGTTGCGGAATCACATTTTCCCGCATAACTTGAGGATGTTGTGCTTCCTAAATAAAAACCCAGTTAGTGTTAATTTTAATTATTATCTTTTATAAATAAAAAAATGAATTCTTTTATTACTTATGGCTATTGATTTGTCTATATTGATTTTACAACTTTGCGTCATAGTTAATCCTTCTTTATGTCAGTCTCTGCGACAAATTTTTGTAAACATCAGTATCGGTGATAAATTTTTATGAATATCGGTACCGTATCGGCCAAAACGCGTATCGTTGCATCCCTAAATTTAACATTAGAGGTGGTTCTTCGCTACCAAAATCTTTGAAATTCGGTCTCCGTATTGTAAAACTCTCATATAAGTTTTTCAGGCACGAATTTTTCTCAAATTTTAATAAGGATTGTGCGAATAACGCCAGCTGTTCTGTTGTATTTAAGGGATGCTATAGGCTATGTGATATCTTATTGGTTGCGGGCACGCTGAGGAAACGACGTATAATCAATATAAACTGGTTTAGGTGAACGGTTGATGGCCTCCAAAAATGCTCTTAATAACGAATTCAATGGTCATCTTTAGTAGTTGTAAGATTTTCGCTTCTGCTCTTAATTGACTGGCTTTTATAAGTCGGACGACGCTGTCCGATCAAGGTAGTTAAAATCAAAGGTTTGGGTATTTTATCTTCCTCAATTTTACCAAAAAAAAGTAACTAACACGAATTACTTACAAATTTGGTTTTATTAGAAAATTGTGTGATTTTTCAACTTAATTTTTTTTTTTAATTAAATTACGAATCAACAAACATTACATTTTTTAGGCGATGCATATGTTCACGATTAACAGTAAAGCTCTTCCATAGCACACTAATTAGTACCTAATGTTAATTACAAATTATTTTTGAGCTTGAGAACAAAAAAAAAATACATTTCAGCCGAAATGAATAATACAAAAATTTAATTAACAACTGAACCGCACAATTTCTTTTACTTGCGGTTATATAACGAGATTTCAAGGTCATTCGCTTCTTAAAACAAGGTTCTGGTTTTGTGGGTTGATACGACATTACTTGTGCCGGAAGGCTTTCAAATGCAACGATTTTGTTGCGGTGTGATTTCTTGCTATTGTTTTTTTAAATGCTTCAATATAACTTCAATAAATAACAACATTTTAATGAATTAATGACAACAAAATAAACGTTCACGTTTTTTATATCTTAAAAATAATAATTTATTGTATGCAGTTACAAACAGTTAAGAAGAAGCCATAAATTTTTCAATTACCTCTCCCCCAACACTTTCTAAACCTTGAGCTTGCCTTTCCAATTTTTCCTTTTCAATATTTTCCAACTGTTTTAGCGTTAACAGTGACATTCCCAATTGATCTTCACGTGTAAACGGTTGTGCCATTCGCTTCAGCCACCGACGCGCCAATTGCATGGATTCTTCAGTACTCAAATTACAAAAACCATCGACCAAATGTTCTTGTATCCATTTGGGCAAACGACTGCGCTTATCCTGACGCGAGAAACGTTTGTCTGCAAATATCATAATACCGTAATCAGTTTTACCACGCAGTACACGCCCAACACATTGAGCTGCATGACGCATCGCATCAAAGGTGAGAAAATCGTTTTCGCGTATTTGAAACTGATCGCGCAAATAGCCCAATCGAGCCTGTAGAATACGTGATTGTGTGTACACATAAGGAATACCAAACATCAGCACAGCTCGACCATAATGGTGATCGAAATCCACTCCCTCTGAAACTTTACCACGTGCAACAGCTAGCAAAACAGCACCACGCCCACAATCACAAGCCTAGAATAAAAATAAATTTAATGATTGTACTTTGGTTGGTTAGTTGTTTTTGAGTAATTTCAGTAATTTTTAAAGTCAGCAGTCTTAACTATTTTACTACCTTAGTATGACTGCTTTAATATTTGCGATTTATTTCCCATTATCACTTAGTAAGGAAACAAATCTTTCAGCAGTAAGCTTTCGTGCAGTTACCATTTCAAAATCATCGAAATCGCAGCCTAACTGATTTCAGTTCGCATTCCGAACTTCCGGAGTCACAGTTAAAGTTCCTTTACATTCTTAGTTTATTTGAAATTGGATATAATCAAAAAATTAATAAAGTTGTCTTGAATAAAATGAGCCACTGTGGACCAAAATTACAAAATTACCACAAAATTACCACAAAATCGAATAATTCAAAACATATGTTAGGAATCTATGAAAATTGATACCGGTGCTTACGATATTGCAACGAATATTTCATAGTTTTTCTTTAAGCGCACACATTGTCTATAATTATTGCTTGGTGAAAATTTAACTAATATTCTGTGGCCATAAGGAAATACAGCCAAAGTCTTCGTATAATTTTTTTTGGCTACAGAATTATAGTTCAGGCGATAAGTAATTTTCAGAGGGAATACATCAAAATAAAAATATATTTTTGGGAAATTGTTGACTTGAACTTTTTTATCTATTTTTCCTTAAGCGGTCACTTTTCAGAAGAATGGTCGTGTCGCCATGAAAATTTATTTTTAAGTTTAGATTATTGTAATCGACTGCAAACTGTAGACTCGCTTTCATATTTAATATTGATATATAGCCAAAAATAATATTTATATAAGAATTAGATGAGAAAGTGTTCAGTATTTCGCGAGCCGTAAATTGGTTTGATAATATCAATACATCTGATGATATAAGGGTCGGAGCACTAAATAGAAAATTCGAAAATTAAAATCTTTAAGCATATCTTTCTTCACAACGTTATATATCACTTTCAAAAGTTATAATGCAAATTTGGTCACCATACAAACGAAAAGTAATGTGGATTTTCTATATAAATCCGCCGCTGTTCCAACTGGTGCTTATATGTAGGCCTAACAAAGGCTCGTGGATTTTCAATTGTCCAACCTTTAATTCTCGTTTTACCCAATGTTGAATTTCTATTGCTTCTTCAGTCATATGTGTTTCCCTTGTTCTTGTCCAACGTCGATTTCTATGGAGTGTAATGGGGTTCAACGTTGAAATTCAATACGTTGCAAATTTTAATGTTAAATTTAGGTTGGTGAAATTTGTAAAGAGTTTATGTTGTTTGTAGCGTAATTTCTTAAAAATCAATTATGAAGGTGGCCTCGTCGAAGGCTTGTGAAACCCCAAATCTTGTGTTTCACTCTAGCTGATTGCAGAGCTATGCACATCGTTGACAGCCAATAGGATATGCAGCGTCTACACTGTTTGCAATGTATGTAAACAACATATTTTAACCCAAAATTACCTTTTCACAGCATATGTCAAGATCATCAAATTCGGATATTGTGAATAATTTTTGTGGAAATATTTTTTATTCATAAACGTACAAGAAGTACGTTCCACGCTCTCTGTCTTGTAGGCAGGGTTGCCAAGTTCAAACGGAGGTTTAAACCTCCCCAAAATGGTGAAAGGTTTAGTTTTTTCTTGTGGGAACAAGTAAATTTTTTTGGTAAAAAGTTGATGATCATGCTAATATGAAATTGTTTGTGTTGGAAAAACTTGTTGGTCAACAATATTTAAAAATAGTTAATATATCCGAAAAAATAAAATGTTTGTCTGGAAAAAAAGGCTCATAACCCTATTTTATTTTTATTATACTTAAGTACAAGTGCATGTAACAAAAACCCTCCAATTCACGACATTTTTCGAAATTTTTCAATTCCTACAAGACCCCCGGCTTTGACATGCAACTCCAGGCATGCCTGGATCAAAAGCGGCCTGCCTGGACAGCATTTCGATTAAGCGAATGGTTTAAGAAATGAGTGAAAACTCGACTTTAAGCACCTTCCCTCGACCAGTTTGGGAAGACTCCAACTTTCATCGATGAGGATAACTTAAGGACTTGTGAGTGAGGTACAAATTAACGATTTTTGTTTTGAATTATTCCTAATTTCCGACGACTTGCTGACTGGCCTATTAGAAAATATCGGAAAATAAAATGCGTGTACCTTCCGATATCCTGCAAAAAATGTTTCTTTTTGAGATAACCATATCTCTTTTCACATAGAATAGTAAAACATGTTCTGCGAACATACGGTCTATTTAACCCCACAAACATCTAAGATAAACAAAATAAACCAAAATTTGTGTGAAAAAAATTGAATCTAAGAAAGTTTAAAAAAGTTTACTTTGCTTAACATTTGCCTTACATCTTGAAAGTCAAGACGTAAATAAAAATAAACTAAAAATAAACGATGAATTCTAAAATGTTTCATAAAGTCGTATTTTTTCCTTAAAGAACATTTAAAAACAAAATAAAAATCGAATTTTGAAGAAATCGAATTTCGAAAAAAATCGAACTGGATGGTCAAAAAATTTAAAAAAATTCATGAATGCGTTTCCTATCAGTCTTAAAAACATGTTAAATTTTGAAAAAATTCTGAGGGGGTGACCGAAAAATATGGCAGATTTGGTACACAAAGTATTATTTTTTTCAAACCACACATGAAATTTCATATTTAAAAAAAAAAATGGAAATGCAATTTTGTTGCATGTCTATGCTAAGTTACTAAAGTCAAAGCCAGGCTAATGAGTCACGTTACTTTCTTTGGCCAAAAAACGATCTTCTGTCCCATTTTCGTTTTCTTATCTGTAAAAGATCTGGGCTTGTGACGCAGTTATAGTGTATTTTGCTTACGACCTAGGATCTACGGGTTTATTATTGTTTTTAGCTCTTTCCATATTTCTTAATTTTTCTCTTTGCACAAATTGGCACCACATTGAGCTTTCCGACTGTAGTAAGAAAAACATTAACAGTTGAAGTGCTATGAAGTTCATAGGCATAATACTTGCTTTAAGTCGTAATCAATCTCATTGATTCCCTGAATAATAAAGAATTACTTTAATAAAAATCGTTGCTCTAAACTGCCCTCAGAAGCAGAATAGGCGCATTTCAAAGAAATTCATATTCGTGATTCTTATGGCATCGGATAGCTTAAGATTTTACGTATTTAATGAACTACGCCGAATGCCGATATCTTAGTTCGAACCTATAAAAAATCTCTTAAGAAAATTTCCTTTATCCCAATATTACATGCATTTCAACAAACTGACATAAACAAAACATTAATTATCTTGAAAAGCATTTTTTTGAGCGCAGTATAGCCCATTCCCATTCTTATATTTCCCCTTTAGAAGCTAACACACCACGGGGTACGCCGTTGGCGGTAATGCGACCCTGATTGTTTGTATACACTTTGTTTAATTCACATATGTATATAACGTATTTCAGTGCTGACTCACAGAGTATGAGTTGTATGTATATCTTATGCACAGGCAGTATGACACTCGGCACTTGGATTATAACTTACTAAAAAAAATGCATCTAGTCTTTCAGAGCTAAGTTTCTCCTTGAAAATTTCCATAAGGGCGGAATATTTTTGAGGACATTTCTTACTGAATTCTACATTAAATTAATTTTAGCGCTATTTATTATCTTTCACTTTAAAGCTTTAAATATTCTCACTGAGTAAAAAAGCGCTTATGCAATAATTTCACAGATTTCATCATACCTTTACATAATTCATCAATGCATAACTGGTCTCTGCATTATCTTGCGTCTCTATAAAAAGCAGTTTATAACGTAATAAAGTATCAACGATTCCTTGATCGTACCATGATGCAACAACTGATTCCAAATACAAATACGATGTAAAAAAGCAAACGACACCATCTGGTACAGTTTTTGCTGTCTCTACAAGTAGCTGTCCGTAATTACGTATAACCGCAGTGTCTTCACGTGTCTCGAATTTCGAAGAAATGGCTACCTGATCGTTCCCTTTTGAAACAATCTAATGTAAAAACTAAATTATAAATAAACTTTTAATTAATCAATGTTCTAACTTACCATTGGTAATAAACATGGACGCGCTAAGGTCATTGTGAATGAACTCATAACCACTGGCTCAAAGTCTAATATTTTAGGATACATATCCATGGGGGAAAGTGTACCCGATGTGATAACGACACTTTGAAAACGTTGAAATACTGGAGCCATGGCGATCGAAGAATCCAAGCAACTAAAATAAAGTATTGGATTTGAAACTGTAGGTGTTTTGTCATCGAAAGGTTCAATTATGATTGTGAAACCTTTAGTGTATGTTGAAACCAACGTTGCAAAATGAGTAATCTTTTAAAATAAATAGGAAATTTTATTAGTAGAGGAAAAAAAGTGTGCTAATTTTTATGTACTAACTAGCACCAAGGCGCCATACTCTGTCATATCCGTGATTTCTAGTGTTCGCAGCAAACTTGCAAGGCGCTCAGCGCAAAATCGCAATGGTTTGCGATCAATGCAAATTTTTGATGCTACATCTTTTAAAAAACAAGCTGGTGATTCTTGCACTACATTATGTACACGCAACCGTGTTTTAATGTATTCGATAAAGCGACGCAGAAATCCTATAAAGTGATCGGCATTTCGTATGTTTCCGGGTACAACCTCTGAAGTAAAAGACAATATTATTTCAACTTTTCTTATTTTTAAATTTTTTAGTGCATAATGCAATAAAATTGTAGTGCACTATGCTTTAAACTACAACAAGAAAAAATTTTCACTTCCACTAAAATTTAGTGAACATTTTCTGTGTTGGTTTTTCCACAAAGATGTGAAAGTGAAATTTTTGTCACTAAATAACTATAAGGATAGCGTTCTGATTTTCTAATTTGTATCCAACTTCTCCCAATCCGCCCACAGTGTGCCCAGTATGTCATTCAAAATCTTTGTATGGGGGTTTACGAACGCCTTGGAATATTATGAATGTTCCCGTTTCTTTTTTTTTCTTTCTAAGAGCTTTAGATTAATGATTCCAAATAGTTTTTTGATCAATATTCAGATTTTTCGCGATAAGCCCAGATTTTTATGGAATGGCGAATTTTTTATTTATTTTTACCCGATAATTTTTTGGACGGTTTTGTCTTCACCTAAGTGATAAATTATTTTGCTTCAATTTCGTTCACCTAAAGGTAAGCGCACCCAACCCTCGATTCGCATTGTAAATGGAGTGCACATTAAGCCGCGCAGAATGATTCAGTTTGCATATAAAAAATAAGGATTTGAACTTAACTTTTAACAGAATAAGTCTAATCAAAGAGCAAATAGAAAAGTCGTTGATAAGTTTATAGCAACTGCATGAAATAAAGCAAGGACTCTATGCAAAATTTAGATTTGAATTGTGTCGGATAGTGACTAACTCCTTTGCAAATACAAACTCTAAATGAACTTTACATATAAGTCACAAATTTTACTACTTTTCTTCATTTAATTTACTTTTCATTAGTAATTGTAATTTTTAAATCATTTTTCATTAGTTTTTAATTCGAAAATATTTTCGTTTTAACATTCATTCCATATTAAGGAACGTCAGAGACACCTACATACATTATAGATTTTGCAATTACCCGCTCGAGCCTCCAACGCTATAGTTGTCTCAAGTTTAACTTAAAACAGGTTAGTGATTTGACGGAGCTTATCATTTCGGCAAGTTCCGTTTAAGCATAAGGGGAAATTGAGAATTCTCTATAAAGTAGGTGTATCTGACAAAACTTAATTTGAGTAACGCAACGCAAAATGCTATTAGTAGCAGAGTTTCGACACGACTTGAAATACGTTTCCTTCAAACGCGCTCAGTTTTCGAAAAGAAAAAAGTACACTAATTTCTACACCGCTTTTTTATCAATAAAAAATTTTAATTGACAAAAACATTACAATCAACTGACTTGTATTTTTAA
Source organism: Meiosimyza decipiens (assembly GCA_963680825.1). NCBI lineage: Eukaryota > Metazoa > Arthropoda > Insecta > Diptera > Lauxaniidae > Meiosimyza > Meiosimyza decipiens. The sequence continues at coordinate 26,639,205 of OY804261.1, forward strand.
AATTACTATCGTTATGGTCTGTAAAAAATTACAGCAAAATTGAAAATAGAAAACAGTTATAACTTTGTAGATACCTTTAAGAATGTCAGAAGGAAATATAGGATTTGCTAGAATCATATCAGTATCACGTTGCACACTAGCATCTTTGAGACCCTGGACCATGCGTTGATATTCTTCGCTTAATCGTGTAGCGTCGTCATCTCGAATACTGGAAACCAGAAAAATGTCAAGTTATATTGAGATATTAAAAATTTGCTTCGAAATGCATTGACTGGGTAACTTATGTTTTAAGTTATTTAAATTAAATTAAATTTATTTCAACTTAAATAAAAATTGATTTAAATTTGCATTAACCACTTAAATTGGATATTTTGAATTGAGGTCATTTCAAAGGATGAAACCTGATAAAGAAGACACCCAATTTTTTTTTATGTATTGCTTTGAAATTCGTTATAATGGAAATGCTAACTTCTTTATTTAAGTTCTGATAAAAAAATCAACTGTCGTTAAGAGTAACACTTAAAGGGAAATTGAAGCGTTTCTACCCAAGTTTTTCTTAATATTTTTAAGCATACAATCTGCAAAAATGTGTTATGGTTTTATTACAAAACGTAAGAACCCAATTTTATTCAAATTTTTACCAGATATTCTCAATAATATTGTTAATAATGAAGCTTAGTGGTTTTAAGTCAAATAAATTGTAATTTTTTAACATTTTGTTTAAGAGAAAGTACTTCAAGATGTTAGGTTTTCAAAAAATATAAAGGATCCACCGTGACAACCTCCCATTAATTTGACAAATAGAGCCCGCCATTACATGAACTAGTATGCCTTAAGGAAATTAAACGCCTGAAAGTTTTTTTTTTATGAAATACTTGAAGATAATCCTCATTTTAATGAAGAATGTGTATATATTTTCCAAAACGCTGAGGAGATTTGCCTCAGTATTTTCGAAAACTAACTGTATAAAAAACTAGTAAAACTGTTTTACTACTACTTTTAATGTCATTGTCAATTTTTTTCAGATTTTAATAGATCCAGAACTCAAAAATTAGTTTTTGCCTATAAAAAATTAATTAAAAAACTATGAAAAAGTAATTTTTTTGATAATTTCCACGATTAATTAAAGTTCAATCTTTTCCCTTCGTTGTGCCAAAGTTTCAATAAATTGAGTTTATTACCTAAAGATTAATTTTGCAATAACTTCTTTAGAAAAAAAAGTAGTTATGTCGATTCAACATTTCGATAAAAATCATAATGGTCATTTTATTTTTGCAAATAGCACGTATTCTGACCCCATAAGTATAAAATATAACTTTTACGTACTCTTGCACTAATTTTTGTAAATTATTTAGAGCATTTGCACTTCGTTCCACTGTGCGCCGATTAATTCTTACACTCATCGAATCAATGCATACATTGTCAATGTTGTGAGCTTCATCAAAAACGATGCATGATTCTTTTGTAAGTTCTTTTGAGACTATTTCTGCAATTTTGGGATCTAACAAATAGTGATAGCTGTAAACAACAATATGTGCTTGAGCAATCTAAAAGTATTTAAAAATTAAAACATAAGCTTTTAATTAATTTATTTTTATATCAAACCGCATTGCGTGCTAAAAAGTAAGGACACCAGTTCCGACTGCGACCAAAATCCTTTAAGTCATCAATGCTGTAAACACCTACGGGCAGCGCTGACTCTTTGCCCTCTATTCGAAAGCCTTCGTAGTACTGACCTACAATAAAGGATACAACTTATTTATTAAATATATCTGAAATGTCGATATAAGTTACATTTCTAATGAGAGCCGCAAACACGAAGACTGGAAGGATTCAAAAGCTGAATGCAGAAATCATATAACTGGTAGACAAACATCGCGAGAGTCCTAAAACAGAACAAAGAAACCCTGTTTCACTATAAAATCGCTCTTAAACAACTATAGACGTAAGATCTTAACTGCAATTTCTTCCGGCATAGTACAAACTTTCTTTAATGTTTCAAAGCTCAAATACGTAGTAGTAACTAGTAGCTGAAGCCATTGAGAAATCAAATTCGAACATGGAAAAAACTACAGAAAAATACAAGAGCATTGAAAGGATATCATCACTAAGCTATAGTTTAGGACCTGAGCAGAAGAACCTTTGCTGAAGTAAGTATATGACATAAGTGCTAACAAATAACAATGAAGAAGATTGTGTCAAATAATACCTTTACGCTATCGCCATTGGTCTAAAGTCTAGACATTTTAATTGATATTTTCCCTGCTCTAAAGCTATATTAATACTAATATGCTTTCCCAAAAACCACGAAACTAACTGCTGCAAAGCCTAATCAAATAAAATAAAATAAGTAAGTTTTACGATAGAAAAGTTGAGGCATTGAATCGCTCGACAGTGACTTATGCAACATTACCTCATGATGTACACAAAGGAGTTAACGCTAGCAAACATCAACAGATGGCTATGTGGTTTACAATAAAAAGGTTGTTTTGAGCAACACAACTTTTATTTGTAAGCTCTAGGTCATGAATTTCACTATCAGCAACTTGACAAAATATTTTTAATAAAGACTTTATGTCCTTGTGTACCATTTCGTTAACAGTTTAATTCTTACATATTGGTGTTTCCGAGTCCATTTCATGTCGTTCTCGTACATAGCTTGCCGTCAGTCCGTAACATTTGCCATCCACAGATTTTCCTTCACGTTCTTTGCTAACCTCAGGATGAATACACATATTCTTACGAGAGCTAAGTACTACACCAGTAAGTCCTGCTGGCTGCGGTGCATTTTTATCATAGTAATTCATTAAGTTCTGCAGCTCTGCCATAACCTTCTCGATTTCAGGAACCGTACGTGAACAGTAAATGAGTTTGCGCACCGCATCCGGATACTCGATCATGTACGCGACTATAAATGAGAGCAAAGTGACTGTCTTTCCTGTCCCTGAAGGCATCTCAAGCAAGCAGTGGCCCTTAGCGTCCAGTGTTCGCTTGAGCTCCAACATGTACGCATATTGTTCAGGATAAATGTACTCGTACGGAAAGTACACATCCAAGCCATCGACTTGTAACCTGTGCAGTTGAAAATATACTTTAAGATTCAAGTTAAAGTTAAATAATTATTATTATTTACTTCATTTCCTTTTAAAATTTTGCCGGTTTATGAATTCCTTCGTAATTCCTCTATTTATTATTTTTGACATACCACACATGGTACAAGTATCAAGATAAAATTTCCCTGTGAAACTATGTAGTGCTGCCAGATCATCGGTAAAAAGTTCGCATATTTTTACTAAGAACACAAATCAATTTTTCTCGTATTATTGGCGTTATAACCCAAAAATGTAACTTTAGCTAGATAAAATAATAGTGAACGCACGTTCGTATTAATAAAATGATTAATTTATTCGAGACATAATCTTTCATATACATTGTGGCTAAGGCCACCGGTGCTTTTTTCAACGTGTGCTGTCTTCAACGCGTGATTCCGTCTTTAATTAAGGCTTAAGCTTTCGACAACGCGTGTTTTTAACATAACTTCAGCGTTAATAAAACGTGCGTTGAAGGTGTGGTTCGTTACATATAATTTTCTGTTATGCTGAAGGTGCGATAGCTAACGCGAGTTGAAAAAACGCTCATGTGAACCGAGCCGAAACTAAAGCGCAATGCAACGCACGTTGAAATTAAAAAGGCACGTGGATCGTGTTGCTTACTGCATATAGTTTTCTGGAACTCTGATACGCGCATTCAAAAAACGCCTGAGAAGCCGAAGGCCAACCGCTTACCGGAAATTCTTTGTCTGGCGGCAAAAACCGCGATATTCGGCACATTTACAAGGTAGAATTATTTTCTCAAACGCTGGCAAGAATAAACTTAGCGGAAGAAGCCAAAGTTCTGAAAACGCGTAATTTATAGTTATGAGTATGTAATTTGTCAATGTCTGTTCTTATCCGTAATAATTGTATCATGCTACCGTGAAAGTGGCTCCACACTGCCAAGAATATGCACATCAATTGAGGATGCAAAGGCTCCGATTGATTTTGACAGTTGAGGTAGCTTTAGAAACAATGAGGAAGTTTAACTTTAGTAATTGATTCATGGCTGATAATCAACCTTGGCCGAATATCAATCAACCACCTCTGCTCATCTCGTCAACAGCAGCCCTGTTTCTACGTATTTTTGCTGTTTACAGCCTTTGTCAACGCTGCTTTTCCCAAGTGTGAAACAAACAATTTTGAATGAACATCATGCTGCCAGCCTGCTGCTGGCATTTTCTTCTTTGGTTTTTTTTTACTTTGTTTCAATTTGACAATTCACAAAAGTAATTTTTTTTTTGTGCTGCAATTGATTTGAAGTAAAGTGAAAATTAGTAAAAAAATTAGCCGGAATAAACAGCGAAGCCATTCAAATCAATATTGACATCGCAAAAAAGTGTAAACAAACTCGGACGGACAAATTCAGAATTCCACATTTTGGAACAAACGTCATTTACGTTACGTAGTTTTAATTAGTTTTCTGGGACAAAATTGCGAAAAAATCCTGCAAAATTTTCAGTTCAGTTGGAAGTTTTTTTTCATGAGCACACACAGCTAACGCAAAATTGAATTAATTTGAAACTATCCAAATTTGGAATAATGACTACATGACGACGAGTAATTTTGACATTTTCAACGATACTCGTCTCGCTCTCGTCCCGTTGGCTCGTCAACATTGTAATTGGGGCCACCCACAGCCTTTTTTTCATAAAGCCGGCTTTTCACAAGTGTGCAAAAGACAAAGATTATCCAAAGATTACTATATGCTTTGGTAAAAGATGCAACAATTCGGTAGAAAAGAGAAATTTTATATTGCAAATACGCTTAATTGTATTCCCGTGCTGTTGCAAGGACATGCTGTCCTTATTGATTTACGAAATGAAACTTCTGTGGCTGGTCGCATCGATATCGCTGATGGCTTCATGAACATAAACCTAGTGGATGCAGTTTTCATTGATCGCAACGGACTGCAGTATCCCTTTGAGCAATTTATGTTGCGCGAGCGAATGATCAGGCAAATACATATTCCAGCGGCATTTGATGTAGAGAATGAAGTTCGAGAGTTTATGCAACATGGATTGCATCACCGGAAACCTAATAAGAAACCAAAACGAACATTCAAATTGAAACGCGCCGAGGAGCGCCACAAGGAGATACTGCAAGAGATCGAAAAGCAAAAAGCTAAAAAGGAATCAAGCTAAAAGGTGCTTTGCATTGATTGATTAACAGTAGTTTTGGCTTAAATTTTAGTTTAGCTCCCACCGGAATACATTTTTTTAGTTTCGGAGATACATATACTGCCCTCAGTAGCGAAAAGGGTGTAAATATATCAAAAAAATGCATTTGGAGATAATTGATGTTTTGTTTGTCAATTTGTTTAAATAATTTTAAAATTGAGGAAATTCTCTTAGATTTTCTATCGGTTTGAACTAAGATACGGTAGCAGAATATGCATTTTTTGGGATACGCTTTTCCCTACTGAGAGCAGTATAGTTATAGGAGGTTGCATAAATCTTTTATGAAAATCGCTACAACCTGTATTAATTTTCAAAGATTCTTTCCAAGTAACTTAATTTTTCACATACACATAGCTTTAGTTTTAGTTCCAGGGTTGAATCAATTTAAGATCTACATAAGTTATCCGCACGAATTGTTTGAATTAAATTATTTTGAAATACAATACTAAAATTGATTTTTGAAAAAATAAAAACTGTCAGAAAATTTAATTTAAAAAAAAAAATAAAAATATGTTAGAATGAAAAGTACCTACATAATCTTATTAACATATCAAGAAAGCTCAACTAATTCCTTTTAAAATGAACCTTATTTGGTAAATGTCTAGAAGTGCGGACAACCGATTTTTCGTTATACCCAAGTTCCCTCTCGCACGTTACTGTGAAAGATTCGATGCCTAAAATTTTGAGCAACACAAAATGACACACCGAAGTAATAGAAACGTGTGAGTTTGCGAAAAAAAACAGTACACCATTTTTGCAAAAAACCAAATTTTTTTTCTATCATTTTCGCGTTGTCCGCACTTCTAGACAATTACCCCTTATTTATTACCGGGAAGCAAAAAAAATACAATGCATTTTTTGAAAATTTTGAACTTTTCACAACTATTACAAGTACTATATCAGCAAAAAAATTAATTTAGCATGCGGTGCTATTTTCCATAAAAAAGTCTGAATCTATTAAAAAAAGATTATCATTATAATCATACCGCGCGCGCGGTGCTAGGTAAGGCTGGTGTTGTATATATAGCAATCCCTAAATTTTATGTAGAACTATTGTTGCAAGCAAAGCGAAGTGAAGGATGCGGGTTTCAAGTTGAAGAAAAATATGAAAGATGAGCTTCCGCGCCCAACATTTATTCTTGAACTGTGCAGCTTACTAAAATTTGAAGAAAATTGGGAGTGTGGGTGTCATAGTAAGTAATTACTATTAATTTTCTTCTAAATAGTGTGTTTGTGTGGTTTTTCACTTTGTTTTGATTTAAAAAATCGGTACTTTTAAATTTAATTGTGGTTGAAATATATTTTAATACTTATTATCATAATGAATACGTCTGATGATATTGTAGAGAACGACATAAAAAAAAATAAAATATTTGCCAATATTCACCAAACGAATTTTAATTTTTATCGGCAATAAACGGTTAATAAGAAATAGTTTTCTACAAATGATACATCATTTTAGAGGAAAGGTTTTGATAAAATTATGGTTTTTTAAAAAAAATTTATCAAAATTTTAGAAACTAATCATATTTCGAAATCTGTAGGTTAGATCTCAAGTTGCAAGTGGTAGCTCAAAGTAGTTTTCTTGTGAATACCGAGACAAGTGTTTCAAGCGGATAGTGATTTTTGGAAAATATATGTCCTCAACTTTCGATGGATATATAACCGAAACTAGATTCATCCGACGCTTATTTTTTACATACTAAAAAATTGACGAATAAGAGCATAAGCAATTCAGTTTTAATTTATTGAAAGTATTGCATTTAAAATTGAATGTTTAGCTATGATTACCATTCGTCGTCGAATTGGATGAAATAGTCCTTGAACATCCCTAAATACCATCAAGTTGAGTTTCTTTGCTTGTAAGTGTTTTCGATGTACTTAGGTATTAAAAAGTGAGAACCTTTTGTTCACTCATCACGAAACTGGATCATATTCGAAAAATTTTTAGTCAATCGTGCAGTAAAAAGTTAATAGATTTGGTAATCATAGTTAAGTTAAAAAGTGTACGCAAAGTTATGTATAATTTCTTATTAACTTTCTCAATAAAATTTTATTGGCAACGACTTCAATATTATAACAACCTACAGTGAGTGAAACATTATGTATTGTTTTCTTTCTTCCTTAGCCGTAATGTGATTGTCTTTGGCTTAGCCAAACAGTAAAAGTTCGCATGAATCTTACATTTTTATTAAGAGGTTAATTATTTCACTACGCTACGTGCATGGTTTGACCCATATCGAATTTTACAAAAGCTTATGCTTGTATTGGAGGTGCCACACCCACATTTCCTGATGCTTCGCTGAACTATTTCTTATATATGTGAACAATATGTTTTCATAACTCCTTACTATAACATTTTAATTTGTTTGTTCGTATAGCAGGTGCCACACCCTCCTGTCAATGTTTATCTAATTTTTGTCCAGAGCTTGTCCAAACTAATTCAAGTGTTAATGTAGAATTTGGCTGCACTACCTTAAACAACTCTTTGAGTATAACTTTTTAAAGATTTAACTCATATAGTAGGTGCCACGACCTCTGTTGAAAATTTTTCTACTTTTTTCTGGTGCTAGGTCAAAACAAAGTGAAACTTGGGTACCTTTCCCGTAAATAAATCACTCAGTCCAGCGTTTTAAAGTTTTTATTTTTTTGAAGTGTGCTTTTGGCTACATTCACAGAATTTTTCCATCCCAGTACAATTTTGTGAAATACACATTTCGGTTTTGAAGAATTTTTTTTTTTTATTTCGGTACTAATGAAATCTAAGTGATTCAATAATGTTATAAGGACTAGCCTTCATAGCCATTCTGAATTTTTGATTTGGAATTCATATTTGAAATCAGCAAATATTTACTTTTAAGCAAAATTTTAACGTTTCATTTTATACTTAAATTTCAAATTAATACCTTCGGAAATCCACAAGAAGAGAAAATGTACTTATACTCGCAATTGACGTTCAGTTAATACCAACTATTTGTGTTTTGTATCTATAATCGGTGATTAAAGGTGAAACACATAGGCTTTGTTTAATGAAAATTTTATTGTAGCAATAATTTGACATTTATATTGTATCTATTAAAATAATATGACTTCAAGTACACCAGTGAATTTTTCATTTATTAAATTACGTTGCTAAGCATGTTTTTTTTTAGTTCTTACTCAACCTCATTAATTAAATAAATAATTATAATAGGTAAATAAAAAAATACATAAGATTCATATTAATTGTAAGGAGTCCTCAAAAGTTGCCAGTATAAATCTTTACACTAATCCAATCAACGCATACACGACAGGCAAAAGTAGAGCTGCCTTTGCGCTGCTGATGCCGAGAGCAAAAATAATTAATCTCCAAATACCATAGTACAAAGCCAGTTGTAAAGCAACATGAAGACCAAGAAGTCTAAAGAAGGACAAAGTTAAAATGTAATTAAACATTTTTTGATTTATAGTAAACTTTTACTCACATTTTATCCTTTCTTCTTGCAGCTTCTAAATTTTTCGGCGACTCTTTGCTAAGATACTGACGCACACCCATTATGGTGTTCATAAAATAATCATCCCAATTCAATTCGCCGATATCAATAAAGAATATTGTTCGATCTAATGGATCCATAGACTTGGACAAAGCTAAAGTACGTTTGCTATCATAATGCCATTCGGTAAAGATGAAACGTTCCAGAGTACTCAAAGAATTCCAAACGCTTTTGTGCAAACGAATTAAACTAAAAAATAAGAATAAAATAAAAAGTGAACGTTATTAAATTAGCTCGCGTATACTTCCTGTGTAGCGGGTTAATGATTTTACTTACATTGGTCTACCGCCGCTTAATTTCGTTACTAAATCCAAAAACAAGGCTGGTATAAAGTGAAAAAGGATGGCGCCAATTCGAAACAGAAATAGGCTCTTGACTAACTTCAAATTTGGATACCAAACAGCTGAAACCAATGGATATTCATGCAAGAAGGTGTTGATTTTATTTATTAAAACTTCAAAACGGAATGGTTTATAGGTGCTGGAAGTCAAGTGGAATATTTGTAGTTCATCAGGTTTGCCACCGTTCTTGACTCTGCGAAAGATAAAAAGTTTAAATTTGGCATTTAAATTGACTACAAAATACGAGTGTATAAAATTAAAAAAGAAATGTTGCGGGAAACAAGGATGATAGTTAACCCACGGGTTTGAAACCGGATTGGGCACCGAAGGCGAATTCCCTCTTTAATCTACCTCCTCTTGCATTATCGAATATTCCACAGATAGAAAAATCCGGCCAAATAGAGAGGTATTTTTGATATTGTATTGTGCTAAGTCACTTATTAATTTAACGCTAAGAAGAAAAAATGTTGAAATACTTTCACTGGTTGCGACGAGATTCGAACCTGTACTTGAAAAATTCAAAGTCGAATTAAATGCGCACTACCTAACGTGCTGACCTATAAGCAACATTATATTAGTGTATTTTAATCATAATTTGGTATAGTCTGTTGTAAAATTTTATGCGTTGCATACTCTTAGGCACGCACATAGATAGTATAGAGAAAACTGTTATTAAACTTAATAACAGAGCGTAATAACAGAGCGTAATAACAGAGCGTAGTAACAGAACTGTAGGTACCAGAATACAAAATTATTAGTTGCACTGGTTGTTGTTTCCATATCTGCTTAAGCAAAAACTAAAGTATTTAAAGAACTTAAGAATTTGTTAAATTTCTTGGTTTTAAGTCAACATTAATAAATGTTGCATAGAGAGTAAGGAATATTGAGTGAACTTAGGAAATTGGCGTTAATAGAACAACATTACAATGCTATTTTTCTAGTAGCAACACCAAAAGTTCAATAATGCCTTGAAAACATTTAATTTGTCTGAATAAAAAGATTATGACTATTTCAGATTTTAATTGATCTACACTTCTTAATATTCATAGTTTCTGCCTAAAGGCATAATTAATCATTATAACGAATGTGTTTTTAAAATTGTTACAATAAAAACAAAAATGACAAAATATTTCTGTTGGTCAAAATTGGTAAGTGTTTAAAAAAAGCCGTCTCCTTCTTAATTTTTTTTGCAATTGATAGTTTAAGTATGGCTGATAATCGAAATAAGCGTCAGTGACCAGAATCGTGGTGGGCGTGGTTGTGAGAGGCCGACGGTAAAAATGTCACTCAATAACTCGGAAACTTAGCCACAAGTATAATAATACGTTAAGACCAATTTTGTAGAAGAGGTAAAAACGCATCAATTTCATGCCTGAAAAATTTTCATACGACAAGAGTTGACCTATTTTTCACCGGTTTAAAGTCTCCAAAATATACATACTGCAATTTGAATCAAAAATAGCTATTTATTTTGTGCGAAAAATTCAGTTTCCGGATTCGAACGAGTAATTTCAATTTTTCACTTCAAATAAAAACCGTATTTTTCAAGCATGGAGATGGGTCATTAGATATTTTAAAACTATGAAAGATGGGTCAAATATTTTCATACGGAAATTCTTCGGACAAGAAATTGATGTGGTTTTATCCCTCTAACAACATTGGTCTTAACATATTTTTCTACTAATAGCAAACTTTCCGAGTTATCGAGCACCACGATTCTGGCTACTGACGCATATTTCGATTATCAGCCATACTTAAACTATCAATTGCAAAAAAAAAAAATATGCGGGATGAAATGACTAGGAAAAAACATTGCTATCTCGAGGATTAATAGCAAATCTTACATAAAAAAAAATCCCTTTCCTTATTGCGTTTATGAAACAATGTATGAAAGCGTAGCAGGTATAATTTGTCCTATTAAAAAAAGATTTTCCCTAAATAAGTTTGCTTCATCTGACTACCAGGCGAATTATTGAAATAGAGAAATCTATGGAAAAAGATTGAACGAATTGCTTTCAGTTTGATATGTTATGTTTTGGTCATAGACGAAAGTACTGATTCTACCGATACAGCTCAAGAAATGTAATTTTTAGTGTCATTAATAGAGCTATCTCTTGATAGATATTTATACGAAGTAGCGAAAAGTACATTAAATCGATTTTCTTTGTCCACTGTTAACATACATATATATGTGATAAAGCTTGTGATAGTGCCTCAGCGGCGATAGCTAAAATATATAGGATCGACTTGTAAAACTAATAGAGTACTTCTTAAAATTGAAGTTTGATTAAATGTTAGCGCAAAGGCTTTAAAGATGGATAACGTCGTCAGATTGCTTAACTTAGTCGAATAATATATACTATATTTAAACTGCATCCAAATTCGTACCTCTCTTTACAAACTGAATCCTATATCCCTCACTGACGACCTCGGATAAGCATTAGGAGATATACAGGTCGTAATATGTTGCCTTACAACATAATTCAAAATTTTTATTGATTTGTATTTGATACCAATTAAATCATAACTTTTTCACAAGCTCAGAACCTTGAATACTCTGCACATAAGCTTGTAGCAAACTTATACAATAATATATATACATAACTTTGAGATCTTTTTATCTAGGAATGATTTGACTTATAAAAACACAAATTGAACCGCTATTTATGTATTTTGCATTTATGCCAAGTAAATTGAAAGTACCCACAGTGCACTGACTTAATTAAAGCTATCTAGTGATTTCACCTTTACGGATAATTTCACTGCTACTCTGTCACTACAAATTTGTTAACCCTGTTCTCTTTAAGTTTTGAGATATCCACTTAATTATGCTAAATCGTACAAACACAAATGTGTTTTCTTAAATCTTTTTCTGATTATCAAATTAAAATCAGTTTTGCTATAGACCTAAGGGACAATAGCTCGCGAAAATCGAAAGAATAATGCATATTTAGGATTTAAAATTTTAAAACAATTTTGATCAAATTCCTTTTGATCATTTGGATTGATAATTTGGATGAGTACATATTTTTAATTTTACTAAGCATTGAGGTCGATTGCTAAAATTATGACATATGAATGTGTTTAAAAATCAAGTTCAAAGCCAAGTTTCTCATTTTCTAATTTTTGTGATTTAGCGTTCAACTAATGTAGTACATGCTATGCCGTACTTTTCGAAAAATTAAGCTCAACCCCATAGAACGCGTGAACTTCACTTTGAATTTTTGTTCAATGGAGGCAATCAGTTAAGCCAGTGAACGGCTTATACATAAATAAAATTATTTATTTATTATATAAATTATCTTAGTTATAGTATGGTTATGTATGTATGTTACTTACTTAAGAGCATTAACATAATAACCAGTGGATATAATTCCATTGACCACAACATCAACGGGAATGTAGTCCATAATCAAGTGAGGATCTAGGGGCAAACGACGAAGGATTCCTTTCGAAGCACCCATGAAAAATCCTTGTGGACCGTTCTTGGAAACAGTCCATCCGGGTAGAGGTTCCTTCCAAGCAGCAGTAACTATTACATAAAAAAATAAAATAAACTAATACATCTATTTTGATTTTAGGAAATAAATCACTTAAAACTTACTCATGCTGGGACGTACAATGCCACAAGGAAATCTATTTGCAACATTTGCTACTTCATGTTCGGCCAAATGTTTTGTAAAGGTGTAAGTGTTCGGATGATCTTTAAGCAATCTTTTAAAAAAAATCATTAGTATAACATTGAATTTATTAAGATGCGATGTTAGGAAATAATCTTACTTTGGTTCGAGTTCCTTTAAGGAATCATCGTTAAGAGTTTCTGTCAGATGTATAATTTTTTCTGGATCATCTGGAGATGGATAAAGTTTTTCCTCTACTTCAGTTATATAAGAGTTTACATATGCGCTGGAAACGTGCACCAGAGCCTGCAAATATTATTCTTTAAATTATGTTTCGAATAGACTAAATCACACTTAAGAATAAATTGAAATCTAAGTTGAATTCTATAAGATTGAATATTCTTTTTAAGAAGGTAATGCAAAAACGTTCTCATTTTGTTCAAACTCACATCCAGTTTTGTTAGTTGCTTGCATATTTCTACAACGCGTCGAGTGCCACGTAAATTAATGTTTGTTGTCTCCTTGAGTGATTGAAAAAAGTCCAATGTGGCAGCTGAGTGAAAGACTACGTTAACATTGTTGATTAACACCTGTCGATCACTTTCTGAGATGCCCAAATGCTCCAGGCCCACATCACCTTCAATGGGTACTATTTTTTCAAAGCGATCTTCAAGTTGCAATTCCTTAAATCTGTTGAATACCGAATTTTTCTTAATCTCCTCTAAGCGTTGCTCCACAGATTTACCCTTTTTGGCACGCATCAACAAATAAAGTGTGCCAATATTGGGTATATCACGCAAAAGTTTCTCAACAATGGTTACACCAACAAAACCGGTGGCACCAGTGATGAAGACATTTCGACCACTGTAAAAACTTTTGACCGGTGATGAGACGTTTCTGAAAAAATTAAAAAAAGTCTTAAGTTAATTAAGTGAAAATGTCATTAGAGATGAATATGAAAATTTTAAATATTGCATCAATTAAATTTGTTAAAAACTTTATGAGCTAATGTCTTAAAATTCTTTCTTTTGAAAGAACTTAAACATTTTAGTGCAATTTGGTTTCTAAAAAACTATTAAAATTTTCACGAAGAATTTAAAACTGTGTAGCTATTCTATATTGCTCGGGGTTACGATAGTTAATGGTATATTTTCAAAAATATTTAAAATAATTTTTTTATAGGTTTTCAGACGTTTTAAAGGTTAGGGGTAAGAAGCTAAAATATTTTTTCGTTTTTTACGATTCAGCGTATTTTGCTCTTTTTTAAAGGCAAATTATATTTTATAAAGCCCGAATTCACAGTCGATTTTACTTCGAAATCGAACATTTATTATATTAAACCTCTCTAATTTTACCAATCTATTAATTTAATTAACGGTATATAAAACTTTTACAACTCTTACATTTTATAAAAGAAATGGACTGTATCCCAATGTCATAACCATATGTAACGGTTTGAAAAACTTAACGTGAATGTGTTATGGCTGGCCCCTAATTAAGAGGTTACGATGACCTCAAATGTTCGCTTTTATCTAAGCTTTCTGCCAATAAACACAAATTATTAAATTTAAATGGATTTCAACAACACAGAAATGTGAAAGATTAAATAAACGTTATAATTTAATGAAAATAATAATTACAACAATCAGGTTTTGAATATTTATCACAGTAATAAAGACAACAAATGCATCAGGTTTTTGGCTTTAATGCCAGTCAAATCATAGCCATAAAATTATATTAAAAAGAATTAAATCCAAAATTCATCTATTGCGTATTTATTTACCTGAAATGCATAAGGTAACAAGATTTTATTTCAGGTTAAAGGTTTCGGTTGCTCGTGCACAATTATTTTTAGAAACAAGTGAAACGTTTTATTTAATTTCTTTCCACCAAACATTTCGCCCGCATTTTTTGTTTACTCAGAAATCAAGAAGTTTAATTAAAAAAAAAACATTAAATTGAATTTAATCAAAATTTAACGACCGCACTATAATATAGAATTTGTTTGCAATTAAAATTACTGTAACTGATAACCGCATTCAATAGATCCTGATTTATCAAACAAATATTGGCCATACAAATATAAATTTGTACCATTTTGATGTTGGCTCCTCCCCCAAAATGGCCAAATACCGCCCTCAAAATAAGGGAAACGCATGTTCCCCGTCTTCTATCGGTAACATGTTTGTCACCCCCCGTTTTTGAGAATGCTGAACACGATGACGTTGTTTAAATCTTTTAGAGTTGGCTCCATCACCCAAAAAGGCCAAAAATCAATTTTTCAACCTGTAAAGAGAGGTTTTTGGACCCCGCCGTCGTATCAGCATCCTCAAAATCGGGAGGTGACAAATATTTTTTCAATGGAAGACGCGATTTCCCATTTCGGGGCAGGTTTTTGGCGGCGGGGCCAACCCCAACATAATTTTAAACACCGCTATTGTGTTCAGCATCCATTGCTGCTTAAAATATTTGTATTTTTCGAGTTTTTTCCCGACTCACAGAATTCACTATAAAAAGAGCATGCCATTATCTGTCATCAATCACAATTTTACTTATCCTTACGAGTACATACAATTCTTAGGCTGAAAAGTAGGTAACTAAGCTTCGGAATTCTCAAAAGTTTTGGATACTGGTTATCGAACTGAAAATTCCTTACGTTACTTAACTAACCAAACGTTATTGATGCAATTGGAAAAATTTAAGATAACATTCGCTAAGTTTTTTGTAAGTATTTATTTGAATGAATAAATAATTCTTAGAAATGTTAAAAGAATTCCAACGGATACATAATACAATGATTTTTGAATTGAAATATGTCTCCTGCTTAAATGTCTTTAAATATGTAAAGTAAATGAGTTCTAAACATTCTTAGGGAGCTCGGGTATCCTTCTGACAACTTCCAAATCCATTTTCGGCCGGTTTTTATTGATTGGAATATTTTTTTTTGAAAATGGGTGCAAAACACCCTTAGTGAGGTCGGCGACCACTTTTGCTATTTTTCCAAATTAATTTTCGTCTTATTCTCATCTAAAAATGGGTCCAAAACCTACTTAAAGGGAGCCAGGTAGGCCTTTGGTAACTACCGTAATCCATTCTCAACCTGTTCCCCATCGATTACTACTGCTATTTTTTTTAATGGATCCAAAACATTCGTCGTGGGGTCGAAGCTCTCTGGTGGTTCCGAAATTTATTTTTGAAACTTTTTCATCGATTTTTTTTTTGCGAATAAAAACATGAAAGCATCCCCTAAGTGGCGTTGATGACATTTCTGACGACCTTTAAATTCTATATGTAATTAAATTGTGTTTCACTATAATGAAAGTTATTACTGTTGTGTTCAAGTCAAAAAAATTTTTTATAATAATTTATTTTACTATAATTTGACCAACGCTTCGTGAGTCGGCTCTTATATCATCAGGGTCCTTTATTAACACTATGAACGAACATTTTTACATTAATTTTTAAATTTAAAATATTACTTTCGCTACTAAACTAGTACTAGTGAATTTGCTTTGTTAATTTTATCTATGTTATTCGTATTCATTGTCGTTTTAATTTTCTGTTGTATCCGAAGGCTCTCTAGAGCAGTGGTGGGCATGGAAATCTAGCAATAGGGCGCAACAACAATATCAAGCAACAACAAACTAAATTTTTAAGTTTTTTTGCCTTCATTTTCAAATATGCCAACAAAAAACAACCAAATTGCACTACAAACAAAACCAATTGCACCGTCTCTAATGCCTGTGTCTGTTGTTTTTGTTTTCCATTTAACTCAAGTCAACGCTGTGCGTTGATAACGTTGAAATTCTGTGAATGGTTTTTTGGTAACTTGTGCGTCAAATAACGATTTGGGCCATGAGGGCGGAAAGTGCCTGTACTTGCCCATCGCTGCTCCTGAGTATACCTTTTGATGTATCTTGTCCCCTTATCCAAAATATTGACACTACCAAAGTCTGCAAAGTGCAAACATGTATTGGGCCAAAGCGGTTGTAGATTTTTCCTTTTCAACGTCCGATCTATGTTCTGTAATGCTTTCGTTTCGTTTTGTTGTTCCTATATATTTCAAATTGCAGCTTTCATAGTCATTTCCTTTACATTTATTTTAGTAAACTATGTTGTTATGTTTGTCTTATTCTATTTAGTCTTTTTTATTCGTAAATAACGTCTTCAATGTGCTGTTTGGTCTACACAAGCCTCTCTGGGCCCCGATGATTTTTTTAATCTATTTATATATTTGCGATCTTTCCGCATCGATGGATTCAATAATTTTGTTTTTCAAGTGTACATATGTTTTCCTTGGCAAATCCTTTGAGTTTCCATGTTTCAATGTATTGGATTATTCAAAAAACTGAAATATTTTTGTCTTTGGAATAACTTTTACATTCAACTTTTAAAATAAAAGTCAAACAAAACGGTTGTGTGACTTTTAAAAATTAAAAACAAAAATAACTTTAAATTTTAAAAATAATAAACAAAAAAAAATCTTTTATTTTTAAAAGTCAAATATCTGGAAAATGTTATAAAAATTTCGAATAGTAGAAGAATTCATTTAAGTTTTGTTTAATGTCGAAAAGAAAAGAAGAATATATTAACGTATCGAAAACAACAAAAAAAATCGTATGGTATAATATTATTATATTCCTTGACACTTGGTACAGTGAAAATTATATTTATGCTAACAAAGTTGAATAGAAAATACAATTCAAATAAACCAGGTATCGCTCCTAATCGGAGCATAGGGCAGATGATATGAAGAACAAATCAAAAATTCAACAAACTACAAGTTTGCTTGCATCACAAACTTTTAACAGATTTCCGAAGCTATAATTATGTGTATATTGTACATTTAATTTGTTAAAACGGACTCAATAGCATGGGGGCTGAGCCCTTTAGTACTTTGTAGGTATGTTTGCACTTTAAGTTAAAATCTTAAACCCGTGTAGATTTCTATTTCTCTGTTGTTGTTTCAATGTGTTTGCAAAATTTAAATTTAATGACTAAATTCTTAAATATATGTTACATCAAAAATTTTAAAACAAAATTTAGTGATCTTGGTTTGCTCTTTATGTTTAACAAAAACTGCGGGAGAATTCAGGGAATCCGAACCTTTCAAAAATATTAATTTCACTTCCGAGTAAAAGTGAAACCAAATTACATGAGTTCATATGAAATTCACATGAATTTCACTCGGAAGTGAAATATAAAACATGCCTGATAGACTCAATAAAACGACTGAAAAATAAACCTGAAAAAGTCAATCAACTCCAATACTTGGCAATGTTTTTCAATTAGGAAGATAAGGTATCTACTATGAAGGCTGAATATTGTGCATTGTTCGAATCAGTTCGAAATGCGTAGGATTATGAAAATATATGCAATAAAAACTTTTTCCCGTACGGCGGGAGTAAAATTGTTTTACAAAAGGTTTTGCTGGAATAGTACATACGGAACTGTTTGGACCTTCCCGAAAATAAATTCTGGAAACGTGTTCAGAAAGTCGTATAACTTTGGGTGTGGCTTTTGCTACTTAAATCCTTAGTCACCTATTTTCAAAGTATTCAAGAAAAATATTGTGAAGCAAAAGTGGTTAAAAAAATTGGATTCTTTTATGAAAATCAACCGTTAGTATGACGGACTTAGAACCAGAGGGTTGAATTCTAATTATTTCTAAAAACTGATTAAATTGTAAATTGAAAATGCTAACAACAAATTATCAATGACAAAAGACCAATGCATTGTACTATTGCTGCTACATCTGTAGAAAAAACACCTGACTAATATCTAAGTACTACCTAAAAAAAATTTTTAACCTCATTTTTCTCAGAAGTATGTTTGATGCATTTGTTCCACTCTGGTCTTAGGCCCGTCATATGTAAGTTAATCGTATAGTTCTCTTATTTTTAATTAATTGGATGGGCTTAGATTAAATCACAGTAAACCAACTTTTAATCAGTGTTATTACCTATTCTTTTTCTTATCGTTAGCAGTTCAGCTGTGTTTTTATAAGGCAAATAACTAGAAATCAAGCAACCACTGAGTTAAAACAGCTCGGGGAAAACAATAAAGATAACCATAAGTATATGAATATGAATATAGAAAAATAACGTCGCATACTTTTGTCTTAATTTTATCGCTTTAAAAAATGCTATTCTTAATTTTGTAAGTATTTTTAGCTAACGTCTTAGCTTAACATATTGTTATAGTAACACACAATAGCCTAACTATAATTAAATTTTGTTACAAACTTTTTTTAGTATCCACTCAAATCTATATTATTAAATTTATCTACATATTTACTATAATTTATTTGTTTGATGTTTTATTGAAGAAGTGAAAGTTTCGTTTTTATTGAAAAAAAGAAACTTATGTATATAAAAACTGTACGCATGTGTATTAGCATATGGGTTCCCATTTGTAGTCTTGCACGGATTGCATAATTAAAATGCAATTTGTATTTGGATTATAAAACCGTATCTAATGATGTAGCTTCATATTATGCAATGCTTTGAATTAATGAGCTTTTTGACTTTTCTTTTAAACTAATGATCTTAAAATTGGTGTCACTCCAATTTCGTAGCTTTTGTGGTACATCAAGTTAATCTTGCGGAAACAAATTATAAAAACAAAACAAATACTTGTGCACAGAGAAAAACCATTCATACAAATAACTTAATTTTTGGATAACAATTTCACTCGTCGTAAGTTTTTGTTGTATAGCTGTTGACCACTAATTGGAGACGAATATACTCCATGTGTTGTTGGTAGTTTTTCTCATTTATTTTTCTATATGTACCAGAAAATGCATACATAATCTAAATGTGGGACATATAAGCTTAAAAAATAAACATAATTGAACCCCAGATTTGACTAAGTCAACTAACTAATTGGAAACATAAAAGTAATTAGCAGAAAATAAAAGAAAAACTTCGCAAAAGATTCCAGAAACGATATTGTTATTGCATGTAAGAACACTTTTTGACCGAATTTGCTTTTAGGTATATCCACCGACCAAGGCTAAGTCAATTGTTGAGCTTCGAAAGACGAGCATGAGATATCAGGCGATTGCAACACAGCTAAACTGCTCCAACAAAATGGTATTCAATGCACTTGAGGCTGCTGCTGATATCCAAAGTGAAATAATTGATCAATGATGAAAAAATGGTTGAGATTGGACTCCATGAACGAATCTCACGCAAGAAAGCATTGGTGACAGTTAAGTAGTGGAAAGGCTGTACACTAATACGGTAATACACATGTCGGTTTGCTGCTCAATAAATGGAAGTATGTGGTCTGGAGCGATGAAACGAAAGTCAACCGCCTTGGCCCGTATGCTAGAAGATGTGTAAGGTGGCCAAAAGGGGCAGGGTATGTGTCAAATATATGCGACTTTTCAACTGCTTAACTGTCACCAATGGTTTCTTGTGTGAGATTCATTCATGGAGTCTATTATTAGGTGATGACATAAGGGTTGATATTAACTTAACTCTTAACTTAAGGTGGACAGGAAACAGCGGCATAAACAAAAAAAAAACTGTTATTCATCCCAGGTGAAGTTTGTTAAATAAAGAAATAATGAAATACGAACTCTACTGAGAGTTACCATACGTCTTCGATTTTGAGAATATCTTAAATTTGATCTCGGATGCATTCGAGTCGTTTTATTGAAAGTAACTTATTTTTTCAGAACTAAGGAGACACATAAATTTAATTTATAGTATGACCAATTGAATTATTTTAAAGAAATGGCACACATGGCCCTAATGAGTTGTTCCTATATATTATATATAGAACAAGTACTAGAATTTGGAAATTTTTGTTTTTATTAATATTAAAATTTAACAAAATTTGCATGCCAATGTTTATGGATATTTAGTAATCTGTTCTGAATTCTTTACTTTGTATGACGGATTCGCATCTTTGACTCAAGCTCTCAACAAGCCTTTGACGCCTCTACTTGGACTGCAGTCCACAATTCAGTAAAATTTTTGAAATTCTTATTTGAAAGTTTTGCCTCTACATCACCCCATAAATTTGCTTTGGGGGTTAAGGTCTGGAAGTTGAGCTGGCCAATCTAACACGCTTCTTTTCGCTGACTGAAGTCAGATTTTGATGAACTTGACCGTATATTTCGGGCTATTATCATGCATGAAGGTCATCGACTCATAAACAAATTACTCTATCACATTGGTTAACATATTTAAGTACCTGAAAGAGTCCATTTTTTCTTTTATTAATTCAATTAATCCAACGCCGTGCCATGAATGATCGTGGCTATATACGGGATTCACACGTATTCCATACAATTTTGTATTATTAATATTTTCTATGGAAATTGCGTGAAACTAGCTCACCCTGCTTTTTTATGTACATATTAGTAAAGTAGTCTTTCAAATGTCAAATATTTATTTTATCACATCCAAAAATTTTCCAAGTCAATTTGCCGTTTATCCATTTTCATAACATATGTTAAGAGGCTAAATAGTAGGGCGATTAAGTGCCACTGTGGCTTCTCAATCGAACACAAAAATACTTTTAGTAGTTTAAAATGCAAGTTATCAGGCGGAATTCAATCGCACAACTACGTTAGTCTCTAAAAGTTTCTTTAATTTTAATTTATCGTATTTTTTTTTCAGTGTAATATCTTATAATAATGATCTATGGACCTTAATTTTTTTTAATGACACCGGCTATTGTTTGTAACATATAATTGTGTCGTCTGTTTGTTTATGCATAATAATTTTAAAAAGGTGTGACGCTGTACAGTTGCATTACCTCTGACTCAAAGTATATATAATTTCAATACAATGTGGTTTAAAGATACACATGTACTTATGTATATACCATGTATTATTTTTAGACGATAGTTTTATTTATTTTATGAATTCCTTTTGTATTGCATTATGTTTTTCGTTAACATATTTTTCATAGAGCTTACAGCTTTGTAACTTAACAAAATTTTAACATGTGTTTTACTTAAGACAAAATCTTGAAGTTGTATGTGTCGTAATTATTATTTTTTGCAATAACTATCGTTTAAATTAATCAAAAGTTTTTCCATTTGCTACCTTGACTTTGAAACATAATGCGGTCAATAATACTTCTAAGCCATTAATTTGAAGCACCTTACAAAACACGGTAAGTACATTTAGTTTCTATACACAGGCAAATAGTTTATGTATAAAACAAATACTTTAAAAAGCTGTTAAAGGCAACCCAACGGGAATTATTGGATACTGCTTACAAGGGAACTAGGTAAGAAGCATGAAAGTATCAATATAAGGTACATTATAACTAACTAGCATACTGCGAAACTTAAATTTTATTTCATGTGAAATATGCTTATGTACGTATCGCACACCTTCTCTAAAGAGGCACAACTCAAAATTTCTCATTTTCGAGCTTACTTGTTAAAACTTTGTTATACTTTACTGTCCAAAAATAATTACGTCTTCATGTTCCAATGAAAATTAGGCTGCAATATGCAAAAGTATCTTATTTTTAGTTATTTCGGAGAGCTAAAGCCGTTGTGATCGCTACGATCAAACCATATTCTGTTAGTACCTTCTTGTAAATAATCCACACTTTATTTCTGAAAAATATTTGACGGGCTCCAAAACAAATTTTTGCGATTTCTGAAAATTTAAAAATTTTGAGTTGTGCCTCCTTAGTAGAATGTGTGCTGATTTATGTATATACGAGTATATAAGGATGATTCAAATTTTCGTTTTTTTTTTTTAAGGAACTGTTGCGGCAAATCTGAGCTTAAGATGTGCAGAAACTTTGTACCCAAACGCAGCTCTGTAGCTCAATTTTAAAAGGTGAACGTCGAAACCTGTTAGCTTCGCATATAAATTGTATGGAAAAACTAAGTTTCATTAAACAGGTCTATGAATGAGTAGGTCCGATTTTCGAAGTAACGTTTTGCGTTGAATCCAAACCAGAATCGACCCATTAAAAAATTAAAAAAATTTGAATCCCCCTAATGTATGTACATTAAAATCAAAAATTTAAATGATGCCAATGAACTGATAGCCAGTTAGAAATAATTGATATGTAAATTTACAAATCAATCAATGCTTTTTATTTAACAAATAGGTATGACAATAGAGGAACAATAACAAATTTTCAAGAAGCTGAAATTACCGCTTCCAGAAAGGCGCTTTGAGTCGATTGAAGCCATAAAAACAAATTCGCAGATTTAGTCTACAAAAAATGTATGGAGAACTGGATCAAGTATGAATAAATAATTTTGCTTTGTTTTATTTAACCGTTCCTGATAGTTCTTACACAGAACGTACAGTGACTGAAAAAAGTCTACATACAGACCCCATTTTCTGCTAGATCGAGAATCCGAAAACATAGTAGAAAAATATGAAGATGCAGTTATGTTTGACATTTTTCTTTAATTGTAATGAGGAAAAAATATAATTTCTTGGACGTGATATTTGATTGATATAACGACTCCGCTAAGAAACTTCAAGTGGTAAGGGAAATTTTGTTATTAAATTTGGAAAATAAAAAAACAAAACTATAATAAAAAAAAAAAAAAAAAAAATTTGGAAAAAAAATTAATCCTGCGGTGATATTTTAAAAACATTGGACTCAAGTCGATCAACAGTAAACGATCATTAGAAATTATGAAGTTATTAATTCCATTGAAAACAAGCCCCGTAGTGGCCGCCCAAAGCATCTACGTCGCTGAGATGTCTGCTTGATTTTAAACGAAGTAAACAAAAATTGTAGTCAGTGCCTCAAAATTGGTCGAACACATAACAAGTACATCAGATCAAAATGTGCACCAATATTTTGTTTCCTGTCAACATTAAAAAATTCAAACATCAAAATTTAATGTATATTGGGAACATATGCTGACTGAAGCAGCCAGAGCTGAACTCATTTATAAAACTTGTAAAACTGATACTATTAAAAAAAAAGTAATAAAAATGGTGACCTGCACGTTGTAATATTTATTTTTTTTGCATTTTATTATATAAATAACTTTGAGGGTTAACATGAGTTATTATGACAAGCTTTTTCAACGTGATCTACACATAACAATAAATGTTCAGGTCGGATACTTTTAAAAGCATGGAAGAATTTAAGTTTGCTTTACACTTTAATTTCCCCTGTGCTCACATTTGCTCTTAAAATTCCATTGACAGCTCCATTGTAAGTAAATCGATATAATAGCCGACCGCTCCGCGCCGTCTCAAACGCCAGCCCCCAAGTCCCGCCGCCTATACGAACGGGCCGGCCATTGCGACGATATCATGCTCCATGTTTAATGTCAATGTTTCGGGCCACATATTCGGTCGCATACATGTGATTAAATAGTTTTGCGGCTAAGTGCCACTGTGGTCTCACCATAGAAAAATTCAATGCATAGGCACCTTGGTGCCCACAAAGGTATACCCCGATGGACGTATTTCTGCTGTTTTTTACACCAAACTTGTTTAAGTCTAAATCACAGTTTATCAAACTGTTGGATAAAAAATTCGCAGCGCACATTAGTCAGTTGGGATGGCGCACAGTGGATAGGCTTATATTGAACAGTAGCCATAAATAAATAGTAACAACAGTGCTAGAATCTTCAAATTTGATGTTGAACTTTAGATTTTGGTTAAAAATACTTTCGCACATAGATATTTATATAAAAAAATTAGGGATATCCGAGGATATACATATGTATGTATATATAAGTTTGCGAAATTTCTCAAATATCCGAGCTGCCGCAAAATTCACTTAAACAATGAAGTAAAATTGAGGAGCCGATGGTCGATCTTTTATTATACTTTTTAGTTGTATTTTATTTTTAAAGGATTTCACTCGAAGTAGAATTATCAAGGAAAAAACTTTAAACAGTTTTCTTTTTAAAAATATTAATACTTAATTTGAAAATAATTAAGAAACAAATAAATGCTTTATGTTTAAAGTTTTTATTCTTATTAGGTCTGTATCATCCGAAAAAAATAGGTAAATATTTATAAAGTTTTACCACAAAAAGCGCATCATCCGGAAAAAATGTGGTGGTTGAGAGAGAAAAAATGAGAGTAAAATAGCAGCTGATCACTTCCCCTCCAAAAAAGTTTAAATTTCACTCAGAGAAATTTCTTGTGGCTAGAACTTGAAGACTATCAAAATCGTAGGCAACGAGACTAGAGCAGAGGTCGGCAAAATTTAAAGTGAGAGTGTTTGGTGAGAGGAGAGAGGCTGCACCGCAAGAAATTTGTAACCAAATATCGATTTTAATGGAATGTTGCGGTAGAATGTAGAAAATAAAAAAGATTAAACAAGATGCTTAGAGTTGTCGAAAAATTATAAACAAAGCAACATCGAACGCGGGCATAGCGCTGTTGTCTTTAAACTTATCAAAACAAAATACTTAATTCATGCAATTTCAAATTCCTACATCAAAAATTCATTCAATTGGAACAGCACAAATATTATTTAGATCAACAATTTGGTTACAGTTTCTTATTAACAATAAGTTGATGGAAAAAATGATTATAACCTCAAAAAAAAATTATTTAATTCATGATAAAATGAATCATCTAGATTTTTCCAGAACTCAATATAATCGCTCTGCCCTGGTTGGCCATTTCGCTTCGAAATGTTACTAATTCTAATTGAATTTGAAATTCATGTATAGTAATATCACACTTGAAAGGATTTTCAACTACATCAACAAACTTATTTAGTTCATCAAAGTCCCTGAATCTGTTTTCGAAATTATTCAATAAATTTTCTTTAATACTAGCATATTCATATTTTTTAGCTGTCTTATCATCGGCATATATAAGAGCCGTTTTCGGAAAATTGGACAAATCATTGGATCGAAATTCGCATAAAAGCAAAAATAATGTAGTCATAAAATTAAATTATTTTTTATTGTATTGTATATATTAAGGTTTTCCCTTAAAGTTGTAAGTTTAATTCATTTAAACATTAACTAACGTCAGAGAAAAATTATCAATCTAAACTAAAATCATTATCTTGCAAAGCCTGCATCAATAGCATTTTGAATCATAAAATACGTTTTATCATTTGCCACAACTGTATTAGAAATTCTCTATGTGCATAACAAGAGAAAAGAATCACAGCAACGCTTGATGTTGCTTTGTCAATGGCTTTTTGACAACTGAATGAAAGAGCATAAGAAAATGTGTAATATTTGATTGCGTGCCGACCCCTGGAGACTCAAACGAGGGAAAGGAAATTTTCTGTCTCAATTATATCTGCCCAATACTTGCCTCATAAATTATTTTTAACACATAAGTTTTTTCCACTTGTTGAAAGGTTGTGTTAAGAAGGAGCAATATAAAAAAATGCTGGAAATCAAAACATTTTTTGGTAAATGCAAATTTATTCAATTAAATAGTTGAGCGATTTTTGACTGAAAATGAATTGAAAAGTTTAAGGCCTTCTAAATGATCAACCAGATAATTCTTTCTGAAGTATTGATTTTCGATGCACCCACATTTAAAACATGAAATGTCTATATCTCTGCGTCACCACCTTCTGATTCCATATTCGCTTCTAAAGTAAACTTATGCTAAAGTTATAGATATCAGGTACAAAACTTTAAAGTCGGTCATTCGCCTTTTGAGTGATATTCTGTTTATCAATCATATTCTCAAAAAGGTTTCACTTAGCTTGCATTCAAAAGTATTTACCAAACAATCATGCAACTACGACACAGGTTATAACTCCTGAACCCTGCCATTGTTTGTTTACTAAAATACGCGCAACTTTTTTGACAGTTTTAATTTTTTACCCATTTTAGTGTATCATCCGAAAATTGTGGTGATTCGACTAGTCAGAGAAATTTTAGATTTTACTTTCACAAAAATCGCAATTTGACACTTTTAATTTTTTACCACGAAATCCGGATGATACAGACCTAATATTCTCGAAAAGGTTTCACTTGACTTGCATTCAGTGAGTATTAACCCAACGGTTATGCAACTACAACGCAGGTTCTAACTCTTCAACCCTGTCATTGTTTGTTTACTAAAATACGTCCAATTTTTTTGAGTTTTCATTATTTACTCATTTTTGCGTATTATCCGGCTGATCAGTATCAGACCTATTGTTAGACAAAGCAAAAGTCGTCAATTTTACATTTTCGAAATCAGTTGCTGAGCTGTATGCGTGGAATCAGTGACGTTATATTAAAGTATCTCAATTAGCTCGAATTCGTTGCCATTTCATTCTAATTTTTGAAAAATCCGTCCAATGTATTTAAAAGCAATAGAAGAAAAATGAATTGGTTTTTATAAAGTCCTTTCCGTCAGTATACTTCATTAGCGCATTTTGTTTCAGAGAAGTTAAGTGGAGCGTTTTATCCAACAGTTGCCAATATTACAAATTTTCATAGAGAATTTTTCGAGTTCAAAGTTCAATTCTGAGCCAACTATGTCACATATCCCAAAGATTTTTTAGAGCTTTTATATTATTCTTTCTTCCCGTTATATTACGTGAGGATTGTCGTAAAAGTTTTTCCAATCACTAGCAATTTAACTTTTGTTTGTATTTATGGCCACTAAAAAGGGATTAATTCCGCTCCCATACCCCCCTTAGCATTTTTGCCGTGCCCCTCTTACGACTCTCCATCTAACAAAGGAACATGGTTTATGGACATCATCAAACTGTTGACAGATTTTTATCATGGTAATGCTGCAGGTTTGCCATTCGATTTAATGTGGAGTCAATATTTTCGCATAAGGTGGCAACGATGACACAATAAAATAATCGACTTTCAGGTTGGATGTTTTTGTTCACAAATTCATTACTAAATTAGGCAAAATTTAAAGTTCCAGCAAACTTTGCCTTGTTTTTTTGGTATCTTTTACTTACTCGTATTCGGACATTTTATTGCTATTTATTTACGACAGCAAAATTTAAATTCAGTTCTTCTTTGGCACAACAAATTTCTCTAATCTTTTGTAGATCGAATGACTACAACAAAGCCTTCACTTGTATTTGTGTGAAATAAAGAAATTTACAAAAAACCAAATTGTTTGCTTTTATTTGTTTTTGCTCTTGATTTTCCCGTTTTTATCCACTTGCATGCAAACAAACGCACACGAACGTCAACGATTCAACTAAATTAAAGAGATACAGGAGAACACATCTAACACGTACAGCGGCTCAAAGAAAACTGAATTGATATGGTCGTGATGAGATCGTCATCGGCTGTTATGGAATTGTTGTTTCAATGAGAGTTAACATTGTTGTTGCTCCAACAGCGAACTGTCTGACAACCTCATTCCAGTGGTGGCGATAATGATTTATAGCAGAGTCGATTATTTTACGAATAATATCGTAATCCAAATTGGAGAAATGAAAAATAAAAATAAAAGTTTTTAATCGTTCTCAATTGAACGAAACAAAAAAACTGAATGCGCTGCGGATTGTTTATATGATTACGTAGGTTGATATTTATGTATCCGGACGGACTCACAAAGAAAAGCACATAGTATGTAGTTTTCATTAAAAGTGGGAAAACCAGTCAAACAAAATTTCGTTGCAGTTTTTTCATTCCGATTGAGATATCTCAAAAATATGGTTTTTGAACGCTTTAACCGCTTCTTCTGGCGTCGATAATCGCTGACCACGGGGCTTATTTTGGCGAATGGGAACAAAACTAAATCATTAGGTGCCAAATCAGGGCTGTATAGAGGATGATGCAACAATTCGATGTTTTGACCAGTCAAATATTGAGTTTTTTTGATTGGTGTGAGGGAGTCATTACCATTACCATTCAGATTTAATTGTTCTACGAGTTTCCATTTAAAATTTTCACGAACTCCTTGCAACTATGTATCAGCCTTTTTCTGTGCTATTGTCATATTATCCCAGCAGGCAATTGAACAAGGCCTTCCCCGGAGAAGGCCTGCTAGCACTACTGCGATGGTAAGAGGCCTTCTCAAAACAAAATTTTCATACAAATAAAAACATTTATGCTAATTTTTTTTTTATTATGGTTTTGTGTTTTTATTTACAATCTGTCAATACTAACAATAAGTAAATTTTATAAGTAGTGAAATTTTAATTAGCAGAATAGTTACACTCCATTGAGTTTATTCTCAAGAAATGCTATTATGCCTTCCCACTGCAGCAGTACTATAAGGCCTTCCCACAGCAGCAGTGCTATAAGGCCTGACATTAGAAGGCAAAGAAGAAGGACTTCATGTATTTTTTTATTTCATGCATTGCAATGTTTTATGATTCGGCATTACTTTTTTGTCATTGCATTATACTTATACGACATCAAAAGTTGATAAATGGTTAGAAGTAAGGAACGGTGTGCATGTTGCTAGGCTGCTCTTCTGCTTCATGTTATGTTAAAGTGGTAGGGTGTTGAGTATTCAATGTCAAATTATAAATTAGGAAAACGTCACAAAAAATTAACATTAAAAATATCAACGCAAGGGAGGTAGGTTGACGCAGATAAAAAAACATTTAACTAAGAGTCTCACGACGTATTAAGATTTAATTTTTTCAAAGTACTTCTATGACCCCTTCTACGGAAAGCGCTCTTAGAAGGACTCTTGATGCAAGCGATGTAGGAAGACTTGCTTGAAGAGTATTTCTAACAGGCCTGCTAAAGAAGGCCTGTTTTATCGAGACGTTTCATATAAAAAAGAAAGTAAGTTTGAAAGGAGGTGGCAAGGCCTTAATCTTACCAAGGAAGGCCTGCTAGAAGGCCTGCAAGCTCCTGCCCTTGCCTACTGGGATGAGGAATCCAACGCACACAAATGTTTTTCACAGATAAATGCTCGTGCAAAATATTGTGAGTGTTCGTCATTCTTATATCCATGGCTGCCTCTATCTCACGGTATGTCACAGCCCTATCTGGTATAATTAGTTTTCGCACAGCATCCATGTTCTCTAGCACAACAAATGATTTTGGATGACCTTAATTAAATTCGTCCATAAGCAAATGTCGACGATTAAACCATATAATAGGTATTGAAATCAAACGCCCATCATCTTTAAAGCACATTTTGAGGATTTACAACAACGTTATGGCACTGCCTTTGGTAAGAAGTTATTTTTGAAGCTGATCAATGTATCTAAAGTTTTCTGGACCTACACTAGGGTAGTTTGTCCGAAACGTGATGCTAATGCTATTTTCTACTGCGTTTCGTTAACGTTAAAAGTGCATAAAAAATCTTAACGCTTATAATTTTTTTTGACCAGCTGTAGCTACATTTTCCTTACTATTTCCACAGCTTTTAATAATAAGCCAATTTTGAATTTAAAAAATGTTTTGACTCCGTCCTAATGTACATACATAAGTAGGTACTTATTTATGAACAGAGCTGAATAGTAACAGTTTCTTTAAAAATAGAATTCCTCAAAAACTTTAATTCCAAGAAATTCAAATTTAAAATCAACTTTCCAATTTCAGTATAAAAGAAATTGATTCATTACTCAACATCATTAAAAGGATTAACTTTTTTTATTTGAAATCTCTTCCAGGGAACTTAAATTTCCAATGGACTTATTAAATTTTTCTGGTAGATGCACAGGCAATTTCGATTAAAGGACTGGTCAAAAAATGTTTAATAGATATTAATACGCCTTATCAATCGTTCATGTACTTTTTACTTCTGACACCATTAAAGCTATTATCAAATAGTTTCGAGTTTGGAAAGTGTGCCAAGTTTCGAAGAAACGAAAATATGGTCAGAAAACTTTCGTTCCGGGTTTTTTTTTTTTTGTTCGAGCGGACAGTATTTTGGCAAACTTATCGACTCTTCTTAATTATAACTCAGACATATCATAAAGATATTATTAAGTCATATATTAGAATCGTAAACTGCAGCAAAATGACTTTAGGAGATGAACCAGCTGTTTTGTTTCCGATTTTTCTGCAGCAAGTAATAAAATCTTTTGGATTAACAAATGCTGCTTTAAAAAAATTCAGAAAGTATTAGTAGTTGTTTCGGAATGTACATAGTTTGGAAATAAAATGGGCCTAGAGCTTACGACCTGTTTATTAGTTGCTATGAGAGAAGACAGTTGCATGAGAGGAGTCAAAAGTATCAGGGAAGCATAGAATCTAAGTAGTTTGACTTTAACAATGATCTCGTCAGACGCAAGTTAATAAGTTATCAGACAAAACAAAAGTCCGTTCGAGAATATAATTTAATTGAAATATAAGAAAACAGTTTTCTGTACAAAAAAAAAAAGTTGCCAAAATTAGCACCAACGCGATAGAAAAGGTTATGTTTACAAAATAGGCTCAGTATGTATGTACGAGTACATATACAGTACAACCTTGCTCAACGCAACTAATAGAAATTCGGGTAGTTGCGATGACTGAGGTTGTTGCAAAAACCGAGTCAAGAAATTTTTTCGCCCAAAGGTGCTAATTTTGAATAATAATGCATATTATTCATTAAATTAAACTCGCTTTGGAATGAGAGTAAAAGTATTTTATTGAAAATACTGCATTCTTTATTTAAAACCAAAAATACTAAAATAAATATTTCTGACGCAGTAGTTATGTACGTACATATGTATGTATGTAGAATATAATTTTGGTAAAATTATTTTTCAAAAAAATATGAAATTTTTGACACCATTTTATTATATGCCATTAGGTATATGCTGCACTGCATTTTCGCCAAGATCTTGAAGAATCAAAATATTTTTTACGCCATTTTCTCCAGCACATTGAATACAAGTACTGATTGAATTAAAAGCAGTGCTAGCCTTAATCTTCGATATACAGGTTGTCCCCGACTTACGACCGAGATGGGTTCCTAGTCATCGGTCGTAAGTCGAGTTTCATAAAAAATAACTAAAGAAAAATATTACGTACATACTGTACTACTAGTTCCAGCCATTTTTGGGATGATATAAAATTATTCACTTAAACAAACGTATTACTTGTACTGAAATAAATCGAATCCTTGTACATACTACTGTTTTTTTTTAAATTTTTTCTCATATACATATTTTAGGGATACCCGAAACTATTTTAAGCATTTTCTATGAAAAAAATTGAAAAAAAAATTGGTCGTAAGTGCGAATAGTCGTAAGTCGAACGGTCGTAAGTCGGGGACTACCTGTAGGTGGAGTGAAACATTGGTTTCGTCTGCGATTTCAATTTCTTTCACCTGATCTTCGTTTTTTGACAACTGGCATTTTGCAGCACACAGAAAGGAACCGGTCGTAGAATAAATTTAATTAAACTGAATAAGCGCGAAATAAATGTACACGTAGTTCTTAAATATTGTACATATGTACATGCATATATATGTTCTGAGAAATAGCAGTAACATTTAAAAAAGCATTTCAAAATCAAAAAAGAAGTCAGAGTAAACTAGATCAAAAGTTAAAAAATTCAAGTTGCGATAATTGAGTACTGTTTTTTTTTAAAGTTGCGTTAACAGAGTCTACAATGTAAACAATTGAGGTGTTGCAATAATCAAGGAGTTGCGTACATCGAGGGTTGCGTTGAGCGAGGTTATACTGTATAAATTAAGTTGAATTTTGTAAAGAGAACAAAGCAAAAAGGGGAATACGAAAATAAAAGTGCGCTGTTTTTGCAGTAATGAAATAAACTCTTTTGTGCTTTAATATTAACAAAATTATTATAAAAAGAAATTGCACATTTTTAGTAAAAATATATTATTTATTTACCACAACTCAATGCACACACCAAACAAAAGTAGAAAAGTTTCTAATATGTACTTGTAAATTAAAACATTTAATATTATATAACTGAATAGAATAAAAATCACTACAAATTAATAAAAAAAAATAACCAATCAAAATGCGAAGACCATAAGAGGAAGCTACGCCCACTTGTCTAGTACCGCCCACTTTTCGGAAAGTGCTTGCTTGTATCACTTAACATTTGCATATCATGTGTCGTTACATTGGATTTAATAGCGCACTCGCTCAGTGAAAACTTTTCTAAAATCGGTCTATTAGTTCTGAGCCCACCGCAAACATATGTATAAACAAAGAGAATCGAACGGATCAAAAGGTCCGTGACTTTTCGAACTTCCCTCGTAGTTACATGAAATGCAACACTGCCCCCATCAAGTATCATCTGTTAATGAACTACTGTCAAATTGTAAGACACTTAACTTTATGTTTGACAGATGTTCAAAGCATACAACCTCGTGGATTTTTGTAAAAATGGAAAAAAATGAATTTCAAGTGCTCTTAAAACATTATATTTTGCAAAAAATAGCCGTCACTCAAACCAAGAAAACCATCTGATTCTGAACCATCAACTTCAATGGTATAAAAGTCGTTTACTGAGTTTCTGGACGGCCAATTGAGGTCAATACACCTGAAAATGTCGAAAAATTCACGATATGGTGTTAGCCGATCGGAAAGTGAAAGTGCGTGAAATCGTTGGTGCCGTAGGCATTTCATATGGCAATGTGGTTTCGATTTCAAATGAGCAGATGGGTTTTAGCAGCTGGGGGGGGCCCGCCTTTGCTCTCAATTGACCATAAACGCAATCGTGAGACATGTGTAGCCTCAATGGCAAAATTCCATGATTTGAGCTGCGCCATATTCTCCGGATTAAGATCGCAGTGACTATTTTCCGCTAAAAACATAAATAAAGGGCTCGGTGGAAAGAGATTTAGATCCAACGATGAAATTGCCTATTTTGAGGACCTCGAGAAATCCTATTTCTTGGAAAAAATAAAAAAAAATTGTAGAACTTTGGACTAAGTGTATTGAGCTAAAAAGAGACTATGAAAAATAAAAAAACTTTTTTGCTAATAAAACTGCGTTTCATTCAAAAATTCACGGACTTATTGATCTACCCTTGTATATATATACATTTATGTAAATAAGTTTATTCGAAAGCAATTCCGCGTAATTTAAGTACCGAACAAATCGAAGAATGGGTGTATTTTTTCAAAAGGATGTACTCATTTGAATTTAAAATTGATGTTTTTTTATTCCATTTTTAAATTTATAAGGTCACCTCTCCGATTTTCTTTAAATTTTAGTATGTTGATGAGGTCAGCATGCTGATCAGGAGTATATATGTACATATGAATTAATATTATACATACATACATATGTTGAGCGCGGAAACTCCTTCATATTTTTTATTTTGAGCTTGAAAATCGGTTACATCCTATAGTTTATCAAACACTGGCTTTGCTAGCGACAGTAGTTATACATAAAAGTTCGGGTAAGTGGCCTTTTATCTAGCTTCCTAGATCAAAATTCTGAACCACGCAAACACTTTGTTTCCTATTGCAATTAACATGGAAAAAACTAAAAAGCAGAATACCGAATGGCAGATTTTTTGTTCGTTTTAGTAAAATCGTCGTTTCTTCCCATATGAATTGTAATAGGAAACAAACTTATTGCGTGGTTTACAGGTGCTTGATATGGAAAGCTGAAATTTTTGCGACAGTTCTCTTCAAGCACAATTCTATAATATAACCCTATGGGACCGCAAAAATAATAATAAAAAGAGAACTTCTTCAGTAGGGCGTAGCAAAAAAACACTTTTGAAGCCGATCGCCTTGTAATAGCAATAGAACGTTAGTATTACATAAAAAAAAAGAGAGAAGCCGCGAGGTAGGAGCTTACAAATGATATCTTCAGATACCGCATGAAGCTCAAAGTTTGAATTTCGCGTAAACAATATAGTTATGCGTCAGAATAAAATCGTTTTAAATTTTCTCGGCGCAGGAGTTACCGATAGGGCAGTGGTACCTCTCATACAACTAAAATACCTTAAACGCTATATCTTGAAATTTAAGGCAGATTTTTCAAAGTTTTAGAAAGTCGGGTTTTTCCTAAAAGTTCAACGAAATCGGACACAAACTCTGTTGGCGCCGTTTGCAGGTTCGAGCTAGGAAACTAAATTTTTGTGACAATTATTTTTAAGCCTCATGCTAAAACATAAGCAAAAAATTAAAAAAAAAAAACAATCTACAAAATTTTCAAAATAAACACCCTAATGTACACACGAACTTATATGGATATCATTTGGATAGCTTTTGAGGCTTTACACCGTCCTGCCTCCAGCTGACAATTTTTTTGTGACACTGTCACAGCCTATTTTGGAGTCGCCACTGCTGCTAAAATTGATGGCCATTAGGGGCTGTACATTGATTACGCAAGAAGATTTTAGGTGATTTTGAAACCTCAACCCCCGTATGTAAGTTAACATAGCATAAAAAATGTACCTGAAAGAGTAAAAAAGGAATTCATCTGCTATTGTTCTATGGAACTAAATAGCTTTGAGTTTTACTGTAAATGGATTCTAAAATAGTTCATATGTATTAGATTTCAACTTAAGTCGCAATTTTAGTACATATGATAGGCAGGTGTGTGGATGTTAATTTGTTTTTATTTATTTTAGCTTCGTACAATTGCTATGCAAATGTTGTTTTGTTTGAGGAGAGATCGGCAACTCTTGGATAAAAACCAGTCAAACACAGACTGGTTGTACGTCATCTCTATGGTATAGCGCTCCGGAATTTCTGCTGATTTAACATGCATAGCCAGGGCTGCCGTTCTGATATCTACTTTTTTTTAATATTTGATTTTGTGAAGAAACTTGCGGCATGTCAAAATGTTTTCATCTCCGATGCTGCTGAAAATTAACATTTTTCGTCACAGTCACAATTTCGGCCGAAAAGTTACATATCGTTGGGTAAGCAAGAAATCGTTGATTTCTGTCGAATTAGAGTGAAAATGAGCCAACGTAAGTATTTAAGAGAGCTTATAAAAATTAGCTGAACATTTTATCTCTAAGAAGTCCAAAGGGACTTATATTAATTATTATATAAAACAACTCTGAACGCTTTCTTAAAAATTTCTATAGTAAAAATATTTATTGACTGCAAAATTTTAAACTTCGCATGATAGGATATTTTTGTTTTTACGCCGATATATAATGTCATTGGCGAAAAAAACAATAAATGGTCAAACAAAAGTATTTTAAGGAATATCATGCAATTACGAAAAGATTAAATTTTTGAGAACTATTGGTCGCATCAGAGCTAGTAATACCATATAGTGAGATGAGCGATAGATTTAAATGTGGGAGAGGAAAAAGACCCCAAAATCAGAATTTAAAAATTGAATTTGGTCAAAACTAAAAAATTTTGATGAGGTTTTTTTCGGTTATTTCACACTTTTTCGCGATGCAAATTAAAAATTAATTAAATAACTTGAGTCTATATAAAAATTAGACATAAAGACGATGGTGTTTTTATTTACCCTTGAATAAGTCTACATCTATCCAAAAAAATTGAACAAATAGTTTGTACCGAAAGTTACAAAATAGATGGCATAGGTGAAATAAATTATTGATTTTAGTATATTTTAGCATTATCATTGAATCATATATTTAGTAATAACAGCCAAATCTTATTTTGATTGAAAATATTACTTTTTCGTAAATATTCACATATTAATAACACAGTGTGCAGTTAAATTCGAGGAAAAAATTACTTTTGTCAGCCCAGGGTAATTTGGGGGTCACTGACGTCATACCAAGCTTCACACAAAAAAAGATATTTGGAGAATGCGCCGATCGCATACGTTGACAGCCAAGTAACAGTCAAATCTCTTGTCAGCTGCACTATTAAATTCAGATTGGTGCTTCGATGCTATATCCTGCTGCAATAGCTCTGTAATGATTTGAGAAATGTCTTTTCTCGGCGCCTGGTCACCAAGGCTTTGAAAGCAATGAAATAGCGTGGCACCACTTAAACGTATCACTTCCTATACAACACTTTAACTTTACTTTTCAAAAGTGTCATTACTCTACGGTTACTTTGAGTTGGATAAATACTATTTCTAGCAGAATAGTAAAAAGCTCTTCGTCTACCTTCTGTATAGCGAAAATGGAGTACCTCATGTCTTTATCATGCATAACATGTAGAACTGTTTTAGAAGTTATCACCGGACACAGTCTTATAGGATGGGTATGTTCGCTGCAGCAATGAAGGCGAAACTGTAGAACATCTATTATGCCACTGCCCTGACTTTGGCAGATTATGATGTCAAACTCTTGGATATATGTACATATGTATGTTTTTCAATAAGTTTGCTCAAATAAGATCTTTCAAATATCCACAAGACTTAACATTCGAGATGCTGTGGGATCAGTATGGACCTACCTATCTTTGTGTGGCTACCAGTCCGACCTAACCTACAGCAACGCAATTGGATATTTCTAGGAGAGAAATCATGAAATATCTATGTATGTGAGAGAAATGCCCTTTGGTAAGTAATTTTATGCAGATAGGCTAGGCCGTGGCTTTCTGCTAGAAGTAAAATAAAATTCAAATATGGCTTAAAAATATTTTTTTAGCTCGCCTACTACCTTCAAACAAATGTCATGTTTAACACATTGCTTCTTTAAATTTTCACCAACATCTTTTCATTGTTAACAAATATTTTGAAATTTACTTTAGGAGAACATTCTTGTTGAAACGTGAGTAAAACGTGATATATGTAAATATCATTAAAAAATAACTAACTTTTGGTCGTTATTTTTCAAGTAAGTATTTGAAAATTTTTAATTAAATACCGCTTAAGATATAAAAACAAATCATCCAAAATGTCAGGCACGAATATGAATGAAAATTCAGTGAAAGCATAGTAAAATCACATTAAACTCAAGGAATAATCATTAATTTTATAATAAAACAAAAACTGTTTAATAACAATCAGCAAGGCAAAGGCATATTCCTCTCTAATCGACGCACTAGTAAGTAATTATGTATGTAGTTTCCTTTTCATTGATTTATTTTTTTCAACAAAAGTTGCATACGTTTAGGCGTAATTTTTATTGCATATGCAATGTTTATTATCAAAGGTATTTTGATAAAATTGTTTCTCATAGCTGTTTGGCATATGCGCAAAAATGCAAGTGTGGATACCAGAGAACTGCAAGAGTGCCTATTTTTGTGACTCTAAGTATACTCCCCTTAAAAGCGATTGCGGTGTGATCGCAACCGCATACTATTTTGTCTATGCAGTCTTTGTACTCATAAGAATCTTTGTGTTACTATGACTGAATTACTTTTGTACTCAACTGTGATATATGCGGTTTCTGCTTTACTTTTCGTCACACATTTTTTTTGTCATTTTCGGCAGGCGTATTCATACTTCGCGCTAACAACAAAAATGATGCATCAACAAGAAATTATCAGAATACATCGTCGAAAGCAAAGTGATGATTAGCAAAGCAAAGGGCAAGTACCGAAAACAACGCATATGCAGATAGCCGAACACATCGTTGTTTTTTCTTGTTTGTGAGTAGAAGCTTGCTGCCCATAATTAACGGTAAATGTTTTCTGATGAATTTTGCTGTTTGCTGAAAAGAAAAGGGAATCTTTGCATTCGGGTCATTAGTCTTGCATTGTTCAGAGATTTTGGATGGAATAGTATATTGCCGCACCTGTCGCAAGCTCCTAAAATTTGTCGGAAATCAAACGTCCAACTTAAACTGACACTAAGTAATAAATATAAATATACATACATACATATGCATAAGAAAATATGTGTATTTATAAGTAAACTTGCAAGAAGCATTAAAAAAATCTATTTAATTAAAAAAAAAATTATTTTTATTGCTTAACATATTTTGCGCAGTTTTTGTTTTCTTAGCGTTTGACATCTCTCATAGGCACAAGTTCATCGCAAGCCGAACTTGAGTGTAATTATTTCAACCACCGTGATTTAAGTGATCGTGCAGAGCACACATAAATCCAAACTATGCAAAAAAAAAATTACCCAAGTGTCAATGTGTCGCTAAAATTTGGTGGTGGTTTTTACAATCACAAACTTTTTGCAGTCGCTCTCTGCATGAGTACAAAAGTGAGTAAAGAGAAGAGCGAACAGTGTTGGCGTAATCGCATTGAGAAAGGTAGAAAAGGGACATGAGTGAAAACAACACCGCATCATTTCTTTTGCGTTGTTTTGGACATTCCGATATGAAAAATACCAAGTATGCATGGAGTATACTTATTGTTGCGGTGCACCGCTGCAGTTCTCTGGTGGATACTGAGTCTTTGGAATTTTCCTATAGATATTGCTTGTTAAATTAAAATAGGTATATGTTTCAGGCTTTTCGGTCACTAATTTAGGATCATTTTTTTACTCAAAGTTTCGCCAATGGATTGTAGGCTTCTTCCGGGGTATTATTTATTGAAAAGCAATAACTAAAAATAAAGAACAATGTAAAATATGATAATGTATAAAATGCACATTTTTCAAAGTACTTTGCATTTAAATAATAGAAAATTCTAAAACAAATATATTACATTAATCACATAAAAATCACTGTGAAAACACAACATTAAAGGACTCCACTATAACTAAGACTAATATTGTTGTACTTAGTCTCCTTAGGCTTAATGTTTAGGTTTATTAAATTTCAATTTTATTTTTATATTGGTGCTATAAGATTTAGTCTCTTGATGCATAATTTATGTGATTACACATGGACTTAAACTAAAACTAATACATACTTATAATAATACAAACGTTAGCATAAGAGTTTTAAGAATCATGTAATGTATTTAAAATGATTTAGTACCTCATTCTTAAATTTTCTCTGATTAGATGTTTGTCTAAGTTCAGCGGGTAAATTGTTCCAAACTAGGGTTGTAACGGAGCTTCGCATCATTTTAATGCGTAAAGTCAGTGCAAAAACGGTTTTGACTCAGCCTTCTAATTATTTCATATCTTAAAATTACTTAGTAGCACCATGACGAATGTTTTTTTGTATGTGGAAAAGTGAAGTAGGCTTGATATATACTTGTGAATTCATATGTAAGTTTGAGCTTTTGCTATCCACTAAGGAATCGATTAGAAGGAAATAAAGCAGAAAAACTATCATTTACTAAACATAATTTGGCACTTACTAATTTCAACTACTACAGACTAACAAAGAAAACATTGTTTTGATTTTAAGCAATAAGAAAAACAGTAAGGACTAAGAGAAAAGATAGGTCTGTTTCTTCTTAGTTAAATTTTTTTGTTTTGCTAATGCTGGTAGGTGGATAAAATCTAATTAGCCTGACTATAGCTAGAAACTCAGTTAACGTGGTTATACAGTTTTGAATGAAATGCTTGTGCTTATTAAAAGATAAAATTTTTAATGAAATCTTGAATTCAAATCTTCAACTATTTTCAAATTATTTTTCCACGTCCGCCTCTGCTTCCGTTAAAACTCCGCATTTGCGTAGATCAATTTTTGAAACTCTTCATCCGCATGCGCCTCCATGTGGATGTCCTCTGTTACAACTTTATTCCATACTCTAATGGTATTGATGAAAAAGACCATTGATGAATTTAAAAAGTTGAATTTTGGACTAATGAAACTAAAGCACCTATTGGATTTACTAAATTGCAGTTTGTTGTACAAATAAGCTGGTGAACGATTTAATACAAACTAATGTAGAAACATAGATTTTATCGCGTATAAATAATTGACCAACTCACAGCCAAATGTTGCAAAACGTTTCTCAGAAATGAAATCAAATTTTTTCAGGGAAAAATCATAGCGTGCAGCAAAGTTGAAAGCAACCAGAAGCTTATATAGTGAAATTAAGTTGAGCTTGCAATATATATTTTCAGCATAAGCTTTATTTTAGTATCCTGGGGAGTAAAATTAGAAGAGTGACGGAGGTTTCTTAGCACAAAATATATTTTACTAACCACACTACTGATACGGCATTAAAACATAAGCTAATGTAAAAGCCCAAGCTTTTTACATTTCGCAAAAGTTCGAGTTTGTTATTAGCAATACATATATATGGGTTGAACATAAGCATTATTAACTGAATATTTAGAAATTGGCAATACTTTAGATTTAGTAGGAATAAGCTGAAGATGATTTGCCTTTGCCCAGGTGTTAATATTTTGTAAGTCTGCATTTAACCACCAGCACAATTCTTCAATGAGACCACTTCTTCGTGAGATGTACAGCTGTATATCATCAGCATATGCATGCACTTCTGAATGTTTGCAGCAGTGTACGAAAATGTACATTATGGTACAATGCAATCGTGATTTGTGCCGATTTTAATTTGTGCGCACAATTCAGTATTTTATTGTGCCAACACAAAACATTTATTTCACCTTATAAAGTTAGCGAGCCAAAGTACTAACGAGTACACATACTTCTAATAAGCAAAGAGCGCACACAACCAATCTTCTTTTGTGCGCCTCTGAGCGTTTTGTGCAATGGAAATGGAAATGGAACGAAACAAAATCAGTTCGTTACCATGTGAAACGTGCATCTTTGTGCTGTGAGAAACGTAAGCCATGCCAAACATGAGCTAAGGGAGGCTCGGGGCCTTGGACCCTCGGGTCAATAACAGTTTTTTTCAGGGTCCCGATCCTCCCTTAGTTATGTCCAAAACTATTTTTCGAGCTATCTTTCGTTTGGAAAAAAAAGTTCCTCGAAATGGGTCAAAAACGGGTACCATGGTTTGGTATTTCTTTTGCGGGTCAAAAACGGTTCTTTTCAGGGTCCCGAGCCTCCCTTAGCTATGTCCAAAACTATATTTCGAGCTATCTTTCGTTTGAAAAAAAAAAAAAAAATTCCGAAAATGAGTCGAAAACGGTTCATTCCAAAATATGGAGCCACCCCGAGTGATGTTCAAAATCCTATTTCGACCTTTTCCGATCGATTGGAGCAAAAGACAAAAATTTTCCGAAAATGGGTTTCAAAAAGATGACCTTTTTTTTTGTTTTTGTATGACACTGTTTTTGCCGAGCCAAAACAACCCATTCTATTTCTATTTATAAAGTACATGCTACGGTGCACAAATGCAAAACAAATTCAAACCCACAAAGAGCACAAAACCTTTCTTACGTTGTACTTTACCGAGTACACATTTCTGTTGTGTGCTGATATTGTTTTGTGCATTGGATTACACTCTAAAGAAAATAAATAAGGTTTCGTGCTTTGGCTCGGTACAAAACGAATTGTACTGTTTATTTTCGTACACTGGTTTGCAGACTAAGAAAAAATCATTTATGAACATAGTAAAGAGCAGAGGTCCTAGTACAGAACTTTGCGGTACCCCAGAAGTCACTAAACTAAGACTTGAAATTTTTTTACCTATTTTTGCAGCCTTCCACTCAGGTAGCTTTAAATAAGATGCATGTCAAAGTTTCCAAATCTAAACGATTTTAGTTTACTACATAAAATACTGTGATTAATACTGTCAAATGCTTTTGTCAAGTCTAATAAACACAGAGCGTGTTCTGATCAAAGCTGATGCGAACATCGTCTAAAGTCTTGATCATTGTAGTTGTACAAACATGTCCCTTGCGGAAACCGGATTGCAGAGGGTGTACAAAATTTTTATCATTGAGATACTGAAAAATTTGATCAGCAATTAAGCTTTCACACACTTTTGACAGCGCCGAAAGTACATCAATAGGCCCAAAATCCTGAGGAGTAGATGCATTTTTGTATTTGGGAACAGGTGTTACAATGGCAAGTTTCCAGAGTTTGCGAAAAGACAATATGTTGAAACAACGATTAATTATATGTATAAGGAGCCTAACAATGTATGGCAAAATAATTTTAATTAATTTTATTGGTAGCCCATCTTCACCCACAATTTTAGATATACGTCCATTTCTGTAACTGGCGAAAAATGGAACTGGCACGAGTCAGGTAGACTGACCGATTGAGCATCAGCATCACAGAAAGTATGATCCTATTTGTATGGTTGAAATAACTATTTAAAGCAGCGATGGGCACGTAGTGGCACTCTCCGCCCTCATGGTTCGAATCGGTATTCGATGCACAAGCAACCAAAAATCAATTTGCAGAATTTCAACGCTATCGACGCAAAGCGTTGACTTGAGTTCAAATGAAAACAAAAACAACACACAAAGGCATTAGCGACGGTGCCGCATTGCGTCTCGACGAATGTAGCATTAGTTTTTGTTTGTAGTGCAATTTGGCTTTTTTTTTGTGCTGTGCGTATTTATAAATGAAAGCAAAAAAACTTTAAAATTTCGTTTTTTGTTGCTTGATTTTGTTCTTGCGCCCTTTTGGTAGGTTTCCATGCCCATTCACACAGCAACAAAAGAGACATTCATCCCAAGGAATTAATAAGGCATAATCATATAATAATGAATAGTTGATATTTTTATAATCATAAAATGAAAGCGATTCCGGAGCTGGACAAGTACAAGAAAGTACAGAAAATGTATTTACATTGTCGTCAAAGCGGCCCTCAGTAGTATATTTTTGTGATGTATCCATAAATATATGTATATTTTGACGCTATGATAAAAAAAATGTTTATGTAATAAGTCATCTTGAGCTCATGGACTGGGGATATAGTCCTCAAAGCCCTACCTCAATCCGACGTTGTGTTTCAGTGTTGTGAAGCTTAGAGGAATCCTTCCTCAATCAATCGTCATCAGTTTACTTATTTGTAAAATGAACAATGAGTGGAACTTTTGTTATCAATTTGTGTTTCTTTCGACTTATAGCTTCCGTCGAAATATAAATAAAGTACCAGGTGACAGAGCATTGTCTGATCCTACGATTTCAAAAAGGCAAAGTTTGTAACAAAAAAAATTGTGATACTAGCGTAGCACATTTTTTGAAGTTTCTTAAAAAATGGGGTCATTTTCGACATTATTTAGAGTGGGTCCGTACCCTGAAAAGGATCAATTTCGACCTATTTTCGGCCAATGTTTTTTTGCTGCAATGAACTTTCACTTAGGGTGGCTCTGTACTCTTAAAAGGACCGTTTCTGACCTATTTTCGGAACATTTCTTTTTTGCTGCAATCGATGGAGAAAGATCGAAAATGGCTTTAGGACATCACTCATGGTGGCTCCGAACCTTGTTTGACCCATTTGCGTAAAAATTTTTTTTTTGTTCCAATCGATAGAGAAAGGTTAAAAAAGGTTAACTGATGTTAGGGTGGCTCATGACCTTGAAAAGGACCCTTTTTGACCTATATGCGTAAATATTTTTTTTTGTTCCAATCGTTAGAGAAAAGTTGAAAAAGGATTTTGATCATCACTTACGGTGGCTCAGGACACTGGAAAGACCCGTTTTTGACCCTCATCCAGAAATTTTTTTTGTTTTGCTCTAATCGATAGGACAAGGTTGGCTTTTGGCTTTTGATTGCTATTTATAAGGTTCAGAAATGCGTATTTTTCAATAAAATCTTACAGAAATTTTTCTTTATGCTTTACAATGCCCGCAGATTTACCTCTTTGGAGATAGATGAGGGGACTAAGAACCCTGCATACCTTAGTGAGCAGCTATAAAATGTGTCTGTTTTTCTGATTAGGGGTGGCTTGCACAAAAGTGCATCTGGTCATTAAAGATTGTACCATCCTCATCTCTAAATAAATAAACAATTATCCAAGCGGTAATGTCGTGCGGTTTGATCCATTTGCTTCAGATGCATGCACATA
Source organism: Meiosimyza decipiens (assembly GCA_963680825.1). Taxonomy (NCBI): domain Eukaryota; kingdom Metazoa; phylum Arthropoda; class Insecta; order Diptera; family Lauxaniidae; genus Meiosimyza; species Meiosimyza decipiens. Next base: position 26,683,404 of record OY804261.1, read on the forward strand.
CATTGAATTGGAAGGTGCAACCCACATTTTTAATTGGAGCAAATCAATCGTACTAAGAAACTGAGACAAAACAGAGTAATTCCATAAATACTAAATACTTGAAAACAACATATTCTCCATAAAACATTCCATACGTATTGGTACATGGAACCTTTAAACACTCAACATAAATGGAAAGCTACAGCCAGAAGCAGAGGAATTAAAGAGATTATTATAAGGCCGGAATGCAGATAGAACGGTTGAGATGAAATCATTATTAGCTCTGGTGAATAATCTTTTATTCTGGATGATGAGGAAACGGCATAAAAATGAAGTTTTTATCAAAATGTCTTTGACATAACATCTTCATTTTTATCTGCATAACATAAATTATCTTCAATTTATCCTAAGAATGTAACTGCCTTGGACACTGAATGATTGAACATTTGATCTAAATATTCAAAGTTTGGTGTGAGTTGAGATTATGTTAGACTTCCATATCTTATGGATTTGTACAACGAAACTTCTTGCTTTGTTGATTCTTGCTACTACGGTTTCCGTGGTATTGCCTTAAGTAGTGAAAATGCCGCTAAGGTAGGAGAGCGAAGTATTATTGCTTATATTATTTCCGAATATGTTTGGGGGAAGCATTCTGGTTGATATTGGTTCAATTTTTGCAGTATTGATACGTAGTTCAACTGCCTGATCGCTGAGGTTTATAGAAGCTAGTTCTTCCAGATGATCCCAAAAGTTCCAATTAGCTAAACGTTCTCCAACTTCCAAAAAAAAGCCAATTTTGTTATGTCAGAACCGCAACGGTGTATGATACTGTCAATCCCATCCAAGTAATTGATGTAAATCCAGCTTGGAGTCCATTACTGGAAAATATGTACCTCATGCAAAAAGCCCCTTTAAATAGGTCATTTCGATGCGCATTAAATTAAAAGCGTTGCAAAATTTTCCTAATATTAAAACTATGTTTGTTTTATTGAAATTCATAATAAGTCGTAAATACAAAGTTCTTGATAAAAATTTTAGCTAAATCAATTTGAATGAACGAACACAAAATGATTCCAAAAACGTATCCCGTAACTCCACATAAAATATTAAATTTTGAAACCGTTCATCACAGACTTAAAAATAAACTCGAACACTCGAGCATTTGGTTGTCCCTTTTTGTTTTTAGAGTTGAATACGTTAGACACAACAGCTTCTTGTATCACTTATAGCCACACCAGGAAGCCCCAGACCAAAAGTGCCAACGTTAAACCGATTTTAATGCCAAACAATATCGCAAAGATGCCAAAGAAAATGGCAAACATTGCAGCGAATCCTAAATAGTGCAGAACGTTGAAACTATACCAAAGAGAGAGAGAGAGAGAGGTAAGAGAATGTAAAAAATGTTTACAATTGAAACCAGCACTACTTACACTCTCCAATAGGTACGATGCCAGGAAGTAGTCACAGCTGATTCTTTAAAATAAAATCGGCGTAGACCAATCAGACAGCGATCGATGAATTCTGACCAATCGCAATGACTAGAATCGAAGTTGTAGCGTTTCTTGTCGCTCTCATGCATTTTTGACATAATGCGCAGTGCGTTCTTCATTGAGTAACGGAAGTCCTTGTCGAGAAAGTAGTCGAAAGCTTTGGTGCCTCTGTGAAAGACGCGCATGTACTCATAGGCGCTGTAAAAATTAAGAGAAAAAGATTAAGTTTGCTGCCCAAGTCTTTTGAAACTATCTAACTTACGTGTGTTGTGGCATACCAATACCAAATAATTTCTCTGGAATGACAAACACTAAGGCTGGCAAAATGTGGAACAGATAGAAGAATAAATTGTAGCGCCAACCATTACGCAGCTTTGCGCTTGGCTTCCAGACAAAGTTATTTGGCGGATGGCGTTTTACACTATCGTTCATCATATCGCAAAATTTGGACAATGTTAACGGATTTACTTCGCCTGACGTGGAGTGTATGACTTCGGGCTCTGGCAAATCTCTAGTACCTACATACCAACCCATTACAAGTGATGAATTTATGACATAGTCACAAGGAATGATGTCAATGATGGCAGAAGCGCGACCGCTCATGGTGCGAAAGATGCCCTTAACAAAGCCAGCCAAAAAACCCAAATGGCCAGAGTTGGCATTGCCAACCCAACCTTTTACTGGATGCTCCCATGTGCCATACACTGCGAAAAAAATACCAATATTAGTTAAGAATGTTCAAGATTCCATATCATTTGTTTTTATTTACCTATAGATGGTCTCACAATCGCTGCAGGGTAACCAGACATTTCTGCCATCATTAGATTCTCCGACAGGTTTTTGGTGAATGTGTACGTGTTAGGATGATCACGTATAATGGCTTTGCACTTCTCAGGCGTAAAGTCTTCCCAAGCTGCATCATCTTCAGCCATTTTCATCATCTCATAGGGATCAAATTGCGACTTGTACACCTCCTCGACGATGAGGCCACGATTATTGCTATTACAGAACGCCGTCGAACAGTAGATGTATGCAGCCAGATTATTCAGTTTCTTTGCCAATTCTATTGTGCGCATTGTTCCGGTCAGATTCGTTTTGATGGCAGTACGTAGTGGTGAGCTGAATTTGATTGTGGCTGCGCTGTGGTAGATTACATTTACCTTATCGATCAGTTCATTGAGGATCTCCTCGCTAAAGCCGAAATTCACTTCACTTAGTTCTCCAACAACAGGCACCACTTTGGCCAATGTCTTTTCATTGTGTTTTTCGAAAATCTGTTTCAAAAAGAAGTTAGACATTTTAATATTTGATTTCCTTAGTCTTAAAATATGGATATCGTTTCAAACTCTAACTCTTCTAAAAGCAAGATCATATTTTGAGATTTATTTTCTTCAGAAAATACATTTTTTTATACCCTACACAGAGGGTATATTCTCTTTGTCATTCCGTTTGTATCGCATAGAAGGGGGCGCGGCAGGTATAGAAAAGTGTGTATTCTTGATCAGCGTTTTCATAAAAATTTAAGAAATGATACAACTGAAAGGAGTCATCAATACCAGCTACGTCAGTTTACTAGAAAAACGCGTTGAAGGGCGTGGGGGTTATGCCACCACGTTAAAATAAGAGAACGAACAACGTAATTGTTGTGAAATGTAATATGGCAGATATACTTGCTCAAAGGTATCTTATAGCAAAATTTTGCCACAATAGTGCCGGTGGGCGTGGCTCCTCTCATATACGCAGAGCACGTTTAATGTTACAGATAGTGTACCATGGGAGTAATCTTCATAAAATTTGATGTATGGATGTCATTGTAAGCTTTAAAATTAAATAGAGTTCGACGGGATTGCATCAGGTAGGCGTGGCACTTCCCATATTAACTTAAAGTTGAAAAGTGAAGCACTCACAACAATTGGCATGAAATTTCACATAAGTGGCTTACACGCTATAAAGTACATCTGAACCAAAAGTAGCCGATATTGCAGCAGTGGGCGTGGCACCTCCTATGCAATTAAAGTCGCTAAGTGGCATATCTATCGAAACATGTACGTAATCACACTGAAATTTGGTGTTAGAAGATTTTTTATGGAAAGCTATTTCTGGATAAAATCGAACTGGAATGTACCAGTGGGTGTGTCTCCGCCTTTAATTTCAAAACTAATTACTGCATTTACGCAAACTATACAAGTTGTTGTGCTAAAATTTTGTATGCGTAAATCAACCACGCAAGTAATTTCCAAAGTTGGTGGAATTGGGGAAGTGGGCGTGGCATAGTTCGTCTTTTTCATTTCTATTCTATTTTTGACAACATTTTCCATATTTTTTTGACTTTTCCAATCTTTTAACTTTTCCCAATATAGCCCATATGTATTTTTTCCACTTTTTAAACCTCATTCAGTTTTATTCGACATTTTCTTTATTTTTTCGTCTTTTTCATCAATTTTTCAGCATTTCCATATTTTTTCGACTTTTTTAATTTCTTTCAACTTTTTTCAATGGTTTCCACATTCCTTAGACTTTTTCAGTTTTTTTCAACTGTTTCAACTCTTTTCAACCTTTTTACATTATTTTCGACTAGTTCAACCTCTTCAACGTATATTTAAAATTTATTTCAAAAGTACTTTCAATGCAGCGTAGGGTATGTGAGTTTCGGCCGGGCCGAAGATAATACCTTGAGAGCTTTCAGGAGTGATGTAAAAATTGACCCAAAGTTTTAGGAAAATGTACCCAAAGGTAATTTCGGGACATGTTAAATGAATAAGTGGATCAACAACTGTATAGTTCTACGAAAAAAGTTGTTGAAACATCAATTTATTCCAACCTAATGGGGAAATACCATATGTAAAAAGATTGCGTAATTTTAAGAAAGTTTCACAACACATGGACTCATATGCCTTCACACCCTGAGGCTTCGTTTGAGTTGAGATTCGCAAGACTAATGTCACTTCTCTTGTTCGATAGTATGTAAATGGTTGGTAGGGACGAAAATTTTCTTTGCATAGTGTTGTGTCGAACTGCTAGCTGGGGGTGTTGCAATGTTTGCAAAAGAATTTCCTAAATATAAACTTTAGGAGCAGATCAAAATATAACGATTCATGTTGTTTTTTATTATTTTCTCGCCACTTCCTATTAAGGGCGATTTGAATACAGCGCGCTTAAACGAAAAAAAGCGTAACGCGCGTCAGTCGGCCCACTATCAGTGGACGCACCCAGATACATCATTTCATTCTTCTACGTCTTTATAAGGCAAGTTGATTTGATATTAAAATTCACAATTGATTATCTTTGAAAATGGCAATTATTTACTTGTTATATAAATTTTTTATTTATTTGTTTGTTTGCACCGACTTCCATTCAAGACGCAAATGGCGTTCAAAATAAATATTTAGCACAAATACATATAAATCTATGAGTTAATCGCTCATATCAACTTTTGGCTAAAAAGTGCCAGAATCTTGGCAATGTGGCGTGAATTGTGCGTAATTTACATGAGTTTGCGTTAAGTTTTATCAAGACATTTTTATTGGTAGCAATTGCTTTAACAATTATGTCAAATTACCAGGTTTTAAATATTTATGTCTATTTTAAGTTCAAACATGACAAAAAAAAGTCAGCTAAAGATTTCACCTAAAAAATTTGGCCTTCGTTTTTTTTTTTCCAAAATTTCAACAAAAACGTAATATCTATGACTGCAACATCTACAATAATGAAATATTACACAGATACTACTATGGAGAGCGTTCACCTACATACATTATAAATGTGCACATGTACTCGTACCCGTAGTTTATTATTCTTTTTTTTTATGTTCATTTCAATGGGAAATAATTGCACACATAATGACACTCAAAATTTGAAAACAAAGTGAAAATAAAAGTTACTGCGTGTATGTAATCCTCAAGACAGAAATCGCTGCTTCGATTCAAACATCCGAATTCACAACATTAAAATAGTAAATTAAAGAAACAAATAAAGTTATAATTGACTTTAATAGGATTACCTATTTGACTTTTATAAAAGTTATTATTGGGAACAGTAGGCCTAGCTCAATTACACACATTCATGTACAGCATACTGGCAGGTAGGTTCTACCGTTGCAATTAATATTCTATGTAAGAAAAATGTACTCATATAATACGTAACACGGGAATTCACAAGGTGTCATAAAAAGTCATAAAAAATAATGATATGTGTGAGCACTCTATGACAATTGTAGCAATACAATTCTCTCACCAAAAATTTGCTACTTTTTAATTACGCTCTTTCACCATACGATTCTCTCAATAAATAGAAAAATTAATATAACACTCAGAAATCATAGGGTGCAGAGTTGTTTTGTCTTATTCTAGTTTCATATGGGGAAATTACAGTTGAAAACAAAATGGGGACCAAGAAAATCATTTCACCGTACACTCGCGATTATATAACCTAATTAATGTTGAGCTTGTTCATAAATCCGAGGTTTATTTATAATCCAGGGTCTCTTTACATCCAGCTTAACTCAGTTTTTAGAACAAATAAGACAGTCTGATTTTTTTCTTAAGTAAAAAATAGTAACAGAGGGTTTATATAAACTTTCAAGGTATGCTTGTCAACGAGAGTCCATGTCACCATATGCAAATATAATCGAGTGTGTACTGTATTGTAAACTTATATGATATACGACTCATATAAGACTGCTCACCATTCTTAAAATGGTATTTTGTGCTTGCACTAAATACAATACGATTTCAGAATAATTTTCACATGCTAAATGTGTAAACATCTCAAAATTGCGTGTGAATTTGGCAAACAATAAAAATAATGTAATTTTTTGCTTAGATTTATAAAATAAAAATCAAATTAAATTAACTTCACAGATGGTAAATAATTGGATTTTATATAGCAAATTGGCAAACCAGAACTAAGTTCGCCGCTTAAGTCTTTTGTTTTCAATTGTAATTGGCACTATGAAGTCAAAGTAAGTTCGAATTAAAAAAGGAAATGATTAAAAGCAAAAGTTTTTCACGAGATGATTCACTCGGTAAGAAACTTTCAAATTATTTCCATCGAATATCGACCTGTGATGGTCCTCTCCACCAAAAGAATGGATAAAGTGATTTCAAGTTGATTTTTAGAAAAATTATTTAGGTTAAATATGGGATATTTCAGGCAACATTTTTATCTTGGAACATTAACTCTTTTCGTTTTTTTTTTGTAAATTTTGCATGGAAAAACGCATTTATAACAACATATTTTATTGAATTATAAAAAACATCTGCCAAAAAAAAAAAATTTTGCTTTGAGAAGGAAGTTATTCTAAACAGCTGTGTTGAGTGTTCAACTCTATAAACTTACCGGTTTCTGAAGAATTCGATTTATTCTCTCGTTAGGATCAAACTTGCGTTTGCCTCTGACTAGAACGTAGATAGTACCAATGTCTGGATGTGTATCGAGCAGCGCTTCGATTAGTACAGTACCCAGAAAACCTGTGCCGCCAGTAATGAAGATATTTTTGTGTGCAAAAAATTCAGGTATCGTCACGATGCCCTCCATATTTTTGTCGTTATTAGTTTTAAGTGATAGTTCCTCATTGCTGCCATTATAAGTTATGACAGCCATAGTACGTGAGTAGTTACTAATATTTTTATGTTCTCAGGAATTACAGGATCGAAAATCTCTCTGCAAAATGATAAGAGAGAAAGAATAAAATAATAATTTCATATTAACCGAAATAAATTTGTAAACATTTACATATATAATTTCTAATACTAGTTTTTATTATAATTTTACCAGTTTTCGTTCATAAATCAATTCAGCCCTATCGTAAGCGAACTACTTCACCTGGAAGTAGTCACGCGGATACTTAAATCTTTAAAGTGAAATAGAAATCATTGAGATGAACGATGTGGTATTAATCTATCATTAATAATGGACATATAAACTTGGGGCATATTTTAACATATTTCGAGCTGTTGGTCCCAGGGTCTGCCAAGTCGTACAGAAGAAGCCATCTCAAAGAAAAAATATTTCTACCTAAAATGGTTAAAAGTAGGTGAGCAATATTAAAAGAAGTTAATTCGCAATATGGTAAATGGTTCACTTTTTTTGTGGGCTAAGCTTGGCAACCTTTTTTTCTTGCACGTTAAACATAAATTTTGAGCTCAATTGTAAAATTCCCCGCTATTTCAGAGTTTTTATTTCCTACCAGCCACTCGGCTTTGTTAAACATGAAATTCCCGGCCAGGACAGATTAATCCCAGTTGTGAAAACACCCTTTCAAATGAGGTACATATGCATATGTATAAACAGGATCGTATCTAGGATCTGCGAGCCCCTAGGGCCTAGGCTGAACATTTGGTGGAGGGGTTTTTGGCTTAGAGGTTGCAAAGAAATTTTTTTGAAAAGCAAGGAAAAACAAAAAAAGAAAAGGTCATGAAAGTTTTTCCCAAACAAAAATTTTATTTATATACTATTACATATATGAAAATATTGCTGACTCAAATAAAAAGATCATAAATTTTGTGACAGGGGCCCCTGTGTTGCCTATGCTTAAATTCTTTATATGAAGCATTTTCTAACCTTTCCTATTTGGTTCTTAATTAGTTTAAAGCTAGGATGTGCACCTGGGACCCATTTTGACTTTGAGTCGTTTGCCAAGTTCTTTCTTAGGTCGGAACGCCAAACGGTCTCTTGCTCATGGATGCTGAACGCAATGAAACCGAAAACGGGTCGTTTGCGCTGACTTCGCAGGACAAACCTGTTATGTTTACATAGTAACATCATAAGAGTACCTACTGGGTCTCACAAGGCCCAGCTGTTAAAAGTATGGCAGATATATGAAACATCTTATAACTTGTTTGAATTAGGGTTTCTGAACTGAATAATTGCGATTCGTTGCGTTATTCGGGTTGAAAGTAATCGAATGTCCGCAGTTTTATTTCTCATTACAATTTTATGTTTTTAAAATAAATGAGTAAAAAATTTGCCTATGCCATACAAAACAAAAACGGCCCATTCTCTAACACACGCAAACATATGTATATATAGGTACATACATGCATAACTGCAGCCATAGACAACCCATAAAACCAAACGCAGGCACCAGCGGCACTTCTGGTTGGACAAAAATATAGTTAGCCGAGGCCATTACATATGCCTCGCGAGGTCCTGGCACTTACCACCTCATAGGTAGTTGTACATCCTAGGGTAGCTTTGGTAGCTACATACGTACGCAGTGAAGGGGCCCAGAGGGTCATCGCACTGATCGTAGAGGCATGGGGCGCTAAAATGGTCACATGTACTTATTAAGGTTTGAAAATCATATGAAATATTTGTATTTAACAGAAATTTTATGCAAGTTTATCCGAATGACCCTTGTGTGATGCTACACTTTCTTCAGTATTTGATGAAACATATGTAAAAAACATCAATGCTTTTTTTTATTTAATATGCTACGCCGCTGTATGTGAAGTGCTAAACCAAATACACGGCGTATCTTTTTAGCATTTTACAAAAACTTTGAACTCCGGGCAGCAAAAGTTCATTTTGTTAATTTGCTCTGAATTTTTTTGTGAGTTTCGTAAGCGACCTACATTTATGCACAAAATAGCCGGTTCACTATTTTAAGTTCAAAACTTGAAAAATAACGACCACTCTAATAAATTGTTCATGCAGTAAAAATGAGAAAAAGCTGATTACTTATTTTTGCTTCTTCGATTGACGTTGACAATTTTAAATAAACGACAAAATCCATAAATAAAATAGCACAAAAGTTCAACGACCGAAAAAAGTTAAAACTTTAAAAAATTGAGATTTTAAGCAAATTCCTTAGATGTCAAACACTTAACAGACTTGCAACATCACTCTCAACATACAAAGGTATACTGATTTACGACAATTTTTAACGAGTCACAAAAAATCGTCCAAGTTGTAAAATATAATTTTGCACTCAGTTTTGGTTTTTTGTTTTTGTTATGGTTTTAGGTCAGCACCTGTATTCTGTTTTCATTTAACGTAAGCTGAAACCAATAAACTTTCGTAGAAATAGCTGGGCTTATTTTCAAGCAAACCAAATGAAATTGGTCACATATGTTGCATACGAGTCAAAGTGGCTATCGTGGGCTTTTGAAGGTTTTGCACTCTTGCACTTTCTCAACTCTGTTCAACTGAGCTCCGATTACCATTTGCTGTTATGCAAACTTTGCTTAAAACCGAGCCCACATTATCTATTTGATATTCTTTTGTAAGACTGTCAATGGTACGATTTTGTTTATAACTTGATTTTTGCTTCTTCATTTTTTTTCTGTGGCTGCCCTTGAGTTTTGAATTTATGTAGCACTGCATCTAACAGTAAAATAAACGCTGCATAAAAAACGAGTTTTAAGTTATCTATTGAATGCAGGCAGCATCTACTGCTGCAGCTTAGCAGATGCAAAATTTTTATTCATTTGCTTTTAGGGCTTACGTTCGTAGTTCGAGCTTAAATGCCGGACATTAAAATCGGCGGCTAAAATAAAAGTGCTAATTATTCTCTAAACGGTTTTATTTTAAACATATATTTTCCATGTGCGGAAATATCTTGAAGGTTAAATATCACTATGGTTTTGCGCTAGAAAAAGTCCCTTTCCTTTTTGTATTTGCAGAAAACAATTAATAATGTGCTAACTCTTAGCTAGGAGTTAATTCAGTGCCAGCATTATGGCCTTGAATTCCAGCATTTACGATAGTCCTTAGCTCGATTGAAGAAACCCTTTATACCAACTATAAATTAATAATAATTGTTATTAAATATGACAACCCGTCATTAACTTAGAGAATACGACAGAATCTTAAAATCATGTTTTCTAAAATTTATATTAAAAAATTGTTCTTTTCTATGGTAAAAAGATTTTTTCTTTTATCAACTAATAAGATAAACTTAATGCCGCACCTGAATCGAAAAAGTTTAGCAGTTTTTCTATGCTATCGAGACATTCATTGACAGTGGATTGCGAGAGGGACGTAACTAAAAAAATTTGTTTTATTCCCTTGGTTTTATGTTATGTCAGCTGTTGGTAGTCAGATGGTGTCAGGCATGGTAGTCAGATTCATTAACCAGCAGAATGCCAACCTTTTTCAGTTATTTTTTAAAATTTATTTATTTTTTCAAAAAACAATTTATTTATTTTTTTTAACCGCTGTCATAAAAAATAAATTTTTTGATATTTTGTTACCGTATTCTTATTTCTGTCCCTTTCTTAGATCCATAAGGCACCACCCACTTTAAATTAAATACCTTTCCACAGGATTCAATCTATATTTGTACTAAATTTTATGAAAATCGGTCTATTAGTTTAGCTGTAAAAGCATAATTTTTGAAAAGAGGCGTGGCACTGCCCATTAAAAAAAATATATACTTGTTTCTATCTTTGTATAAAATCTCATCAAAATCGGTCCACTAACTTAGCAGTGAAAGCGTTTTTTCTGTAAGGGGCGTGGCACCACTCCACTAAAACAAATGTCTTTGCTTAAGAATCAGACTATCTCCTTACCGAATTTCATCAATATCGGTGTAGCGACTAAGCCGTTGCAGCGGCTTTTCCTATTAGGAGCGGTGCCACGCTCATTTAACCCATTAAGAGCCAAGACCTTTAAAAATCAAAAATCATCGACTTCGTGTATTTCGTTTTTATGAAATTAATATAAAATATTTAAAAAATTTCAAAAAATCAAATTTCAATTTATAGGTTTTTGAGCCTGTACCGAAACGAGCACATCGGCTGTTGGACAACTACAACAATTTGTATGACGTGTGCCGCTAAGAGTTGAACGCAAAACAAAATATTAAATTTAATAACTCTGCCGTCGCCCTTTTTATTCCTTTTTCTCATGTTCGGTGTTGTAAATGTTTTGTTTGCATTGAACGATGTTGACGGCGAAATATGAGTCGGGGTACAAACGAAGTCAAGTTATGTCGAGTGATTGTTCTGTTTTGTGCGAGTCTATTGAAGTCTCGCAAAATGTCAATGGAATCATTGTACTCGACAGCGAGTACAATAATCTGTTGATTCAGCAAGTGCACTCGTGCAGACCTCTACAACGTAAGTATACTATTTTTTTCTCTCGTTACTTATAAAATTTTGTAGAATTTGAGATTAAAAATCAATGGACACCCGGAAACATTTTTTTGACCAAATGGTTTTGACAAAGTACTGCCAAAGTGTTGTGTCTTTTTAAGTAAATTTTAGTGTTTATTTTTTTTGCCGTTTTGTGAAGCAAATAAAATTTTTTCTATTTCTAGGTACAAATCCGGTGGATTTTAACGCTTAAGAACTTGATTTTCTTTTGATAACATTAATTTACTTAAATATTTTTTATAAACATTCTTTTTTTCAGTGTACCCATAGTTATTTAAACTGCGGAAAACCCAGATGTGCTCATTACAAATGAGATGTAGTATCTCAGTGTCGAAAACTTAATCGTACAACATTACAAAATCTCAAAAAATAATTGTTGACCATTTCGTCGAGTAATTAAATAAAAATCAAATAAATTCGCTGCGATACAAAGCATGGCAAATTTTTAACTTTGGACTGGATTTCATTCATTTTTATGCATTTCAAAGATTTGAATCGCGCGTGTTTCAAATAAAAGCAAATATAAAACAACAAGTATTTTAGGTAACTCGGATCTTAGTTTTCCAATTTTTTGTTGTCTCATTTTTTTATGTCAAGGTCATATACCCAGATTTCAGCTTGTCTTGCGATGCAGTAAATCAGTGACGGACTCGATGGGCAGCACATTAAGCGACTTCTCAGCTAAATCGAGCGCACAAATGAGCAAAAATTAGGCATGACTGGCAAAAAAAAAGTTACTAATCGGAAAGAAATTTAAAATTCAAAGAAACTCATTGAGTCTGCTTGGCTTACGGTCACGGTCACATACAAGCATATGATACTGATATTTGGTAACCGGTTTCAAGTTAAAAATATAATAAATTTAGCATAATATATTCACTTCATTCACTAGGAACTCTGTGTGTTTTTGCCTATCACTTAAATTGTGGCAGCTGTTTTATTTGATCTTTGCTTTGCAGCATGGCGTGACAACCTGTATATAGCTTTAATTATATAAGAACGATATATTTTATTTTAAATATGGTTAATATAATTTATATATTTAGTTTCCTGATCGTAAATTATTTTTGGTTTGAGAATAAATTTACTGGCGGGCACGAAAGAAAATGTATAATGTCGTGAATGGGCGGTAAAACTGACGCTTAACGCTCATGGTCACGTTTTGTCAACATTATTCGACGTTTTCAATATTTTTTAACGTTGTCCAACATATTTTGACTTAATCAATATTTTTCGAAATTTTCAACTTTTCCACGCGTATCATAGTATTTCGGGTTTCTCAACATTTTTTGATTTGTTCAAGAATTTTTAAATTTCTCTACACACGAAGGTGGATCAATCAGTTCGTGAGTTTTACTTGAAATGCAACCGTTAAGTACCATCTGTTAATAGACTACTGCCAAATTTAGAGATACTTTCGTAATTAGCTTGACGTTTAACAGGTGTTCAAAGCATACAACCTCGTGTATTTTTTTAAAAATGGAAAAAACTAAATTTCGAGTGCCGTTACAACTGTCACTCAAACCAATAGAAAGCTTCGTAAGTACTATGGGGACTCTGCACCATTAACTTCAATGGTAAAATAGTGGCTTACCGAGTTTCGTTGTGGTCGCACAAGCACTAGTGATCATTCTGGACGGCCAATTGAGGTGAATACAGCCGAAAATGTGGAAAAATTCACGATATGGTGTTGGGCGATCGGAGAGTGAATCTTAATGCGTGAGATTGTTGATGCCATAGGCATTTTATATGGCACTGTAGTTTCGTTTTTAAATGATCAGTTGGGTTTTAGATGCTATCCACAAGTTTGCTCTCAATTGACCATAAACGCAAACGTGAAATGTGCGTAGTCTCATAAGCAAAATTTCATGAATTGAGTAACGAATTGGTACCTCATCCGCCATATTCTCCGGACTTTGCCCCCAGTGACTATTTCCAAACGTAAAGAAATGACTCGGTGGACAGAGATTTGGCTCCAACGATGAAACAAGTGCCTATTTTGAGCACCTCGAGAAGTCCTATTTTTCGGAAGGAATAAAAAATTGGAGAAACGTTGGACTAAGTATATTGAGCTAAAAAGAGACTATGTCCAAAGTAAAAACTTCTTTTGCTTAAAAACTGTGTTTTATTCAAAGAGGCACGGATTAATTGATGCACCCTCGTATTTGGACTTTTTCAATAATTTTTCACTCTGCAATATTTTTAGATTTTTGAAAAATTTTAACATGTTGGGAATTATTCAACATTTTTGACTTTTTCAACATTTTTTGAATTTTTCAACGTATTTCTACGTTTTAAAATTTTGCGAATATATCGATTTTTTCAATATTTTTGAGTTTTCCAACACTTAAATAATTTTCCAACGTTTTTCGACTTTTTAAACATTTTCTATTTTTCAACACTTTTTCAACTTCCTCAAGGTATGAAGGAAATGTTCGACCTCGTTAGATTTTATTCTGAATTCTGTTCCAAATATGAGATCCTTATTCGATACATATTTTGAAAAGTTGGCGCTGCAGTTCTCGTCGTAGCTGCCCTGATTGAATGACGTTTGCATGGTTCTTGCAATCAATACTGCCACGACGACAATCAATATCACAATTGGACAAAAAAATGTATCGAATAGGGATCCTAAGTTAAAGGCTTCGCGCGTTGATATAGGTATCAACCTGTCAGCTCACGAGCCGTCAATCAGATCGCGCGCTGATTGGTTGATGCGGAACCGTAGCCAGACGGTAACTAACTGCTCAAGTTAGTTATGAGGGCATTGGGACTAATGTGTTTGGCTTAACAAAAGATGTACTTCTGACGAAATAAACGTTTTATTTATGTACATACACAATAATCACTAAGAACTTTATTGTAGATATCCTACATTACTTTTTCATAATCATAATTCCGTAAGAATATCAATCGTCAATTTAAAAATATTATCATTTTTGAATAGTTAATAAAAGTTTTAGACCAAATTCTATATAAATTATGTTCCTATGGGAAAGTCTCAGAAATAAAGCGCGTATACATATGAGGATTCTAATTCGCAAAATCCAGACCAAATGTTTACTATATTATGGATTGAGTTTATGATAAATCGTAAAGGTAAACCGATTGCTAACTCTCTGTCTAATAATAATAAAAGCAAATAGAACATAATGTTATTCAATTTTTGCCTGTTTGTTTTTCATATTTTTTTCCATAGAGAAACAAGTTTTATGCAAATTCGAAGGAAGCCTCATTCGTGAAACGTACATGGAAGACGCTTAAAGGCCAATCTGCTTTTGGACTTGAAGCATTGTTTCATACGCACGTGCTATCAAATCAATTTCTTATGACGTAGTTAAAAATATATTGGGCCTAACATTTGAATCACCTGGAATTTTTGCATTATGTATTAGATGATTAACATAGACACAATTTTATTTTGCTTAATTTTTGTTTATGTGTTCACATGGGAGAATTCTACAGTTCATTACCCTTCTTCTGAATGGAAGTTTTATATAGAATTATTATTAGAAATGTATAAAAAGAAGACAAAACATTTAGTTGTGATCCATCCGCGCAGAAGTATAAAATAAAATGACTCAGAGTTTTTGCATCACTTCAGAACTTTAAGATCCTAAGTACTAATAATTTGATTTTTGATCATTAATAAAAAATCTCTGCTCCTTCAACTTTCAGAATGGTACTCGTATTTATGATTCCTTATAGGCTAAAACACTAAATCCAAATCGATAGAGTTTTTCTAACATGTCAAGATTTTTCCAAGTCTGACAGTAAGTCTAAGCCTAACATGTCATGACTTACTGATACGCTTAACTTACTTTTGGAGTAGCCTATTGTAGCGTTTTTAAGGCAGAGGTTATAGCGATAAAAGAAGTAGCACCCAGGCTGAGGATGAATGTTGCATCCAAAACGGATATAAACATTTATTCAGATAGTCAGGCAGCCATCAAATCTCTAGAAGCAGCCTTTCTAAGCTCACTCGTAGCCCAACAATCCCTCTCGTCTCTAAATGAGATGGCTCAGCGTTTTAACATTCACCTCATGTGGGTGCCTGGGCATAAGAACATTGACGGCAATTGCAAAGCTGATGAACTTACGTGGCAGGGAAAATCCTCAGGGCAAGGAAGGTGTTAGCATGCCACTTGCTACCTGCAAGTTACTGCTTAAAGAAGAAATGGTAAAGAATACTAACGAAAGATGGACTCAAGGGTCAGCTTGCAAAATAACTAGGCAAATCTGGCCGAAATGCAATGCTAAGCGTTCGTCAGAACTAATTTCTCGCACTTCAACTTTTTAAAGTAGTTAAACGGAAATATCAGGCTTAGGAATTCTCCATTACATCGGCTCAAAGGTCACTGATGATTCCATTTAGCATTGGATGAAACTAATATGACCAGCACTAGCTGATTTTTTGTTGTTCGTGTTTGCTACTTCGTTATGACTCACCAAGAAAGCTTGCAACGAAGCACCTATCAAATCCGTTACAAAAACAAAGACAAATAACAGAATTCTAAATTTTTGCTTGGGTTCTCAACAAATCACTGACCTCAATCCCTATTGGTTTACTGACTTATTTGTGGCACACAATGGCTTGTGAGATCAATATCAGAATTTTGCCTTATAATATCTTCTTAAGCTAACATATAGAGCATAAACTTTTGGAAGCAAGAGCCACTGTTAACAAAAGCAACAGAAAAAATCACACCCAATAAATTTGATCTCGGTAGCAAAAAAAATTTAGCAATAAATTAAAATCCAATTCCAAGAATCAAACAAGAACAACATGAGTGCAAAGCTTATAACCGATTGGGTCATATCTTGGCTCAAATTGTAGCTGATGTAGGCTCCTAAAAAGCTGGCAAGGTATGTTGAGAAAGTTCAACATGGCCAAATTTTTGAAAATCAACCGTTTTGCAACATATATAATATTAACTCAATACCAAATATAATTAATTTCATTGTATTTTTCTCTGAGTGCAGATATTGCGTATATCTGAATACAATTAAATATAAAATAATCAATATGATGCGCTGCGATGATTTCATCTGATTATAATTGTGCACATACTGGGAATTAGCATATGAAGTGCACTTTGTAAGTCTGCTTTTATATTGTAATCAAAGTTTCTGTTTAATATATAAGTATTTGTTTGAAAAACAAAGAAACAATAAATTAGTCAGCAGTCAATCTAAAAATGTTATTGATAAACAAAATACACAAAATTTTTGCCAAAATAGCGAGTTAAACTTACGATAGCGTTAAATTAAGTCGAATATTATTTAGGACACAGGTAGATTTTCTTCTTTAAGTAAATCTTTCATGTTTTCAAATAATTTTGCTTGTTAAGCGCCGCCACATGCTCTTTAACAGTACTTCTATCAAAACTTCAATGACGAAAAAAAAAACAATCAATTTATCTAATAAACAGAAAACGTTTAGCAAAATTGAGGAAAAAAAAAATCACATATATCTTTTAAGTTTTTTAAGGTTACTCTTTGCCGAAGGTTGGACAAACCACAACTCAGTAATGACCACAGCAATAACAAAAAGTTTTTATCAAACAAAAAGCTCATGTTAAGACAGATAAATTAAAATAAAAATTGAATGCATCTAATGAAGCCTAGAAAATGAGATAAAGGGTGCCAAAAACTTACACAAAAACTAAAAAACGGCGCAAAAAAAAAAGATTTATTATATAACATACATTTATTTGTATATTGTTTTTAAATTGCACCGTGGGACAAAAACTTCGCAGTGTGTGTGTGTGAATGAGTTAGAAGTAGTTAAATAGTAGCACGAAGAAAAAAATTACAGCCACTAATCAATTTAATTACACTCTACAACACAAAAAAAATGCTGAAATAAATATGGGTACTTCCATGGTGGCGAACGGGACAAATGTATACTTTTAAGGTGGAATAAAAATGTCAAAGTAACACACTTTTTTTTTCTTCTGTTACCTTAATGTATAGCTCTTTGGTAGCACTATATTTAGTGGTAAAGTTGTTACTAGAAGTAGTAGACAAAATAAGGAAGTGATTTTCATGGCCATTTAGAGAAATGCAGACGGTAGCAAATCCTGGCAAAATTTTTTAATGCGACTAATTTTAAAATTTTATGGAATAATATCACTTTTTATTAGATTTTGTTTGATTGAAAAATCGTATTTACTTTTTTCTTACAAAGCATAAAGATATTGCGAACGGGTCATTGCGAACGTGACACATTATTCCATTATGGTTCACTTGGGCATATAGTTTTTGAAATTTTATTTGTTTATAGTCGGCTGATGTTATTAATTAATTGAACATAATTTGATCGAATTGTACAGTCGTTAGCAAGAACCGATATTCATGTGAAGCGACACAGTCGTGGCTTCATTTTTTCTCCATTAGAGGCGGTGCCATACCTACTTAAAGGACTTAGAGTCCCTAGTAATCTTTTAGTGGTTCAATCAAATTAACATTCCAAACCAAATTTCATTAAAATGCGTTTATTAGATTAGCCGTAGAAAAGTATGTTCCTGTTGCTGGCGTGGTCTACATGTTGTGTTCTGGCAGTTAAAAATGGGTCTAACCGTTTTGAAACTGCCTAGATTACAAAAGTTTAATACTAACGTTTGAGTATAGGACCAACTTCAAACAGCTCTAAAATTTTTATATATTATTTTTTTGCACTCGTTGCTTTTTGCTTTAATTATTTGCATGAAGCTCTGTTTAAACAAAAATTTTGACACACTTGCTGCTGTTATCAACCACAAAATGAGAACAAATGGTGTTTTTTGATTGCGCACGGGACATCAAAACACTAAAAATTTACAGTTAATAGATATTGATTTGATGTCTTTGCATTTTTGTTATTGCATCATCTCCATGGATGGGCACAAGTTCTTCTGCAAGTTCTAACAAGAGCGCAATTGAGAGTAACGAGAGAGCATTTGTGTATACGTATCCAAATGTGAGCGCAAAACAACAATTCAGTTCTACTTCAGCAGAAGTAGAGCTCCATATGGTTGTTGTACCACTATACGGAAACTAAGTTTTGCGTGCATGTTAGTGCCCATCATTGATCATCACTCTTAAACAGTGGTGCGCACTACCACAAGCAAACGTTCTCACGATATAAGCATGTGTTGATGATTGTTTATCAATTCTGCGTACGTGCATGTCATGGTGCAATAACCAAGGTGAAGTAATTAAGGAGAGCAATACGTAATGAAGTGGAAGCCATTTTGAGAGCGTGAGAGTAGATCGCCTATTTGCTTTAACGTTGACATTCTTGACATATCAATTGCCCGTTCAGCAAAGTTGAGGAATTGCAGTGCTTAAGCTTAAGGCTCTTAAAAATTCTCTGAACGATGTGCTGAAAATGTTGCAAACTTCTGTATTTCTGAGAAATTTAGTCGCTTCACTATTTAGCGTAGTTTTTTGTTCGCATCAGAATTTTGAAACGCTTAACACAAATACCTCTCACTAAAAACTTGCTTAAAGCGCTTCAAAAATGTTGAAGTTGCTGAACGGTCCCAATAATCAAAACAACGATGTTTGAAAAATATAGCGAAACAAAATAAAATCGAATTGATGATAAATGTCAATGTGAGTCTATTAATGGCCAGTAACCAGAAAATTTTGAGAGAAGTGTCATAATTACTCCACCTTGGTTATTGCACCATGGTGCACGTTTTTTACGCTATTTACTGCTTTTTAACGCTCTTTAAGCACTTTCTTGCTCTCATTTTTACGCTCTTCGCGCTCCTCCTCGTTCTCTGAGCAGCACCGTTCTTAAGTCAACGTTTACACGAGCAAACTCGGTCTGAGAAATTCTTGTCTATTCTCTTTTGTGAATTTTTTTTTGTGTTTTTACACGGAAACTAGAATTTGTTTGTGCAAGAAAATTTCAAAGCAATTACTGCGTCAACCCGCCAAAACAAACGTAAATTTAAAGCATAATATCAGCTTAAGAATAGAACGAAAGGGATTTCGCGTGTACGACAAATTCTGTACACGACCCTTTCGTTTTTCCCTTCTTGCCTACAAACAGGAAAAATTTCTTTCAAGAGTTTCCTCGTGTAAACGCTGTCTAAAGAATTAAATATTTAAGACAAAATAATGAACAAAATTACAAAAAAGAGAAACTGCATTTGTATAATTTTGCATTCGGTTTGCTTACCGTGTTAAATGAATTCAGGTGTAAATTGCTTAGATTAATAAAATTTTAATGTTTTCCTCAGATAATATCAGATAATAAAATTTTTTTGATAGCTTGAAATTTTTCGGTCACTGTGTTTACAGTTTACAGCTAAAAATCATTTTACAGTGGGTTGACATATCCAGAGTTTTGTCAAATATCATAAGAAATTAATATAAGAAAATATATATAAGAAAGGTTTCAATGGTTAAAATGTTCCACAAAAATATGATCCAGAAAATTTAACAATGACAATGTACAAAAATACAAAACGTTTGATATTTTTATGAAGAATGATTTCATCAAAAGTATCCACCTATAGAGAAACGGTTGAAAGAAAAAAACATTCGCCAGTTAGTCGCCTTGCGAAAACAGTGTTGGGCTTTTAAGGGCAAAAAAATGAACCAAATAACATAATTTCAATAGTAACCAACAATTCCCCTTAATTATTTCAATGTAGCAACATGAACATAAGAGTGACACAACCAGCAACAACATTAGCAGTAACTACGTCTGCAACAACGTACATAACACCTGCAGTAGTGATAACTGGAACAACATTTTTTAAAATGATAGGACGGTAACTTGAACCGTAATAACAACAGTCGTGTAGTAACACTTATAGCAGCTTCCCGTTGAGCTCTGGCCGGTATCCCGATGGTTTACCATCGGACATTGAGGTGGGGTTAGAGTGTTACAGTGAAACACTGACAGCTACATTTACAAGCTTTCAATGATTCTGCTCTTAAAAAAAAGAAGCTGGGTTAGTAAACTCAATCAATAGCGTCAAAATAGCAGCAGATTATTGAGAGAAAAAGCACGATCTTTATTTAAACTTCAGCGTGAAATTGCATTTCCACAATTTTTAAAGCTCTCTTTTAGAATGACTTATTAAATCAGCAATAGCTAAAGATCAAGTCAGTTGTTATAAAATAAAATACGCAATAGGTACTTTCTTCATAGATGACGTAAATTGTAAGATTATCACACGTGTTGAGATATTGATATCAATGTGTAACTGAAGATTGAATTCGTATGTAAGTTTATTTGCACCTCCTGAGGGTATTCGCCTCTAGCTTCTATTAACAATTAAATTTTAACTTTCAAAACGATTTTTCGAATAATTAACATAAATTTGATCTTACAGATGCGAGTCTTAAAAACTAACAAAGAAATTGACAAATAGCATTTAAGCACTAGAGATTTATTGCATTCAATATTAATATTCGCCAACCGTAAATATTTGATGGACGTTGATATGTTTCACAAAACTAATAAATCTTTGCGATTAACATATCAAACGGAAAATAATTTATTAAAAAAAACTTTTTTAAGGCGTGGAAAATCGCTTTACATACATACCAAACTAAAATATCAGATTTACTAAGACTGTGTACTCATTTTTCTCTAGAGCGTTAGTTTTTATAAAAGGACTATAAAGTTTTTCAAAGAACATTTCTAACATCCTTTTGACGATATAAGAAGGAAAAAATTCTTTTAAGCTGTGTAGATAGTCCTAATTCCAAGCCCAAATATTTTTTTTAATATTTCTTTTAAATTGTGTAATCTGTAAGGTTATCTGGCCTCTACTTCTATCTAACCTATCCAAAGCATTAGAGGTGTATGAAGGTGCTTATGCGGCAATAGTTTTAAGTCGAGTAGTAATTCCAAGTTTCCTCGAAAATAAATATCGCCAATTATGGCTTATAAGGATGGAAATACGATAGTTCTGATCGATTTTTTTATTATTCGAGCAAAGCTTCAATTTCGATGGTTAAGTCAGAGTTTGTGCCGGATGGTGATTAGGATGAGCAGAAAACACTACTTTTATAAATTTGCATTAGTGAAAACTACAAAAATGTTTTATAAGCCAAACAATTTTTTGCAACAGCCACAATTTGGCTATAACGCTTTGCTGTCAATCTTTTTGTTTCAAAATAAATAATTTATGAGCAGCACGCCACTAACACTCAAACCAGCGCTGAATCTTGGCAAGAATAATAATTGAACAAAAAATTTCATAACAAAAAAAATCCGCAAAACCACTAGCAAACGCTTTCAGAAACATAATGCCTATTTTCAGCAAGCCTCTTTCTCTTGAAGATATAACACTGGTCATCCATCAATTGTAGCTTAATTAAGCCGCAAGTTATATCAATATTCAAGCTAAGGCGCTTAAAGTTAATTCCACATCAATGGAACTTTTTTGCGAAGCAATTTGAAAATCAGTTAGAAAAACTTCCTGATGAATGACTTGGGGGCTTGTTAAAATTTCTGAAAAAGATGACCTCACAATTTGTAAAAATTACAAAGTAGTCAAGATCCTGAGTTCATTTTCTAAAATAGTCACTAAAAATATCCTCAATCGTAGTGAAAGCAAACGTAAAGATCACATATAAATAGGAGGTCTGATTCCTGGAAACAAAATATGTTCCCATCAAGCTCACTAACATCATTAAGTGAGCCATTTCCACCATTTTCATAAAAACACTTTCAGTAAAACTGGACATCTGAGCAATGGGGCGCATATTGAAAGAGGTTTGATAAGTTGTCTCTAAAGTAAAAGTTAATTTTTGGCTGAATCATAGAGCATGTATACTAAACACACTAAGAAGCAAGACTAAAACACAGCTTCTTAAACATCACTGACAAAAGTCTTTCTGTCGCTTGAGTTAAAATGAAAAAGAAAGTGGTTTTTTATTTGGACCATCTTAATTTCCTATGAAGGTTATACTTAAATAAATATCACCTATGATTTTATAAAGTTTTTAGTTTTAAAGAGAAAAGTTTGGAAAATTTATTATAGGATGACTTTCATTAAAAAAGTTTAATAAGGTGACATAATGCATCGGACAACATTTCAGATAGTTATATAAATTTTTTAATTTTAGTCACATTAAGAGCTCTAATTATTAATTACTCAACATGTTATTTACTCCAGGCAATATTGAAAATTAATGCAATAATTATTAGGTATCTGCGTATTTTTAATTATTGATATTGAGCGTTTGGACGTAATGTAACTTACGTTGAAATTACAAGACTTCAGTGTTATATACTTGCATGTATCTACCTTTTTCTTGACTGGAATTGTTTGCAAGTGATCTTCTTTAAGGATTAGAGTATTTTGTTTTCATAAAATAATTTATAGTTTTTTGGTATAAAACAATTCAAAACATAGAAATGTAAGTGCTTCAGAGAGATAATTAACGTGTAATAAAACGATAGAAAAGATTTAAAACGAATTTTAGACATAACCAGAACTGCCTCCATTCTACTTGAGTTCAGCATTGGACTCATTTTTGAAAATGCTAGATTTTGCCAGTCATACTGGTCTTATCTCTTGCTAAGTGCACTCATCCGTGCCTCAACAGATCTATGCAAAAAGGGAAACATATCAGGCTTACGATTTCTTACTAATAGGCTTAAAAGTCACTGATGATTTCGTGTAGCAACTGTTTGATTTATCTCTCTTTAGTATAATTTTTTTTTGGTGATGACACACACCATATTGAACAGTAAGCTTAGTAAAATAAAAATTTATAGCTATTTAGCTTTGCTTACTGTTCAGTACAGTGTGTGATAGTACCAAAAAAATTATAAGAACAAAAGTTAAAACATCAAAGTTTCATCCATTGTTCAATGGAATCATCAGTGGCCTTTCAGCCGATAAGTCAGAATTTCTAAGCCTGATATGTGTGTCATTTTACATAGATCTGCTGAGAACGCAAGGCAAAAATAAAAGAAAGCAAAATACATTTTCCTGTTTTACTGTCGAACTAATTGAATTCATAGAGAAATTTTTTTCTGAAAATTTAAAGAGATTTTCACACAAACTACGTGAATGCCTCATATCATCTCTCTTCTATATAATCTTTCTATAATATAATAATATTTTCGGTATCAAGAACATTATGTATAATGAAAAATGAAACATAAAAGAGGAAACCAAAACAAATATGTATAGTGGAAAAAAAATTCCATTGCATACTTTTAGTTGAACAAGAAAGGTAAAATTCCTTTGCATACCTTAAGTTGTTCAGGAAAGTTAGAATTAAATTGTCAAATATATGAAGAAAACAAAATTGCAAAGAAGAGCGCCCAGAGCGCACGAGCAATGCGAAGTGTGTGGAGACAGGGCACATTCGTCCCAAATTGAAGTTTTTGGTTAAAACATGCATAAGGCTTGTTGGAAATGAACAATTTTTTAATTAATTCTAACCGAAATGCCAACAAGCTGGAGCACCATCCTTTTCAACTTGGCAACCCTGCCTGTATCAGATGGTGCATATCGAAAATACCCAGTAATGTTGACTGATTGTATGTTTCTCATGTAAAATCAATATGAATTTATTAAATTTCAACAAGCATGCGTTATTTATTTTTGGAGATGGTGTTACTAGCGTAAGAGATGTATCTTAAAGTATTTTATTACCGCTTTTCTTTTATCACTAAATATCTTTAACACTAGGTCTACCGAGCGGTCAAAATGACCGCTTCCTTGAATTCATCACAAAATTTTTTAAATAAAAAAAATGTTTTTTTTTTGTAAATGTATTATGTATTTTACTAAATTTATGTAATCTTGTTATATTAAAGATCTTGTTATATTAAAGATTACATAAATTTAGTAAAATACATAATACATTTACAAAAAAAAAAACAATTTTTTTATTTAAAAAATTTTGTAATGAATTCATGCTCGGTAGACCTAGTGTTAAATAAAATTCATCACAGCAATTTTTCGTACAGCTACGTAAGGTTATATCAGAATCGTGTATTAATATCAAAAGCCAGCCAAGAACTTGTATAACGTTTGCACTTTAGAATCTTTCGAATATATTTGATTGACTTACCTGAGGTTTCCCTTTCAGTTGCTTGAATTTTATTCTTGCCAAAAATACTAAGTAGTCGTCTGTACTACGTACAAGAAGCGAATAATGTTAATGTCTCATGCAAAACCAAATATATTCAGATGAAATTCTTATCTGCCGAATCCAAGTGCTGCATACGTGCCTGATCTTAAGTGTTCATTATATCACTTAAGCTGACTTGTGATTTGCAAGCGTACATTTAAGATCACACGTATTTAAAACGAAATTGCGAAAATGACCTTGTTCGAGTAGCTCTTCTTTGACATTGACGATTTTTTGAATAAGAATCTGATGAGTAACAATTTTTATATCACGCCGTTAAAATTCAACGTTATGATTAATTAATTTAATTTTTCTTTGAGTCTCTCGTCGTTTTAAGCCATTGAAGTTTGCCAGTTGTATGACTTGGTAGTTAAGACTGAAGTCTTATGTGTAATTGTTTTATTCTGACTGTAACTTACCATGCAAAACATGATTCAATTAAAACGCCAATGAACTTTATTTTTACCTGGGCACTTCATGGTACCATAAAACAAAAAAAAAATATTTAACGAATGCAAACACTACTGACAAAATGTTAAAAAGCTCAAAGTTTTTTTTTATTGAAATTTTTCAATGTCAAGTTTTTTATTACAAAAGCATGGTATTTGTATTGAAATCGTGTGGACGCGACATTTTAATTAGAGTATCTATGAAAATTGTTCAAGCACTTAAAAGAACTACAATAAATGAGATAGAATTAAATATTTCAACATAAAAAAATCAAAGAAAAATATGTTAATTAACTTCCTATAAAGTTTCGCTTATGAGATTAACTTTTGGTGATTAAATTTATTATAAAACAAAGGTGTGATAATTTAAAAGAGTTCTTTCCTAGGTGGAATATATTAATGCACTGTACATAGTTTAAGATTTGAGAAACCAAAAATTATTTACTCATCTGCATTATTTTGGACGGTATGGTAATTTATTTTATTATCTTCTTTAGTCTTCGAGGCCAAACAGTGGCGGGCATAGGAGAGCACTCATGGGGGTCGCGACCTACTAGTGCTATGATAAATGATATTCTTTTAACAACTATTCATTTAGACGTTGAGACCGCTGTAGAAAAGTCGAGTGTATAAGATTATAGGATAAGATTTACGGAAAAGATAGTAATGCATTTTGGTGAAATTAACGAACCAGGGATGCCTTGCTAAAGCTCGTCCCATGGGTTGGCACTCATTTCAGAAAAATTTGTGCTGAGTGGTTGGCAACCCATTTTTATGATAAGATTCGACAAGTCGACACTATATATTCTTCTTAGAGCTCTATCATTTGGCATAAATTTCAAGCTTTTATCTTCATTAATGAAAACTGACCCAAAAAACAGGTGTGATCCCGTGTTTGGGACAAAATTCAACAATGCAAACCCATATATTATATGTAGGCCTCTATGAGTTCTATCATTTGGTACACATTTCGAGTTGTAATATTCTACAGTTTTAAGTAAAACAACAAAGTTGGGCAAAATTCGGTCATTTTCGCGCATCGGGACGGGCTTTGGCAAGGCAACCCTGGTTGGTTAGTTTCATAAAAATGTATTACTATCTTTCGCATATATCTTATCCTGTAAACTTATACACTTGACTTTTCTACAGCGAGCTCTTGAGCTAATTGTATGTTTTAAGATAAAAATCACTGTGATATTTTATATTTTGCTTATGAGAAATCAGTTTTTTTTTTTCACATACAAAACATTCTATTCATTTCAATTGAATTTTTGGCTACTCCAATACAGACTTGAGAGTCAGGCTTTCAAGTCACGGGGGAGACTATGCTATAGCTCGAAATATACGCAAGTAAGCAAAGGTATTTCAACCCTTAACGCCTATTGGACATGACAGCTAAAAAAAATATTTTAATAAATACAATGATTTTCCCTTAAGCCGAACAGGAAGGGACTGGAAGAAATGATTCATTTTAAGCGAAGTTCGCGAAGCAATGAATGTATTCGAATTTATTTATAAAACTTTTTGTTTGATATTTTTCAAAAATCCACTTGTTTTCGTTTGTTGTGAGGACTTTTTTTTGAAATTTGAAGAGTTTAGAGCTTGGAACTTTTCTTTGAAAGAAAAATACTTCTTTCTTTTTAAAGCTTGTCACTTTTGAGTTGCCTAACTGCTGCCTGCTGCTGGCGTTTAGATATATAAAGAACAATTTAAGGAAATTCCCAATATGAAAGACAACGCTACAGAGACAAAGCAATGCAGTGTTGTCAGCACAAAGTTCGTCTTATACGAAAAATCAAGAAATCTTGAATGAAAATAAGTTTCGTTTTAACAGAAAGTTCACTTTAAACGGAATCAATCAAAATCATAAATCTTTCATTTTGCTAGGACCATACATAATCTTAATTGATTTCATTAGAACACAAATTTACCCTTTTACATTTAGCAAGTACTAAATGTCATATAATAGAAACCCCAAATTTGACTATTTAAATTTGTACACAAATTCTTGGTATGAAGCGCTCTTCCAGTTCCAATCATGGTATTTTATATTATTACATATATATATTATTATATTATACGATTTGAAAGATGACTAAATAGATTTTTATAGAAATAAGTTATCAACATGACAATGATTTAGTCAAAATTGGGGATATATTGATTTACTCATCAAAAATAAGCAAAATCTGCTGAGTAGCCCTGGCGTTTGAGCAACTTGCTATGTATACATAGCAACTATAAAATTGCTTGTTACGTTAGGGATTTTGTTTTTGTTTTCCTTATAAAATTATTGTTGCTAGCTATGGATAACTAGCTGTATTTGATGTACATTTCATTGCTGTAAAACTTTAAGGCCAAACTTGTCATTCAACTAAAAACTTTTCTTATGTGTATAATTTTTAAAAATAGGAGTTTTCACGCGTTAATTTTTTTTTGTGCTAAAGCGTTGAATTGCTCATTAAATGCAGCATAAAAAGTTTAATTACTCATTATCACAACATAATGTGCTCAAAAACAAGACTACGTATGAAGATCTCTCATATTTTCACATTTGTTGTGTACTATCTCTAATCATAGTATGAGTATTATTCTGAAAATGGTAGAAGTTTTTCTAAGTGAATATTTGAATTTAATAATATTTGTAATGCGACATATGTGATTTTAAAATAGTCCACTGAGAGAAATTCTCGTTATCTAATAATGGTAAATACCATGTGCTATCTAGGTATGGATTATGGGTCATTAAATTGAAATACGATGTTTATAGCTTCCTATAAATTTAGGGTAACGTGAATTGTTAGTAAAAACAAAACAGGCACCGGATATTGACTTAGCGATTTACTATATATGTATATACATATGTGTCTACTCGTTAAAAGTCAAAAGTTAAAATTTATAGCCTATTAAAATATTAGAAAATTACATGCGATTTTGTGTAACAAAATTATAACTCATGAGTTTTTTGCCCACGATTTTGCCTTAGATTGCCCCGTATGATATCATGAAAGTTTTTAAATAGAATATTGAGTGTTGATAGGCTTAAGCTATTGGTAAATCACGGAAGAGCATGTGTAACTTCGGATTTTGCACAACTTCAAATGCCGTCACCTCTTACAGACAAAATTGGATGCCAAATTTGAATTCAATGCATCAGAATCGCTAATAATGCCCACTCCTTAATATTTTCTTTTATTTCAATTAGGCAATTTTGTGGAGTATATATGTATCTCGAAGCGAAATAATGAACAAATTTATGTATATTTTTTAGTTTGCAAGTTTTATACATTGACTAAAAATAATACTAAGGCAAAATATCTATAAATATTCAGTAGAAAAATAAAGCAGCACACTCGCATGCAATATTTTGGCGACAATAGCATGCACTTAAATTAGAAGTAAAAGATCTACACATGTAAGTTGAAGTTCCTTAATAAAATACGATGTTAAAAAAATGTCTGCATATTTAAAATTGAAAGTGAAAATACCCGAAAGAAAGTGTTGGGGACTCCTATTTCGAGTTCAAAAGAAATATACACTGATGATTCGAAGATGGATTCTGGTATGGGGGCTGGAATTTTTTCTTGTAACTTAAGCATCAGTGAATCTTTTGATTTACCCTGTTACTGTAGTGTATTTCAAGCGGAAGTTTTTGCGTTCTGGAAGGCATGCCAAATTATTAGATCTAAAACTTTTGAACGTAGTTACAGTTTTGTTACATAAGTCGAAAGCCAAAAACCCATTAAGGCCCTTGGCTCTAATATTATCAAATCCCGCTTGGTTATAGATTGCAGGAAATCACTATGTGAAATAGGCGGAAAAAGCGGCTTAACCGTGTGTTGCGTTCTTGGAACCTTATATTATGAAACCACTAGCTTTTATTAGGGCTAAAATTGATTTAAAATGCATAAGTTGGGTTAGTAAAAGACAGTCCAAGATGAAAACTTGTTGTACGTCGAGGGCAACCTGTCCTTATAATGATGCTAATAAAACGCAAAAGCTGTAAAGATCTTGACGTCGAAAAGTCTGTCTTTGTGAATGCCCAGCGTTATAAGGTATTCGGATTCTATTTCATCGACTCTATGGAAGGCTTTGCTCAAAAGTGTCCAAAATCTATTTTGAAATTTATATACATAATTTATGACGTTTTGATGGAGAAGAGCAGTACTTTCGTAAGTCTTAACAAATTTTGATGGCAAATTTAATTCGCGGTGTAATACACTACCGAATATAAAAAACGGTACCTGATAGAAAAAAAAGCGCCCGGGGGATTTTTGGAGGGATACAACTTGAGGGTTAAAGCTTTTTCCAGCCAATCGTAGTGAGCTATTTGGTGTTTGAAGTATAAAGACATTTTCCTCTCTTTGTTATCTTTCAAGAGACTTAGTAAAGTAAATAAAAAATGTTTCCGGATATCCGGTCTAAAGGCTTTGTTGACTTTATTATGTAAATTGTAGAGCGTTATTGTATTTAATTTTATTTTATTATTGAATTTAGTTTTTACTTACTTTAAAAATTTGCAAAAACGGTCTCGAAACCATATCCCATCGATTCATAGTCCTACGCGCTATCTACTAGGCTATCTGTCATATATTACATGTCAAAGGCGAATCATATCTTACTCACATTTGGTAAAGCAACACAAAATGGGCAATAATGTGCCCTATCTCATGTGTCTCTGAAAACATGAGACGTCATGACTTTCAAGTGTCTTTTATGGCTGCAGTATTAAGACAAAAGACACATGCGGTCTCTAGATATTATAACACTAAATTTCGCTATAATCAAATTATTAATTACGATACAAAGCTATTTCAAAGACACCACTGTTTTCTAAGCTGGATTTTCGTCTTCATAACTTCCCCTGATGCTACTAGGGATGACAACAGATTTCAGTTTAGGTTTTAATGGTGTTCAGAATACTTAATATGGTATGGTAACCTGGACTTACTTGTAACAAAGATGAAGACTATCTAGTCGCAAAAAAAGTATTTATTTGCAACTTATTGTTCTTAAAATAAAAAAAAAAAACAAATAAAATCAAAGTATCTTTCGATCAAATATAAAATTTGGTAAAAGGTGTCATAAAAATTAAAAAAAAAATTTTATTTTGTATTTTCGCAGTCCAACAGGCATTCTTTTTGTTGCTTTATTGACGTTTTTAATTTATATGAACTTAACTTGTTCGAGTCTTGCCTTTTTTTCCTCCGCACAATATTCTCCATTGTTCTTATTTAATAGAAGTTAAAAATGTCTAAAAATGATTATTTCTGCTATTTTTATGTGTCTTAACTTTAAGCAACATGACCCTCTTATATCCAAAGTTAGCTCCACTATTGATGCCAATAATATATAAGACTTAATTTTATTAAATTAAATAAACATACTTTATTATGTGTACATACATACATATAGCATTTGGTTTTTTAAATAAAACTATCGTGTTCTTGGCTTCCTCAATATTCGTGGCTCACATAAAATTTAAATTTCAATTCAACTTGAATTTTGCTAGATAAAGCCAATGAAATTTATTCCATGAGAATGCTCTCGCAAAAGCTTGAGCAAATTTGTTACTAGGTTATGATATTAAAAAAGTTTATAAGGTTTTTTATTTTTTTTGAAAGATACGAACTGGTTTTTATAGATTCTTCTTTTAATTTAGTTGGTGTTAAAACAATTTTTAGAGGGCAAAAACTTATTGAACTCAATTTTTATGTTTTTATGAATTTCAATAAATTTTTTTTTATATAAGAAAAATTTGCATAAGCTACCTATAATACATATTAGCATTGATAAATAAATCAAGGACAAGACTTAAGAATGATTTTTGATAAAGAAGTTTTTCCAAAAAAAATCTTCAAACACTGAACTTTGGTGAGCACATTTGATTTTCCGAGAGAACTAAGTAATAATATTTTTTCTTTAGTGTAACGATACTTTACCCCTCTCTTAGTTCCATGACCCAATTTTGTTTTTGTCTTACACACAAAAGTTTTTTATTCGACAAGTCGCCGTTATCTATGAGCGAATAAAACAACCAAGTTGCTAGGTTTTCTACTCGTTGTTTATACGAGTACTCGTTGCTGTTGTCTCTACTTTTTTATATCAAATTGTTTCTTTATGCCGCCTGACAATTGAAACAATAGATTTTCTTTTCTTCTTTTTTTCATTTTAAAATGTACAAAAGACAGAATACAATTCTGCTGAGCAGCACTACCACTTGCTATGTATACATAGCATCTATAATTTTACTCGTTAAGTTTACGATTAGGTTTTTGTTTCCCGTATAATTATCGTTACTGGCTAAAGAAATTGTCTAAGTCAGGCCAACCGCAAACAAACAACTTTCTTCTTCTGACTGACTTATTAGGCCAATATCGTGTCAAATAATTGATTCAAGAAACAGTGCTGCCAAGCAAACGGAATTGACCCGGTAATTTCATAACAAATCCAGGGGTCTGCTAAGAACTGAAAAATTTCTGAAATAGCAGAGGTTTGGGCGATTTTTGCGACATGAACTTCAAAGTTTTGTGCAACGAGCAAAAAAAAAGGTCATCAAGCTTTTTCCACACTTGAATTGAAATGACTGACTAAAAGAAAGTAAAAGAAAGCAATTTTTTTTCAAAAATGAGTTTAAGTCCACCATCTTAATATTAGCATTTTGATGAAACGAATACAACATTATCTAAGTTCACATATTATATGTGAAACATGTCTTATCTCCATAAAAGAGGCTTAACGTATTACTACAACTTGTTCTTCATATGCTGAGCCCTTGTAACAAGTTTATTTATCCCTAGAAAGGTAAACATCTTAGGAGTAACGTTAACGGTTAGCTTCGTAAATTTTACGACAACTGTTTTCAATGTTAAATTTTATAAAGAAGATTTAATTTTTTTAAATTCAAGGTATGTTGTTTTATTAAGGATTTTTCAAAGAATTGTTTTTAGAAGAAAATTAAAAAATAAATTAGTAGTTTTTTGTGTAGTTGCAAGACTAGCACGATGAAATTGAATACAATCAGAAAAAAGTAAAATTGGACTCGTAAAATTTACGAAGATTACCCTTCTAGGATTATATTCTTTTACAAAACTTTGTGGATGTTACTAACTTTTTTATGACTATTAGAAAAATATGCTCAACATTTTTTGCTCCGTACATTGAGTTTTTTTAAAATAAAGTAGTAAAATGTTGGCATACTGCCTTTATTCACATCGGAATCTGTTAAAAAGACAAAAGTTTGATCCTCAGGAGAGTTTAAAAAAATGATTTCTTCAAACATGTCTTTAACTCATTGAATTCTATACGTTTCATTAAGTGATATTATGTTGGTATTCATATTGATCTATTTTACTATTCCAGCTGCTCAATGATATAAATAATAAGCACCTCAAATTTCGTTAAATTTTTTATTGATTACTGAAAGGGTGATCAATCACTATGTCAGCATAAAGGAACTGACAGATAAACAGAGAAACAGTACGGCAACGGACATGACGAGATTAACTGAGGATTGGGCGAACAGAACGTCACATATCCATGGTCGCGCTCGGTTTGCATTTTTTGATGGAATCGTGTCCATTATACTAAACTTCAACTAATTTCAATCTCAGTCACTTCAAAAACGCAATAGATGTCATACTTTTTTGATAGCAAAGTGAAGGTGTTCGTGCAAAATGGCATATGATGACATGACGAGATTAACTGAGGATTGGGCGAACAGAACGTCACATATCCATGGTCGCGCTCGGTTTGCATTTTTTGATGGAATCGTGTCCATTATACTAAACTTCAACTAATTTCAATCTCAGTCACTTCAAAAACGCAATAGATGTCATACTTTTTTGATAGCAAAGTGAAGGTGTTCGTGCAAAATGGCATATGTGGATTATGAATTTTCAACTGAGCCGAAAACGAGTTGGAAATTTTCCAAATTTGAACATTTGATAATCATACTTTAAGAATGTAACCATTAAAATATATAAGATTGATTTTTCAATATAATTGCATACAAATCCGCGTTGTTATTGGCACACATTCATTAAAAGGTGTTACAAAAAAGTACATGTCCATTGAACGGTTTTGCAAAAAAGCACATATCCTTTGAAGGGTCGAAAACAGGCACATACATGTCCATTAAATGATCTTCCAAAAAGGCATATGGCCAGTTAGTCCTTGCACATGACCATTTTCTTCCTGTTTTCTTTTAAAGTATTAAACATTTTTAAAATATTTTTTTTTTTGGGTCTTAATGAGTTAAAAAAGTAGTGCGAACTGACATTATCATAGTAAGTTAATGTGATCAGTTCAGAGACATGAAATGTTTTTTGCGATCTCTGAACATTTTTAGCAATGGGTGATTCAGAATATATATTTTTCTCTATCGAACATAACCTCTGCTGTGAGTTACAAACAGATGCACAAATTTAATATAGGGCGTAAAAAGAGGTAAGCGAGTTATACCATTTTTATCTATATATCCTAAGCCTAAGAATAAAACCACGATTAAAAACTTTTCCATTCATTCACAAATTGAATTATGTTAGTTGTTGATCCATGTTCTATAAAAACCTCAAAAAAATTATAACAAATAAACCTTCGTAAATTGGAAAAATAAGAAAGTGCCAAAATGCGTGACCAATATAATGCATTAGCATATTGGCCACGCATTTCTTTGACGGAGGTGTTTATATCTTTCATGTGTCCAATTTGCATATGCGTAGGAGTATCCCCACATTGCATGGTGCCACTTTGATGCTCAAATGATGAAATAGCAACTTTTTTTTAACTTTTCAAGTTTTTCACTGTCTTAAAATGGGAGTGTATGAAGCGAACATTTTCATGACATCAAAATCTGAACCTCTTCATTTTTTCGTTTCGTTTTATTATTTTTTTTTTTTTTTGGCTTTTGGTTTTGCGTCTATTAATTTGCAATTAACTACTCGTAACTGTAAATAAACCTTCAAGGTTTATAAGTTGGTTTCAAAATCAGTTTCAGACGGCAAGCCAGCAACAAATTTTTACTCTACCCAAAATAAACAGCAACAAGCTGACAACAAAAATACTCGTAAAAGGAAAAAACATAAATAAAAGAATGAAGCAAAATAATTGAAAAGAAGTCAAGTAGCACATGAAAAGCCACTTCGTGGAAGCGCCAACTTACCAGACGTTGATGGAAACTTCGCTCTCTCGTACGAAATTCGAAAAAAAAAATTTAATAAAATTCACAACGAATTCGGAAAATTGTAGAAACCACAAGAAAATTCAAAGAAAATATATGTTAACACGGGATTATATCGGCACAATCTTTCAGATATAACTTGCACTTTTTTTTGCGTTTTTAGTCCAAACTTAATTTTGCAATTTTCACTTCCGCACACGATTTTGCTCTGTAACTACAGTTTTGATTCGTTCTCATTGAATTTGGTTGAAATCAAAGATTTTTTACTTAAAATTTTTGTTTTCGCAATACTTTTGTGAAAAAATATTGAAACGCAAAGCCTTTGCTGAATTAACAATTTGTGATTATTTTCAATTTGCAGCGCAATTTATTTTTGATATTGAATTTTAAATATTTTTATCTATTTTCCAGAGAATTTATCAAAAGCGTAACTTAAAAACTCAAAGCTGCCATCGTTGTCTCACGCTAAACTATGACTGATCGCCAAAGACGTAAATTAATAAAAACTAAAAAACGGAACTGAAATTGAAATCACCTCAACTGACTTTTTACTTTGCTTAGCTATGCTTTGCTAAAAAGCTCTGCTCAGCCATGTTTGAGTGTATTGGCCGCGTCTTAAAGAGAATCATAAGCCAAGAAAACAATTTGACCAAACAGATAAAATGAGGAAATAAAGAAAAAATCAGCAAGCCACGAGCTGACGAGACCACAAAAAGTGATAAACATCAATGAGATACTCAACATACTACGTACACTGAGAAAAGTTTCTTACTCGAAAAAGCTCAAGTTCGCGAAGCTCAAAAGCACTTTTTTTTTGGGCGTTATTAATCATTTTTTTTCATATCTTCAAATATTTTGGGTTTAAGTGTAGTTTTATTTAATAAAATGTATTCAATATACAGTTTATTTTAAAGCAGTTAATGTCTAACAAAAAGAAATCAGCTAATGTCAGAAAAATCAAGTATTTTCAAACAGAGAGTCAAGTAATTTGAAACAGAAAGCTCATGTCAACTAAATGGCAAATCTTTTATTATACGCAAATTTTTTAACACCGAAAGCTATTTTATATAATAGAAAGAAAGAAAAACGGGCATTGTGCCTGTTTTAAATGAAAAGTTAAGTATCATCGAACTTTTTCTCTAAAGAATATTCGGAATCTCATCCAGAATAAGGATAAGCAAAATGTAAAAATCTCTTCTTTGGCATTTTTTTTAAAGAAGACTTAAAAAAAAACAGCCTTATGCAATTCGTCTCTTCACCGTGTTTGGCCAGGTTAATCTTGGCCACTTTACAAACCTGCCGATTTCAATATTTTTTTGTTAATTTCCCATGTAATTTTTGGCACTAAATCAGTAATGGCATTTGAGTTTAGTGAAATTAAACTGAATCTAATTGGAATGTACTCTTTAGAGGGCAAAACTTTTTTTGTCATGGACACTAAAATGCACTAACATTTCCAAATAATTTTTAAAATTTACTTAAAAAAAAACGATTAAAAGTCTTTTGACTTTTTTACGCATATTTTCCCAAAGTTAAGAAAGGTTTTCTAAAATTTGCTGAAATATAAAAAATGGTAGGATATTATGAGAATTAATTGAAATGTTTTGCCATACAAAAATATTTTCACTATCTATGCATGTATGTGTTACCGGCCAAACTAGTCTTAGGCCAAACTAGTTACGATTAAGCAATGAAATCTTAATCCAAAAGCACTGTGTCTAGTGAAGACTAATACAGTAGCAAAGTAAAACAATAAAACTTATCAAATCCATTGTGTGCTTAGTAAGTGGTAAGAAAAGGCAAAAGAGCGGCCTTTGGCCGCGACTCAGAACTTACATCCTCCAATATGTCCAATAACGGCTTCGCGGCGACATTCGGCCCCGGTTCAGTGCGGCACCGGCTTCGCTATACACAGTGCTTTTACATTAAAATTACGTTGCATACTTTCAGGAATAAAAATAAACTAGTTTAGCTTAAGAAAACTAGCTTATCCTAAAAACTAGTATGTCCTGTAATATATGCACCAGAAGCTAACCATCAGTTCTATGGTTTTATTATTTTTATAGCTGATTTCCAGAAGATTGATGTTTTTTATAGTTATTCGTTTCAAAATCAAGGTGGAAACTATTGAAATAAAACAAAAGAAAACAATTTTAATGGCTTCAGACAAATGAGCGCGATTCGCTTTGATCATCCTTACGTTCAGCTTAACTCAATTTTAAGGGCAAATAAGACAGTGCGATTGTTTTTTTAATATAAAATAATAACCAAGGGTTGATACAAACTTTCAAGGTCTGCTTGTAATCGAAGGTCCATACAACCAAGTGTAAATATAATCGAGAGTGTACAGTACATTATTATCTACGAGAATTTGCGCTTTTCTTAGCTCTCCCCATTTGTATGTATTTTAAATCATTGGACTCCAATCTCGCTTGTAGCAGAAGAAAAGAAGAACACAACTTTCGAGCATAATCGTGTACTTCTTCTATTATTTCTCTTAGATAACTTAGTTTGTCATTTAATAGTGTGATAATGATGATCATTTTTAATGTAATAAAAAGCTATAAATTGCATCGTTTGATGCTTTTTCCTCGAAATAACCTATCCTAACATATATTCTGCTAAGTAAAAAGTGGAAATCGTTCGTTTTTTTCGAGTGAATGTAAAATATTTATTTTAGTGTTATTTAAGTTTATTTCGAAACTACAATCTAAATATGGGGTCTCAACACATTTACCACACACGTTATGTCTCGCTAAAAAAAACTCCCCACACCTACTCTAAATTTTAATACCAAAACAAAAGTGACATGTTAATATGTCTGTTTCTTGAATTTATTGTTAAATAACGATGACTGTCAAGTTTCGAGACTCGAAAGAGTAAAAAATTAAATGCCTGTGAGCTAGGTATAAATTTCTACCCAGAGAAATTTTTCCTGATCTAAATTTGAATCTTTAAATTTCTCTCAGCCAATCACCATAATTTCGCTCAATTATCTCAATTTGTAATAAAATTTTGAATACTTTGAGAGATTAAGTTCAAGAAACGCAACTAATAAGTATCGGAAATACGCAGTAGCATAAAATTGCTTGGCTTAAAGCATGCTCTTCTCAATAAAAATCTGAGAGCGTATTATTTATAGCAACACCGTACAGTCTGGTGAATTTTATAGACACAGAATTCATACATGATATGCTAACCCATTCACGTTCATACAAAGCATATCGTCCAAATTTTTCTATATCACAAGTATCTGAATTTCAATTTCTAAGAACTTAAATGGAAACATATAAGACCCCAAAGAACTTAAGTCTAATAATATTTCTTGGTTGCATTATTATGTCGCTAATTGTTGCCATATTCTTATTAAAAATAACAAAAAACTTAACTGTCTTAAGCAATGAATTTTGCCCCTATTAAGTAAAATTAAAATGAAAATATAGCAGTGTGTTTATGTTAAAAGACATCCAAATAATCCAAGGTAAAAAAATATTACGATGAGTTATGTCCTGAGCTTAAAACTTAATTAAC
The DNA here is from genome assembly GCA_963680825.1 of Meiosimyza decipiens. Taxonomy (NCBI): domain Eukaryota; kingdom Metazoa; phylum Arthropoda; class Insecta; order Diptera; family Lauxaniidae; genus Meiosimyza; species Meiosimyza decipiens. Next base: position 26,721,238 of record OY804261.1, read on the forward strand.
ATTCATTTCACAATAAACGAATGGAAAAAGTTTAAAACCCCGAAAAAGGAAGCCTGTATTGTTAATGAAATTCTAAACAGAAGTACTTATGACGAAGACAACAAACTCAAAAGCAACAATATAAATTCTTAACAGAAGTACTTATGACGAAGGCATCATGCTTAAATGAAACAATTTAAAATTATCTGAACCTTTTGTAGTTGCAAGTTAATTTAATATTTTTTTTGGAAATGTAGTCTTGTGGCAGGATTCAACAGCTAATATCATTGGTGGTCTATATCAGAATCAGAAATTTTTGTCTTTCAGCTATTTACTCCTATTGAAATTTGCAAAATAATATCTTTTTTAAAAAGTTCAATTCTTTTAATATATATAGTTATGTATTAAAAAAGATATCCTTCCATTAAGCGGGTGTTCTTTTATTTAAGTTAAGAATACAGCAGTGATTACTTTATTACATAAGAAAGATGATGTAATGTTCTTAAACAACTATCGCTTCATTTCTCTTTTATCGGCTTTTTCGAAGGTTTTTGGAGAAACGTATAAAATGTAGAATCCTATCCTTCTAAAATTCCTATCTTTTGAATTGTTAATAGATTTAATGCTTTAGAAATTCCATAAGACTCCATGAAAATTACAATTTTAAGATAAACATTTGAAATCTTGTAACTGTTCTCACTATTGTTAAAATTACTTTACTCGTTTCTGCTTTGTTACCACTCGGCGATTGTTCAATATGCTACTAGAAAGAATAAGATACGAAAAAATGAAACGGTTCATTTTGTTAGTCAATGGCTTTTCCATATTTTTTTTTTTCTTTTTCAACCTCTTTCAACCAACCTTTCCCAACTTTTTTCGAGTTTTTCAATTTTTTCCAATTTCTTTACACATTTTCCATTTTTTCCCCGATTTTTTCCACATTTTTCAGCTTTTTAAACCTCTTTCAAATTTTTACAACATTTTCCATGCTTCTTTGACTTTTTTTAGCTCATTCGACATTTTCCGAACTTAATCCATATTTTTATTTGTATTCTTTCAGCCCTTCATACTTTCCAAGCTTTCAACTTTTGTCAATTTTCAACTTTCGACTTTTTCGACTTATTCAACCTAATTTAATTTTTTAAACTTGTTCCACATTTTTTCGACCACAAAACAAAATGTCGAACTATAGTCGGTCTACTGGTACTACAACATAATTTGACAACTTCTTCTGTGCCAGGTTTTTCAGAATTGAATAAATATTTTAAGAGTTTCAAATTCATTAAATTAAAAAAGCGTATGTATGAATGTGTATACAAATTTAATATAAAACATATGAAGTGTTGTTCAATGTAAGAATTTTTTAAAAAACAATTCGTATTAAAAAATGAGATTTTCAACTCGCACCTAAACTCGAAGTTATGTGAAGGTTAAAAAATGCTTCGTTCTTGGTAACAAATTTCACCACATTTGTGGTGAGTTGATTCTTTCTTCACTATTTCGTTTCCTCATAACTTTCGAGTAAACAAGCGTATAAGACATGCCGTTACTCACGAGTACAAAAGACAGCAAATCGACCACACCAATAATTATCTCTGGTAAGATGTTGTGCGAGTATGCGTGCAGAACAGAACATGTAGTACTCATTCTCTCTTGAATTCCATTTAACAGTAAATGTAAAAGTCAGCTCAGATTCCAATGTACATAGAAGTAACAGTCAAGCACAACGTTAACAGTGCCATAACAGTCACTTAGCAGCCGTGTTACGGTTCATTTGTGTTCTTACGAAGGTTTCAGTTCTAAAATATATACATACCTACATATTTTAATACATTGACTTCCGGGTTCCCGAATTTGCGTTCGTCAATTATATGCTTCGACGCCATAGAATTGTGCGACGAAAACTGCCCTTGACAAGGTGAACGCCCTTAGATATAAAGTCTTGGCTCTACATATTGGTACTACACATGTTTAGCTGAACTGATGAGCGCTTGTCGTAATGTAAAAAAAAAAGACTGCTAGATATAGCGTTTGAAACAAAACATAAAAAAAAACATGAAAAACCAAAACAAATAAAATATTGGATAGATAGATGAAGTTATTGGGTGTAACATATGTATATGTGGGTAACATGAGTAATGTAATGAATAACGGAAGCACTGCTCAAAATGTTCATATAATATTGATCTGCATATGATTTCATGTAGGCGAAGGTGGGGTAAAGCGGTATACGGGGCAAAGCAGTACAATCCTTAATCCTTACGTTACCACGTCATCCAATGTAATTATAAGGAATTTGTGTTTGGGTAGTGCTCATGTAATTTCCAGGCTATTTCAACCTTCTGTTGTCGAGAACCACGAGGCTCATCAAAATGAGTGCGGTCGTTGTAAAATTCGAGGATTTTCGTTGTTTTTTGAACTTTAATTTAGAATATCTCAAAAACCTGACCTGCTAGAGCAATTTTGATCCCGGACTCGGTTTCAGCGGGAAAAAATACATGGTAATACAATACCATATTTGCATCGAAACTACAGAACAAAAAAAAATAGTTAAGCGGGAGAAAAAAACTATGTACGTTGTCGAAGAAGAGTAGCGTGCCAGGAGCCCCGATATTAGTGAACGCACCCATATTTGATATTAATACATCATAAACAAAATTTTTAAATACTAATTATACAAAATATCGATAACAGAGTTTGTAAGAACAAGAACTATTTTGATATTAATTTTAAAATAGCTCTTGTAAAAGGGCTTAAGAATCAATATTTTGCGATCCGATAGTTGGAGTGATTATATCAAAACAATTGTTGATCCTTAATTATGTCCTCCACAGCATATGTAACTATCATAAAATTAATTTATACGACTTGGCTTAATTAAAAGAAAAAGAACGATACGATAAATCGAAAATTATTGTATTGTGCTCGGAGTCGCGGTCTCGTATTGGCCTCCTCTCGTTCTTGCCGATTTTTCTCGGTTATTCTCGATTACATTTATAATCGTCTTACTAGCTTGACCAGCGACCTTTCGCTTATATTTTGCAGTCTTCACGGCAGACAATTTGGTTCATGTACCAAATTTTACAACTTGCTGATGTAAGTACCAAGAACAGCAATTTAAAGGTTTTTGTTGTATGGGAGGAGCCAAGCCGCATCGTACAATCCCGTTCACATTTTGGGAGTATAACCAATTTACATCTGCGTATCAAGTTGCACAACTGTAGCTGCCAGTGATGCCAAGATGTAGCGTTTTAAGTGTTTTTGTTGTATAAAAGGTTCCACGCCTCTTTGTACAATTCCGTCCACATTTCGTGAAGTGCTAAGCATAGACACTATATGCACGTCCTAGCAACAAATTTCCAAACGCCTGCTACCATAGGTGTTAATATATTGCGTTTTTAATGTTTTTGTATTATGGAAGGGGTCACGCCCCGTTGTCCAAAAAAGTTCAAACTATATTCTAAGCCTTTCCGGCATAAACGCTAATATAGCTTGCAAATTTGAGCTCAGTCGAATTCGACTTTGTTATATCGTTATCGGGACCGAGAACAAGAATGATAAAGATATTTATCGGTTGTCGGTGAAGCACGGTGTAGTCGAGCGCGCAGTGCAAGAAAACATCAAACAATAATTTTGACTTCTCATGTTGCCATTTCCCACCATGTCTATCTTAAGTAAAAATATTCAATTGAATTTTATTATCTATAAATAAATAAACTTAGAACTGGTCGTAAAATCCAATAGATAATATTGAAACTTACGTTGTTGTGTCATATTTTCTAGTGTATGATGTTTAAAACGGTATGTGTTAATATACATACGAGTGTTTGCAGATTTTATAGCTACCTGATTCAATTTGAGAGTCTCCAACACCGAAGTCTATTTTAGTTTCTCAGATATGAGTATGATAGATAGTCTTATGTGTATAATTTTATCTACTCTATTTTGGCACCTGAGTTGAAGTCAATAATTTATGAAAGAGTTTTCAATCATTAATCAAAATCTGACTATTTAGTTTCTATAAGGTCTAGAATTTCAAGATATTTCTAATGCAAATGTAATAAATGCCATTGCCAAGGTTGCCAAGAAGAAATCAATGAATTAACGGCCTTTCCAAAATATCAATATTCCTTAAAAGTATAAAACATACAAGTTTTTTATGGGAAAAAATTGATGACCTTTTTTTTAGTTGTTAGTTTAGGCATTTTCCGAGAAATCTTCCAATGAACGGCTTTCCAAAATTTTTCAATTCCTACAAGGTCTGCGGCTTTGACATGAAATTTACGGCCTAGCCACATCAAAAAGTGCCCTGGCCATTGTTTCTATCGTCTAAATAATATTTGCCTTTTCCACTAGACGTTCGGCGGTTGACTTGCCCCTGCATGTTGGAATTTCAGCCAAAAAGATTTTACTGATGATGTAAATAAGACAATTCGGAGGTCTCGAAAGCTATTGTAATGAGTGTAAGTTCTCTTGTCAGGTATATATGTATGTTACCGACCCAACTAGTTTTTTCTAGGCCAAACTAATGCAAAACCACTGTGGATACCGAGGCCGGTGTTGTACGTATGTATGTATTATGAATTGAACCGCGGCCTTTGTCTTTACTAGTCAGAGTACTTTGAGTGCATTAAGATTTCATTGCATATGTTTAGGCTTAACGGTAACTATTTTGGGCGGTAACATATAAATCTTGAAGCTATTCTGATGGTGCATTTACTATCACGCCCAAATATCCTAACGTTCAGTCACTGAGGTAGTGATGAGGTTTTCTTCGGAGTGCAGGACATTTGATGAGGTGGTGCTGCTCATTTATACCACAGTGTAACATATAACATTTGTGTATTAAAAAACCAAGAAAGAATAGCTTCTTTGACATGCGTGATATGAGAAGCTCCGAAATTGGTTCCAAATACCAACTTCTAGTGACTTCTACTTGGTGCAAAATGGTTAACATGCAACAAACCTACGCATCAAACAAAAAGTCCTATCTAACCCCAATGATGACTGTCATCGATTTAACTTCTTTGACAAAGAGAGAATACTAATCACTGTTACACTAACCAAAAAATGCTTCGAAAAGGTTTGTTATAACAAATAAAGGGTGTTTTTTTTAGAGGTATAGAGCTTCGAATTGAAATAAAACGCAAGAAAATCGTTTTAATGTCCATCAATTTGGCTTTATTGGAAGGATACTTTTATGCCATTAATGTTTAAATATGAGTTCGGGCATGTGGCCGCCGCGGCTGGCTCGAATAAAGCCAATTCTACAGGTCCAATTTTGAACCACTTTTTCGAGCATATGGGGCCGTATGTCGGCAATAACGCCACGAATGTTGGCTTCCAAGTCCCCTAACGTTTCTGGTTTGTTGGCGTAGACGAGCGACTTCACATATCCCCAAAGAAAATAATCCAATGGTGTCAAATCACACGATCTTGGTGGCCAATTGACAGGTCCATTCCGCGAAATTATGCGCTCATCGAATGTTTCCTTCAATAAATCGATTGTGACGTGCGCTGTGTGGCATGTAGCGCCGTCTTGTTGGAACCACAACTCATCCACATTCATGCCATCCAATTCGGGAACAAAATAGTCGGTTATCATGGCTCTATACCGGTCTCCACTAACGGTAACTGACTCTCCAGCATTATTTCGGAAGAAGTATGGCCCAATGACTCCACCAGCCCATAGAGCACACCAAACAGTCAGTTTTTGTGGATGTAATGGCGTCTCAAGGGTCTCATGTGGATTCTCTTCACTCCAAATGCGGCAATTTTGCTTGTTGACGTAGCCATTCAACCAAAAATGAGCCTCATCACTGAACAAAATTTTGCGATGAAAATCAGCATCGAGATCAATCTCATTTTCGGCCCATACACCAAAATCACGACGCATTGCATGGTCTCGCGGCTTTAATTCTTGCACAAGCTGGATCTTGTAAGGTCGCAAGCCAAGATCTTTGCGCAAAATCTTCCATAAAGTTGATGGACAAAGCTCCAATTGCTATGCACGGTGGCGAATCGATTCATTCGGGTCCTCTTCAACATTTTGCTCTACAGCGGCAATTGTTTCTTCGGTGCGCACTGTTCGACGTCTCTGCGGATGCGTATTATCACATAGAGTAAACGTAGTGCGAAAACGATCCATGGTTAACCGAATTAATTGCTCTGATGGACGATTATGTCGACCATAAAATGGACGGAGCTTGCGGTAAACTTCGCGAACTGAACCATTATTTTCGAAATAAATTTGCACGATTTGCAAGCGTTTTTCTTTTGTCAACCTATTCATGATGAAATGGCAAACCAAACTGAACATAAATGACATTAGAGTTGCTAGATTTGACCATAAAATGCCAGTTTTATCTCTATTCGAAAAACAAACCTCTAAAAAAAACACCCTTTATAAAAAGTCATCCAATCCCATCCAGTTTATTAACTAATTTTTTGAAAGAAATATATGGTTTTAAAAAAAAATAAATTTTGACCAAAGTTTCAGGAAAATCATATCTCAAATTGTTTATTAAATTCTCATGCGAAAGTGTTCGTAATAGTTTTATTGAAAAATGAGTTTGTACTTTAGTAGATCTCTATTTAAAACTTAATTCAATTCAGCTTATAATCAAGAAAGGTTTTGTAAATTTTTCTTTATAAAATAAATCGCTGGAGGAACTTACTTAGCTTTTCTTCGTGTTGAGATGTCAAATATAAAGATTTTTCTTGAAGCCGTCTTGACGTGAATATGTTAGACATATCAAGATTGACTTGATGATATCTACGTCCTTGAAAAAACGACCTTCATTCATCAATTTCAGTTTCGCGAATAGAAAGAATTAACACGACACAATCGTTTGGTTCATCTGATCTGATATGATATGATCATGATATTTTATGATTTTTGACCGAAAATGTCGTGTCAAAGCCAAGGGTCTGGTAGGTATTAAAAAATTACTGAGATAGTGGGAGCTCGAAGATTTCGGTGATATGAACTGAAAATTTTTGTATAATGGAAAAAAAACCCATCAAGTTTTTTCCAAAGCAAAATGGAGCTTGTTACCATTTCCCAATGTCTTTTTTAATATTTTTATAATATTGCTGATCAAAGGAAAATAAAGGTCAACAATTTAAAATTAAATTAATTTTTTTTTTAGTAGGCCGGGAATTGTTGCTGTACGACTTCGTAACCCTAAATAAAAATAAGCATAATATTGTACGACTTGCCGTCACTCGCTTAGACGTTTCGCTTAACTTAAGAAAAATCAAACTACAGTTCTAATTAATGTTGTGCTTGTTCAAAATTTCGAGGCTTATATATAACCAAGGGTCTCTTAACATTCAGCTTAACTTATTTTTAAGAACAAAAAAGACAATTAGATTTTTTTTATAATAGAAATAATAGTCGCGCGTTCATACAAGCTTTCAAGGCATGCTTTTAGTCGAGAATCTATATAGCCAAGTAATAATATAATCGAGAGTGTACTGTATTCTGATTTTCAGAGGACCTGGTCGTACGACTTGGATAAGTTGTAAGAAAGTCGTATCGTTTGAAAGTTCTATTAGAGACAATTTGCTGCTATTATTTTGCATAGTTCAGCTATTTTAAAGAAATCAAAGTTTTCTTAAAAAACAAGGAGTTTTTTAAAAAAATAGTTCTAACTCCGAAAACGAAAATAATTTTACAAGGGTTTTGAGATAAGGTAGTCAGAAACTTTTTCTTCATATCTCATTAAATTTTTTCAAGGAGAAGCACCTGGATATGTAACTGCGCCAATGGCTTTCTAATATTGTTAAACACACATATTTAGTCTCATAATACCTTCATGAAGTAACGCGATTGCGAAGGTTTTGCTACCGATTCTAAGACTATGTGGGGTATAAAGCGCATAATAATCTTAAATTCAAAAAGTAAACATTAAGGCTGGCAATATTTTGACATTCATTCATTCATACTCTTATACACACATGCACACTATGATACTAGCGAGAGCTCCTTTTTCGCCCTGTTCTTGTACAAGTTCACAATTCTCTGGTCTTTCGTTCGCTATAACAATATGCACATGCGCCCTTTTAATGAATGAACGCTGTACCAGAGAGAGCCGCACCGCAACAAAACCCCACGACAGATGACTGGCATTTGCTATGACAGCGTGTGAGTGGTGGTAACGCACATTAAAGTGAGTGGTCTCGTGATTAGGGCGAGGTGGTTAAATGACAATGAATCACAAGGGTGTGTTGAGTGTTCGCGACACGATTACGCTAAGTCAACAACGATGCCAATGCGGTACGACAGACCGAGCGATGTATTGCTGTGGGAGAAAATGCTGAGAAGAGCAGAGAAAAAAAGCAGGGAAACTTAAGGAAAAGCATTAAAAGAGTGAAAATTATAGGGTACACAACGCTTGGTGTCACCCTTTCATTTAGTTCAGTCTTTGCATTTCGTGGCGTTGCGTGCATTTTCGGGAACTCCTGATAGATCGGCGGCAGGAAGATTTAAAAATAAAAATAATTATAATTAAGTAATTAGTGAAAATCTTTTGCAAATATAATAATATATTAATTTACATATATACATGTACATATTTAAAATTTATAAATACAACGAAACATTGATTTTAATTACGTAAAATCAATATAATACATAAATTGTTAAAGTTGTGAACTAAATATTAAAAAAAAAAAAAAATTAAACGGTGTACTTGCAAAAAAATACGGAGCAATCTTTCTTCAACTTCCACTTTAAAGGCAAAATCACATTAAAAATACACAAATTTTATTTTTGGCTAAATTCATTTGCTAGAACATAAGACGCCTTTTAGGAAAGAAAAACGAATAAAATTGAAAAATCTGTCACCGTCGTCGCATCTGGTTGGGAGCCTCAAATCGAAAAGCATTGCATAGCAGAGTGGATATACAGTCTTGGTCGTTTTTACCACACGCCGGTGCTTTAAGGTATTTTTAGCTGAATTTCAAAACAAATTTTAAATGTTTTACTTAAAAAAATTGTTGCGTGTTTCAAAGACAAAATTAAGTTTTTTATAGAGTGGCGAAATTCATGTGTCAAAAGATAAATCAGCAAAATACATTGGAAAGGGCATGAAAAAATAAGAATTTAGTATATAATAATTCTTCCGCAAATCCACATTTTTTTCAATTTTCTTTTTTGACTATTTGCTGTGAAAGAAGGCACTTTTTTATTTCTTTTTGATGGCTGCTTCTGCTTTATCTTATATCATACGATTTTAGCAAAGTAGTCGCTGTTCTGCTTTTTAGCCATTTTCACTTCTGCCTCGCCAGTTAGTAGATTTCCTTTATGAGTCTCTTCTACCGCTCCGCATATGCTGGATAATTCTGCTATAGAAAAAAAAAACACCCACCGCCAAATAAACTGTAGGAGAGTGTTTGCTCGCAAATTTGGCTGCTGTCAAATTCTCGTAAAAATTTTTATTTTTGCGAGAGAATCGAGCGAGAATAAATTGCATTTGACCACATTTTCTCTATTCGTAGACATCCTGTATGTTGCATCCTTTTGACTTTTATGAATAAAGTGCTTTCTTGTCCTCTGGCAGCTATGAACCAATGATATATGTATATATAGAACAGCGTTACCGTTTTGGCCCCAATTCATGTGTTCAACACTATGCCCCGAGCCATCAAAAACTCCCCCTCGTATTGTATTGTTTGCTACAGTATTCATTTGTTTATTACTATTCAGTGACGAGGGCATTGGTGGCGACATGTATTCGGTACAGTTGACCAGGGACAGACGATGATTCCGGAATTGATCCAAAGGAATATCTTACCAATTCGATTGAGCCTAGGACTTTCCACGCGACTTACATATCTTTTTTTCTTCGGTTTTATACTTTCACTCCTTTTTTTCATGTTGCTAAGATGGAAGGTACTTGTAGTAAGTAATTTTGTTTGATGCCAATATTAGCTACTTTGGTTTATAGAGCTTATTGTTAGTAAGAAAGTCTGATCCTTCACTAAGAAAAAGTCAGTCAATTTAAATTTTAAAACAAACGACATTGACGATATGTGAAACGACGGTGTTAATTAGAATTCAAAGCAATATTTACTCTTTATAATAAAGGTTAAAGCAGGGTTGTCAAGTGGCTGTTACTGACACAGCCAGGCAGTTAATTGAATGCTGCCTAGGAGGACTTTAATTGGAGGTAAGACCCGTTAATTGGAGATAAAAATATTTTTATACAAGTCAAAAAAAGGTCGTACATTTCTTCTCATTTAATATTGCGGACCAAAAAAAAAGTCATCAACTTTTTTCGTCCATTAATCATTTTCAAGTTGGTGAATGAACGACTGAAAGATATCGACTATCCAGAAATCAGCTCCGAAATCAATATGAACCAGCTCAAAAATATTTCTCTTGATACACTTTTTTCGCCATGGAACAGTACGAAACTGATGTTTTGACCAGTCAATAAGAAAAACGTTTAGAATGGGCTAAAAAGCATCAATCCTGCATAGAGGACGACTTCAGATAAGTCATTGGGACTGACGAATTGAATTTAGAGTTACTTGGGTCAAAACGGTGAAATTACTTTGTCTCAAGCAGAGCTGCAGAAGAAATGCTATCAGATTGTGTAGTGCCCCCGGTGTAACATGATGTTGGCTGCATTATCATCTGGGAATATTTTTAGAAATGGAGTATAAGATTTGGTGCGCATTTAGGGTACAATGAAAAAATAAGACTAAAAACCCCTTTTCGGAACAATATGCTCTGTCGAAATTAATTTAATACTGTTAGCCAAAAACCACAGTCCACCACTACTTACAGTAATCCCTGCTCACAGTGAAGTAGTCCCTTTATTAAATTTATAAAATATGATATCTGATATCTCGAGAAGACCTATTTTTTTTGCTCCAAAGGTTATTGACCTTAAATGCCCACCAGATCTCAGCTTCTACAACATGAATTAAAAAATAAAAGTAAAATCAAATAAAGGAATAACCTCACCATATGGTAATATTTAATTCGCACTTCTTAACATTCAAATAAAACTGAACTTTTACAGTGGGAAAACTTATATATGTTAAAAAATCCACTGAAGTTAATTTATTAAGCTACTTTTCCCATGCAAAGGCATCGAATTCGATATAAAAAGCATTCCATTTTAATCGATCATATTTCTACGTGATTTAAGTTGGCTGTATTTTTGACGGCTCTCGAGTTTAGATAAAATATGGCCCATGTGTTGTCCAACGGTGACCACCATAACAGATTCATGTACTACTTGAACAAAACGCTCGGTATTTTGAGAATGGGATGGATTAGCTATGAAAATATTTAAGTTTAGCAAAGAAATCTATTAAATAAAGTTATTTTTCTTGTGCTAACCTAATAATTTGATTATTAGAAATGATTTTAGTATGTTATACCTATTCACTCCATACGTTCAGCAAAAAACAGCTAAAAATATTTTGTAAAAAAGTTTTAGTGAAGAATCGAAATACTTCCTTGGGAAAGGCTTAATGATTTTTTACAGGCTTTAATTTTGTTACATTAAGGTGGCACATTCGAATGTTAAGAACTGAGATCTGGTGTGTTAGTACTAGAACGGGGTACTTGATGTCAATGTTTGTGTCGATCTTCCACTTGAAACAAAAAAAATAGATATATTATACCTTAAGATCGGACTATAAATGCCGAAGATATGACGAAAAATTTAAATGCAGAACCTCTATGTTCGGCAAAAAAAAATTAGTTTTTTTTTTTTTTAAATTGCTTTGCAAAATGCTTTGAATTCAGTGAACTTTTTTTTTGCCTGTAAGGTAGTATGCTTTAATGCATATGCAACATATCTCACAATATCCGCTTATTGTTCCTTGGGACCAATATAGGTCCTTCATTCATTCATTAGTCACGCAATCCTTCTTTGTACAAAACGGTTCTTTCCATATTTTTTCGACTTATTCAACCTCTTCAACCTTTTTTTAACATTTATTTAAAAATTACTTTCAATGCAGTGTAGGGTATGTGAATTTCGACCTGGCTGAATATATCACCTTAGCTAGTTTTATTTCATATATTGCAATGATTTATGATTCGACATTACTTTTCTGTCATCTGCATTGTACATAGACGAAATGAAAAGTAGGTAAATGGTTAGAAGTAAAGAATGGTGTGCATTTTGTTGGTCTTCTGTTTCTTGTAACGTTTAGGTATTCAATGTCAAATTGAAAATTTGAAAAAGTTCACAAAAAGTAAACATTAATATCAACGCAATTTAAGAGGACGTGGATATAAAAAAACGATCAACTCACGACGCATTAAAAGTAAATTTTTTCGAAGTATGTACTTCTGAGAACCCTGCTACGTCAAGTGGCCTTAGAAGTCCTGCTTTTGGAAGGCCTCTTCTATCGGCACATTTCATATTAGAAAGGCAGGCAGTACGCTGCTATCTCCAATCATTGCTACTGGGAAGTTAATACGTTTGTGCGTGTGCGTTTTGTTTTTTCCATGGTGTAATTATACCTCAGAAATGTAACCTCTTACTAAAGGTACATGAGAAAAAAAAAATCTTTTTGTAACGATTAAACTCAACAAATTGTCAAAAAAATTAATATATTCAGAAAATGTGGGACTTAAATTCATTCAATCAATCGCTCCTAACGTAGTCATTTTAAAATTTTTAATCGATTTCTTTTTTTTCGTGGCCACAGAGTACACTTTAAAATTTCTTTTTTTAATCTGGCGTGTTTTCATCTATATCTATTGAACCGCTTTTCCAATAAAAGATTCAATCAAAAACGTTTTTTTATAATTTTAATACCTTTATCTAACGTAACCATATGATTCGCGGAGCAAGTCGCTTTTTTTGTTTTCTGCTCCGCGTGGTCCGCGTTTTCATTGAAAACATCTTATTTTACTAGGGTTTTCGGTGAAAGTGGGGACCTTGTTTTTTTTAAGTAAATATAAAAAATTGGTAAATACATATTTGATTTTTCTTAAAAATGTTTCGGAATATCTGATTTGCTACCCACGGTTTCCGGGATGTGAGAGTGAGGACCCTTTTTTTTTTGATACATAAAAACAGACAACTCTATCTTCAAAAAAGTTTCATCAGTTCCTTCGTGCTCCGCGTTCTGGTGAAAAATATCTGGTCACTTTACTTCAATCTGAATTTGAGTGAAAAGAAAGGCAAAAATAAGAAAACTAACCTTTACATGAAAAAAATCTATTAATAATATAATATAATATAAAATATCTATACAGGTAGTCCCCGACTTACGATCGAGATAGGTTCCTAGTCATCGGTCGTAAGTCGATTAAGTCGTAAGTCGAGTTTCATAAAAAATAACTAAAGAAAAATATTACGTACATACTGTACTACTAGTTCCAGCCAGTTTTGGGATGATATAAAATTATTCACTTAAACAAACGTATTATTTGTACTGAAATAAATCGAATCCTTGTACATACTACTGTTTTTTTTTAAATTTTTTCTCATATACATATTTTAGGGACTCCCCGAAACTATTTTAAGCATTTTCTATGAAAAAAATTGAAAAAAAAATTGGTCGTAAGTGCGAATAGTCGTAAGTCGAACGGTCGTAAGTCGGGGACTACCTGTAACACCATATAGCCCCGACAACATATCAAACTTTAGTTTATTTTTTTAAATAGTATTTTTGATGACTATCACGTTAAATTAACATTCTGTGAGATAAAAAGAGGTTGCTCAACGCAGCGTATGTATGAGACCTGACGCGTGGATTAGTGTCCGCAGTCCATCTTGCAATGCCTATGAAGCTTACATTCTTTTTGATAAGCAATAGAATGGTATAACGAGTCTGTTCTTTGTGAATTATTTTAGAAGAAATTGAGTTTTTTGTATGATCAAGGGACTAACAACAAACAAATGAATTTCGTATGACTCTATTAATTCATTGTTTGCCACTAGCAATGGTGGTTCTAAAGGAATAAATGTCATGGTATCGGTAATACGGCTGATGGCGGGGTTGCCAAGTTGAAATTAAACAAATCTTGGCCTTCCCAAGCGGTATCTCAAAAATATGCGTTTCGAGAAAATTGATGTTTTGTTTGTGTTGAAATAACTCTAAAATTGAGACAGGGGAAATTATCTTAGGAGATTTTTTATAGTTTTGAACTAGATACCAGCATTTTTCGTAATTTCTTAAGCTATCCGTTGGCATAAGAATCCAGAATATGCATTGTTTTGAGATACCGGTTTTGCGCTTCTGAGGGCAAAATAATGATAACAAAACGGTTTTTTCTATTGCTAAACTGAATGCATCGAAGACAAAAACAGTTTTCGAATACGATTTTTGCATAAGCAACAACTGTAAGAAACTTTGTACAGTAATATATGATAATACTTAACTCAAAAAAATGCTATGATAAGAAAATGATTCAAGAAAAGTTATCAAACTTGGTATGGAAACTTTTGGCGACAGAGATAAGCTTTGGTCAAAAATTTGGCATTATACTTCCTATTCAAGATAATAGCTATATTAATAAATTTTAAATGCAATCATCACCCAGCGAAATTGGGACGGACAAATTGTTACTGAACAAAGTTATTTTGTTCTATTTAAAAAAATTTCCAGTCTTATTGAAAACAAAAACAATTGATATTAACTTAGCTATCAATATACATAAGCCTTATGTATTTCCGCGAAAAATAAACGAAAGTTCATTTCTGTTGTACTTTGTACTTACAATTAAATTTTAAACAATTTAAGCAATTAGTATATCAAACTTGATAAAAATTCATTTATTTTGCTGTGTTATCGAAATGATTCTACTATCGTTGTGTTTATAAAATCGATTAAAAGCGCTATAAAAAAGCAAAGAAATGCTTAGAGTACAAAAGTTATATCTACAGTAAATTTAACACCATCTTAAGGAAAAATTTTAATGATCGTTGCAGATTTCGAGGAAACAAAAACCTAAAACACTTAATCACTGAGTGCTCTAATATTTTTGATAATATGGTATTCGTAATTTGTTTCCCAGTTTTGCTTACGCCATTCCCAAGTTTAATTCCACCATAAAAAGAAATGTGCAAAGTCTCAGCTCGATTGATTAATAGTAAGACGTGCTTGTATTTAATCGAAATTTCTATGCAACATAAATTGGAAAAATGCAGCTTTTTTTAAAATTCATAACTTTTCGGGTAACGAATATCTTCGGAATTAGCCGACAACACAAAACTTAAAAAAAAATGTTTTCTCCAAAAATTTACAAAATTATGGATACAACTAATTTTTTTAAAAAAAAAACTTTTTAATTACTTTAATTACTTTAATTACTGCCACGTTATCAATCGAGCTTCTTTAATTTTGTTATTGAAATAAGAAATTTCCAATTTTAAGTTACCTACCGGTTGTAATGCGTAAAATGGGTATAGAAAGTGTGTTTACATACGAGTATGTATTTACATTCTTGATCAACGTCACCACCTGAGCTGATTTAACCATGTTTGTCTGTCAGTATGTCTGTAGAATCTACGATTTCGAGAAGACTAAGCGCGATAATTGAATAAAATTTGATACAAAGACTTCAGGGATACGCCTGCCACCCACACAAATAAAACATTTACAAAGCTATTTTGGTAAAGTACTTCCATTTCTCACAAATACTATAAAAATCACGGACAAGCTCTGGACAAAAATACAAATGAGGGAGTGGTACATCTCACACAAGCAAAGATTTCAAAATGATATAGTGCGAGAATTATCAAAAGTAAAGAAACGAAAATTCTCACACATTGTATGAACCCAGCAGGCAATTGAGCAAGGCCTTCCCCGGAGAAGGCCTGCTAGCACTGCTCCGATTGTAAGAGGCCTTCTCAAAACTAAATTTTCATGTAAATAACAAAAATATTTTTTTTTTTACTATGATTTTTGTTTTTATTTACAATCTGTCAATATTAACAATAAGTAAATTTTATTTAGCAGAATAGTTACACTCCATTGAGTGTATACTCATGAAATGCTATTATGCCTTACCACGGCAGGCGTGCTATTATGCCTTCCCACAGCAGTACTGCTATAAGGCCTTCCCATAGCAGCAGTGTTATAAGGCCTTCCAACAGCAGCAGTGGGAAGGCCTCATAATAAAAGACAAAAAAGAAGGACTTCATGTATTTTTTTATTTCATGTATTGCAATGTTTTATGATTCGACATTACTTTATTGTCATTGGATTGTACTTATACGACATCAAAAGTTGATACATGGTTAGCAGTAAGGAACGGGTGCATGTTGCTAGGTTGGTCTTCTGTTTCATGTTATATTAAAGTGGTAGAGTGTTGTGTATTCAATGTGAAATTATAAATTAAGAAAACGTCACAAAAAATAAACATTAAAAATATCAACACAAGGGAGGTTGACGCAGATAAAAAAAAAAACATTTAACTAAGAGTCTCACGACGTATTAAGATTTAATTTTTTCAAAGTACTTCTATGACCCCTTCTACGGTAAGCGCTCTTAGAAGGGCTCTTGACGCAAGCGATGTAGGAAGACCTGCTTGAAGAGTATTTCTAACAGGCCTGCTAAAGAAGGCCTGTTTTATCGGGACGTTCATATAAAAAAGAAAGTAAGTTTGAAAGGATTTGGCAAGGCCTTAATCTTACCAAGGAAGGCCTGCAAGCTCCTGCCCTTGCCTACTGGGAATATTTGGAAAAGGTCTAGACGAGAACTTGTCGAATTTCTACAAGAGAACGTGATATCCCTCAAAGGAACAAAAGTTGTGAAACACTATGCTGAAAAAATAATTTAAGATAATTGAAGATAAGCTCCGAATAAAAAAGTGGGCGAATTGCCATAAAAGGGGCAATAATTTCAAAACGATACACTAAGGGAAATATATGGGTAATGTTTCTTGTTTCATACAATCACAAGACATAGTTGGTCAATTACCAAACTAACGGAAGGCGAATTTAAAAAAAGGGTGTGGCACCTCTCATACATACAAAAAGAGAATATTATATAAGGTAAACTAACCAAATATATAATTCGGAACTTAACAGCTATGTTAGAAGCAACGAAGAAGTATTACACAAGTACATATATGGTATGCTCTTTGATACTACATCGTCGCCCGAGTTCTCTTTTGCTCCATACGACACTTTTTGACATTTTGACTTAAGACTTGTCCTACATATAGGTTTAGAAACATTATATTTCTAATGCTGTTGTCGCAATACATCTATCTGTTTAAGTTTCTGAAACATGCAGTGTCCACTTTCCTTCATAAGTCACATTCTTTCATTATTTATTATTTGCTGCAAAAGCTAAATTTTGGCATATGAAGCAAATTTTATGTGAAAAAAAAAACTGTTTTGCAATTAATTTGCTACATAAACTTAACATTTCCATATATATTTAGTTAAAAACTAAGCACTTATTAATTGCTCCATTGCAATAGTTCCTGCAGGGGAAAAATAAGTTTGTCATTAATTTGTATTGTATGGAGCAAACTGTCCACCATAACTTAACTGATAAAATATCATACATCTCCAAAAGTACTTTGTTCCCATTTTTGAAATTTAGTACAGATCTGCCCAATTTAATTCCAATTTCGATGGTACTTTTTCCGACCAATTTTTTCCTTTAAGGCTCAAACTGTCTTTTTTGATTCTCTCGGAGTATACCTTCAGGCGTATGGAGAAAACTAATAATAAAATAAATTATTAATGTCGAAAAACAAATCCA
The DNA here is from genome assembly GCA_963680825.1 of Meiosimyza decipiens. Lineage (NCBI taxonomy): Eukaryota > Metazoa > Arthropoda > Insecta > Diptera > Lauxaniidae > Meiosimyza > Meiosimyza decipiens. Next base: position 26,738,920 of record OY804261.1, read on the forward strand.
CATAAGTCTTATGCATTTAAAAGAAGAAGAAGAAGAAGAAATATTTACATATCTGCATATGTACTTTCAATGCAGTGTAAGGTGCGCTAGTTTTGGCCGGGTCGAAGATAACACCCATACTATTTTTATATTAAGTTATTAAATTTTATTTCAACTTAAATTTTGTTGACTTAATCAGACAGTTATAGACGTGGTTTAACCAATCAAACATTCTTATCTTAAAGACTTGTTATTCATTTTCCACTGATAACGATATCACAAATTCAATTTACTTTGGCGTTCCTAATATTCACTAAAAAAAAAAATAAAAGAAAAGTTTGCATTTCAGACTTTATTTAACACTAACCATACTTAAGAACTTGAAATATCCATTTTTTGATAAATGTATTCGTTATTCAAATGCATTATTTGAAACAAATATGCCATCGTTTATTACCGTGCTACCCATGTGAATGTTATATGTTAAGGTGAAGTCTCACCAAACAAAATTTTTCAGGAGATACAAAAATCATAAATCAATTGATCGGGTTACTATGGTTAAATCTTGATTGAATTCAATCGTCTGACATTTAGTACAATATAGAAAAATCTTAAGAACTAACAACGAATTGTGCTGGAAAAATTTGAAAACAACATTTTGATTATAAGATTTATTCCACAAGAATACACCAATAATTATGTTTCGAAATAAATTTTTGATGTTAGGAGTTCCTTTTCCCACTGATCGACTGACAAAACGCCCAATATGGATATGTTACCGGCCAAACTAGTTTTTAGGATAAGTAATTTGTCCTAGGCCACACTAGTTGATTTGTATGCCTAAAAGTATGCAATTGATTTTTAATGCAAAAACACTATGGAAAGCGCTGCCGGTGTTGGACATACTATAGAATTAACCGCGTCCGCGAACTGGTGTTCGTCATATTGGAGGATGTAAGGACCTGAACTGCGGCCGAAGGTCGCCCACATACAGAAACTTACCACTTGCGAAGCATACAATGAAATTGATAAGTTTAATTATCTTACTTTTTTAGTGTTAGTATTAGTCTTCAGTGCTTTTGCATTTATATTTCATTGCATATCATTGGACTTAACGGTAACTAGTTTGGCCGGTAACATATGTATCCATATTGAGCGTTTTTCCATTGTCACGAAAACTACGCGAGCGGAGAGTAAAAGACAGTTCTGAGCTCTTCATTTCGTGGTGAATATGACATAATTGAAAAGGTCCAACATTGACTAAAATTCCGCTCCATTGATCCTGAATGAACAGGTTATAGTTTGACTATTTCACATGATCAATATTTTATGCATCAAAATATCTTGTTTCCAAATAGGACTATTTTTTAAAATTTTTGAAACAAGCGAACTGTATTGAGCTCGTCATACAAGCTGTAGATGTAAATAGTAAGAACAGAGCTTCAGTTCAAAATGCGGGCAAGATCGGCATTCGAACACACCCACCTTAAATGTTAATTTTTTAAGCAACGCAACTGCTAAGTAAATTAGCTAGGTCATTAAAGCTTCGGTTTGTAAATATATCGTGACTTCAACTAAAAAAAAATAGAAATCTGTTAAAAATTTTACAAGAGCTAAATTCACAACAATTTTAGTTTCAAACAAAAAAACTTTAGAATCAATAAGTCTGTGACATTTCGAACTTCCCTCATAGTTACATGAAATGCAACACTAGTCATATCAAGGACCATCTAGGTATTAATAGACTGCTGTCAAATTTGAGACACTTCCGTAATTCATTTTGCGTTTTATAGGTGTCCAAAACGTACTACCTCGTAGATCCTCGTGTTGCTAAAAAAGATCTGACTGTATTTAAAAAAGAACTCAATAATTCTCCAAGCTACTCAATATGTGAAAACTCAACAATCTGGAAACAATTTTCAAAATTAAGATTTAAAAAATATGTAGTGATTTTATTTTTCAATATAAAAGTAAACATTTAAAGCAAACTGGTTAAGTAATGAATTTTCATGCTCTTTAAGCGAATAAGTGTTTTCTCTCAGTGTAACCAAAGACTTTCTGAATGAAATATCGGTCACATTCAAGCAGATAAAAATACTTTTTTAATCTTCCTCAATAGAGTAAGTTTTCGCAGAACGAGAGCGAGAGAATAACCAATAACACGAGTATGCGAAGGAAAGTAGTTAGTAACATTTTACTGCTCTTTTTGGAATAGAAAGATGTTCTGGTAAAATTTGTAGTAGAGCCTTAGGATGTGAGGCAGCACTTGGCAATTGATTTTCAACACGAACGCGTGAATGTTTCGAGACGTGAGTTTTAGTTGTTGTGCGAAAAAAAAAGTTAAAATAAAGACATGAAACGTTCAAATGAAAATGAAACAAAATCTTAGTGTTCATTAGCAATATAAATCAAATTGTTGAAAAATATGAGAAATAAATCTCAAAAAGTCAGCAAAATAAGAAATCGTAATTTGTGCAAGACGCAGTTTATTTAAAAAAAAAATCCAATTTACCTTCTTAAGCTGCAATAAAATTTTGTGGAAAAATTAAAATAACACGTTCATATCTGCTGCAGACAATGGTGGTTTTTTTGAGTTTTTTCCGGATTTCTTCTTTTTTATTGATTTATCCTGTGCCGTTTGGTGCTGTGTGCGTGCGCGCGTGTTGCCAATATTGAAAGCAATATCGTCTACTACTTTTTCTCACACAGGCACAAACACACACACACACACACAAACGTTAACTCACAGTGGATAATACAAGAAGAGGAGAAACATCTACAAATTTTTACCTCTGCGGGCTTTTTTTTTTGTTTTTCTGTACTTTTCGTCCTTTCGTTTCTTTCCACTTCGTTGCCATCGTGGCCGCCAACGCGACGACAACGGTACTTCATGTTTTTTTTTTGTTTTTTTGCCAGTAACGTTGGTGAGAACAGAAGTTGCATGTGGATGTGAAAAATTTAAATTAAAAAATATTTTTCATGTTAATAATTTTAAAATTTAAAGCACAAATGTGAATTAAATTAAAATGATCTGAAATTACAAAATCTATGGAAAAAAACAACACGTTCTAACGAAATTCGTTCAAAAATAATAAAAAAAATGTAGCTCTTCCTCGTGTTCTTCGGGTATCCTATTGCAATTGTGTCACGGTGTACGTATTAAATGTCAATGTGTTGGTTAGTGTGCAGCAGCAGCAGTCAGTGCATTATGTCATTTTTATGGTAACAGTTTTAAATGACATGAAAAATTCAGTTCGAGGTCGTTGCAATACTCAACTCAACGTAGTTGTCGTGGTCGTGGTCGTCATTGCCATCCGTCGTCGATTTTGCTTGGAATACGGAAATTAAATTGTGCTCAATTGCAATGTAGATGAAGAATAAAAAAATGAACTAAAAAAATATAAATCTATTTAATGGATTGAGTTTCCAATGGGCGACAAGTATCTTTGGATAAATATAACTTAGCCCATTTTATTTTTTTATGAACTTATTGACCAGTTATTCTGTGTAAGTGTTGCTTATTTTTTACTCGCTGGGCCAATTCTAACATCATTTTGTTGAGTCGTGAACTTTCAGGCATTTTTGTATGGGTACGAGAATGTAATAACATTTTCACATTTCCCACAATTGTATCATATTTCATGTTTTAATTAATTTATTTCTCTTACCGCATGAATAATACAATTTTTGTTGGCTGTTTTGTGGGTGTGTCTGGTAATCCATTTTTTCTTACCCTTTGGTATGAGCTGAAATTTTACTATGGAATAAATTACAATTTGCGATTGTTTGAGATGAGGGAACGTTTCTATCCTAATGTAAATTAGTTACTAATTTCTTTTACAATAGTCAAATTAATAAGAATACTTTTTTTAAAAAACTTTTTCTTTTAAATTGAAGTCGAGGAACATTGTTTGAAGGTCTGAAATTAAAAAATTGAACAAGTATCTGCTTCTCATAATACTAAAATGAATTTAGCTAGAACAAACCTATAGCTCAAAGTTGTCTATACGACAGTCAGCGTCGCCTAGAGAAAATTTGGAAGCAGAAAAAATAACCCAACGATTTCATAGGACTCCGCTTGAGTTTTACCTTTTGTGCAGTCCAATTTTTTGATGACCGAAATTAAGTTTAGTTTGGCAAGATGTTACGGAAATTTGAGGCTCAATGGTGCTAGCAATCGTGGCGGTTTGTACAAGCAATGCTTTGTTACGTTAATATAGAAATGCATCAAGTAGTGTGAGAAGGATTGAATAGAATAGAAAAATTTGGATAAAACTTACAATGAAAAACTGCTTCAAATAGTATTGAAGCAATCGACAAATGTCGCATAGTGTTGAAAAACAAAAAAATTTTTTTTTCAGTTGAAAAGTATCAAATAGTATCGAAATGCACCGAAATAATCTATAGAAGGCGTAAAGAATTGATAAGCAACAAAGTCTTAAATCGAAAAATTTAATAAAGGTCGGAGGCATGGAAAATTTCGTTGAAAATATAAGGATCATAGAAAAAGTCGTTAAATCGATGAGCTCGATTAGTATCAAAAAGTACGGCTATACATATCGAAAAAATCGAGATCCAAGCCGAGTAACATCGAAGAAGTCGATAAAACCTTGGATTATCATCAAAAAATATCGAAAATGGTGTAAAAGCCTAAGTGTAAAAATATAGAAAAATTCGTACGGATTCGTTAAAAGTGAAGAAAAATCAAAAATCAATGCATTTTTTTTCGGATCTTTACGTATTGAATAAAAGCTAACATACTCTCTAACAAAAGTCCAACTATGTATTTAAAGTTTAAATGTATTTTATCTGATAATACATACAAAGAGAATGACAATTCGGCTTCGTGGATTGGGAGCTATACTATGCAAACTTTAATATCCCTAAACAAATCTCCATAGATGTATTGACTGAACCGTGTTGCCGCCAACGTGGCACAAGAGCGTCCAATCATGGTCTGACTAGTAGATAGTCAAATAAAAATTATCGATGGTTGGCTCATTGAGTCAAGGTAGTCGGCGATGACTTTAAGGATTTTGATATACAGTTCATTGGCTGAATGCTATGTGTTCGTTCATACGTCATTTTTAAACCCCACATTCAAAGTAAATTTATTTGTATCCTTGGTCAGCGTTACCACCTGAGTCGATTTAGCTATGTTCGTCTGGCAGTTGAAATCACGAATACAGGAATATCAAATGACATTAGTAAATGGATCACAGTACACAGAATACAGATTTAAATAAGATTCTTGGCGTTGAAAATTGGCAAAATTGGTTATCGGACACGCCTACCGCCCATAAAAATAAAGCAATTAAAACGCCACATTGAGTATACGAGTATGGTGTAGTGTATGCAAATTTTTCACAAATACTAGGAATAATTTTGACAAGCTCTGACCTAAAAGGTGGCGAACTTTAACAGGACAGTACTTCCTACACAAGCAAAAACTTCAAAACGCTATACTGTGATAAATATTTAAGGTAATACAACAAAATTTCACATAAATACTAGGAATAGCTTCGGCCTAGCACCAGAGAAAAGTGGGCGCATTTCGAATAGAAGTTCGTGCTATATAGGTTCAAACCGTTATGTTGAAGATGTTATTTAAGGTAGTACAAATAAATTCTACACTAATTGTTCGGACAAGCTCTAGATAAAAATTATATGAATTTCGACTAGAGGGCGAGGTACCTGCCATGCAAGCGAATAATTTAAAACGTTTACTAAAAGCTTATGAAACCAAATTCGACACAAACAACAAATAGTTCGGTCTGGCATCAAACAATAAGTAGTCGTGAGACCTCCCATGCAAGCATATGCTTTAAAATGCTGTAAATAGAGTTGTGTTTAGATCTGTGGTGGCATTTTCACATTTGTACATTTTTCGGTAGCTTTGCGTCTGAAAATTCGACGTTTGTACATTCGACAGGATTTCAGTATATTCGGTACATTTGCCGTATTTTTAGTTATTTTGGTGAATTTTAATCACATTTTTAGTACATTTTTGGTACATTTTGACAGTTTAGATTTTCGAGATAGTCGACATTTTAATTTGAAATCGAATATATTTAGAGCTAGCCAATCAATTTTTTTTAGTTCTAAGCAAGTTTTGAAGAATGGGTAGACATTAAGAGAGTTATAGCAACCTTATATCTAGTTGGTGGCATTAATTCTTTTGTTGGCGAAAAATTTTGCCTTAAATTTGCACCTAAAAGTCTGCAACCTTTTTTTAATGCACTTTAAACAATGAACCTAATGCTATCGGTTCAATTGATTTAATTTCTGTGAAAAAGTGTTTTCGATACTTAGGCAGTGTGAGTAATGTGGAATCAGCAAATAAAAAAGAAGTTTATGTATTCCAATGTAACGGGCCGGAATATTTGTCTTCACCGATATATCGTAAATTGAAATTGAAGGTCTACCTACACACAGACCTACATAAGTTCTAGTTAACACGCAAGGATAACTTTCAATTTACAATAGTTCGAAGAAGTAAATAGATATCACAATATTTTGAACTGGGTTTTTGAGGGATATGTGTATGTATATAATATATTCTAAAGGATTTAGTGTCCTTTAAATATATATATGTACAAAATAACTGACCAAAATCGACGATTTCGACATATAACCACATTGCAGCCTCATATAGTTTGAAAGCTAATGTGAAAGTTTGGCTTTTATATTATCGTGCTCAGCAGCATTGAGCTAGTTAAGTAAGCTATGATCTATCTAAACCGCTAAAACTTTGTTAACAAGCGCAATAAATTATATTCGGGCTTAATCTAAAAATTTCGTTTTCAACTTACAAAACATATAAAAAAAATAAAACAATCAGATAAATAATCAGTAAATTTTACAAAACCATCCAGCACAACATTTACCAACACTGCATTCCATGTCTACGTATACCTATGTATGTACCTACAAATGTACATATATGGACAGATAGCACTAGTTTTATCACTAAAAATAACCTTAATTTAGTGATTACCTTCCAGCAAAAAAACCTACGAAACTTCAAAATCGAAAAGAACAAAACAGAAAACTTTGTTATCTCCTTTTGAGAATTATGTCATCCAAGTATGTATGACCAATACTTTCGATAAGGCTGTTTTCCAAAGGTAAGCAGTGTTGGCTGTCGCGAATAGACATAACGTAAAATCAAACACTTGTGTTTATCTTTTTGATGCAATTGTCCAGGAAAATACAGTTTAATCAACTGAAAATCTTTCATAATGTATTTATGCATATACTTAAGGGTCTTCCCAATGAACCTTTGTGATGTAAGATATAAAAATAAATAAAAGTATCTGAGCACGGCTTATCTGATCCGGTTCTCTGTCGAATTATAAATATTAATGTCATATAAAAGAATTGCACTCAAAGTCTTACAAAAAAAAAAAACTGTCTGGAAAAACTCCAGACGATAAAATTTGACCGAGTAATATTATTTATAAATCTCTAATACAGAAGCTGAAAAGTAAAACTCAAAATAAACATCATAATCATCGTTATGGAAGCGCTTTCTAATAGTGAACTAATGTTTGTTTAAGCGACTTATGTATGTTCTCTTTTGAAAAGAAAGAAAGATTAAATTGATGGTTTTACTACAGAAACAATTAAATAAATATTTCGCCATGAATTCGCAATTGTGTCGCGATGTTTAAATTAATAACCCAGTTGGCAAGTGCAGGAGCTTGCAGGCCTTCTAGCAGGCCTGATTAAGATTAAGGCCTTGCCACCTCCTTTCAAACTTATTTTCTTTTTTATATGAAACGTCCCGATAAAACAGCCCTTCTTTAGCAGGCCTGATAGAAATACTCTACATCGCTTGCGTCAAGGGCCCTTCTAAGAGCGCATACCGTAGAAGGGGTCATAGAAGTACTTTGAAAAAATTAAATCTTAATACGTCGTGGGACTCTTAGTTAAATGTTTTTTTTTTATCTGCGTCAGTCAAACCTCCCTTGCGTTCATATTTTTAATGTTTATTTTTTGTGACGTCTTCTTAATTTATAATTTGACATTGAATACACAACACTCTACCAATTTGACATAACATGAAACAGAAGACCAGCTTAGCAACATGCACACCGTTCCTGACTTCTAACCATTTATCAACTTTTGATGTCGTATAAGTACAATCCAATGACAAAAAAGTAATGTCGAATCATAAAACATTGCAATACATGAAATAAGAAAATACATGAAGTCCTTCTTCTTTGCCTTCTAATATCAGGCCTTATAGCACTGCTGCTGTGAGAAGGCCTTATAACACTGCTGCTGTGGGAAGGCATAATAGCACGCCTACTGTTGTAAGGCATAATAGCATTTCATGAGTATACACTCAATGGAGTGTAACTATTCTGCTAATTAAAATTTCACTACTTATAAAATTTACTTATTGTTAATATTGACAGATTGTAAACAAAAACAAAAATCATAACAACAAAAAAAATGAACATTCATGTTTTTATTTGCATGAAAATATAGTTTTGAGAAGGCCTCTTACAATCGGAGCAGTGCTAGCAGGCCTTCTCCGGGGAAGGCCTTGTTCAATTGCCTGCTGGGAAGTTCTCTCGTAACACATACATATGGATGTGTGTATGTGGATATAAATGCCTTCATACAAATAAGTATTGGGCGTATTATTTTTTAATACAATACGTTGTAACTATAAATCTACAAAATTATAAAAGCGTAATACACTTGCCAACACTATGTACGTAGTAGAAGAACTTAGGGAAGTTATGGTTCCGCATTGGTGTGTATTATAGTTTGGTGGTGTTAGTGGCTCGTATTGCTTCAAGAATGACGAGGGGGCGTAAAATGCTCTTGCACTATGGTTGCATATCCTTATGTCCTTTTGTTTGGAAGCTTCGATCTGAACGATACAATAAGATCAATAAGTAAATAAATAGATAAATGATGAATGTTTTTGAAAATTTACTCCAATGAAACTTCTTAGATGTCGATTTTATTTTGATTAAGTGCCGTGGTGCCAATTTATATTGCAAAAAATAGTAAATTCACCATTAGAAAGTTCATTGCCTCAATATGGATGTGCTTAGTTTGAATTTTTCATCGCAATTTGTGTATTAGACATAGAAAACTAATTAGTTTTAAAAATAATTTATAAGTACTGTGACCAGTAGCTTACCTAGCGGAAAGACGAAGGTTCAGCCACCCTGTGCGTAACAGTTTGGGGATGACAAAGCGATCCTCTTAATATCATATAATATCTTTGTGTTTAGGATAATAGAAATTTTGTAAATGTTGTTTACCTTTTGGTAGGTAGTAAGTGAACACTTATTCAATTTAGAGATCCGTTTGGAGTTAATGTTCAAATACTTTCTTTCGACCAATTTAGTCAGTCTCCAATGGGAACTGCCATCAGTTACAAAGGATACCGTATCGAATTTTCCTTACTGAAATTAAACACACAAAAACTTTCACTAAGTTTTATGTTATGGAGCTAATTTTTTTTCCACGTAAAGTATTTTATTATTGAGACAGAAGGTAGCTTACCTAAAATTATTGGTAGTAATTAATAATACTACTAAATTTACTTTGAATTCATTGAATGTGAGTATTTACATTGCATGCAATAATGAGCGTGAATCTAAGTTGGGCTCACTTATAGCGAATACGAAGATAACATGCTATTCATGAAAGTGAGCATCTAAGTAGCTCGGGTCTAATGAATGCGAATGAGCGTGAAGCTCACAACCACAGCATTCATGACAGTGCACTTGCTTTGAAGTGTAGTAAAGAAAAACTGTTTCTTTTTTTTGCTCAAATAGATGAAAAGGACCGTTTCATCTGTTTTCGGGAAATTGTTTTTTGTTCGAATTCATAGGGAAGCTTGAAAAATTGTTTTGGACATCACTTAGAGTGGCTCCGCACCATATTTCCAGGTTTTTGAGTCATTTTTGGAGAAAATTTTGTTTGCTCCAATTGATGGGAATAGGTTGAAAATGGTGTAGGGTCCCCCTACCATAGAAAGTATCGTTTTTACCCAATTTTCGGGAAAATTTTTGTTTTTTCCAATTGGTAGATAAAGCTGGAAAAAAGATTTGCCACATTATACTTCAAAGCAACAAAGATTAAATTTAAATTATTTATTATATTTTTTTAAAGTGATAATTAGATTTAAATTTAGTAAATGACAGTTAAATTAGTTGGCTATTTTCTTCATGCAAATGACAAGATTTGTTAATTTTTTTACCATTTCTTAAAATTTTTTTTTCTCAAACAAACAATTGCAAACAAAATTGTTGACTTCTGCATGTTTTTAAGCCACTTTTACAACTACTTACTAAGTTAACAATTAGCTACTGAAAAAATTAGTAAATATCGTCAACCAGTTTATTTGAGTCAAGCATGATAAAAATAGCATATTTTATTGTACTTCAAGTTAATAACTTCTTTTTTATATTATTTATGAACCTTAACGATACCTGATAGCTAACAACGTCTGAGAGTATTAAATGTGCATTTCGGTATTTATTTGATTTGATGCTCTTGCTGTTGTCCAAGTTCTGTTATGTTCAATTAAGCAGCTGGAAATTCACGAAGGATGTGTTTTGAAACTTCACTAGTTTAAGACTTAGAATACGTCGCTTGTTTTTTAATTTTTTATCTAAATCATTATTTTTGACAGCTTTTGCTAAGTTTTTTAAAATTATTTTACGTTTATGAAACGACAATTATAAAATTTGAAAAGTTTATGCTTCCGAAGAAGCGCTTCTGACCTCCTGCTTTTGGATGCAGCTTCCATTACTTTCCGTTGGAAAATATTTGTACCAATATTTATGCAGCAGTATAAATGTTTTCGAAAGAAACATTAAATATTCGAACATAAATAATTTTAATTCGCAGCCCCATTTGATTCCGATTGCTCACCACACATTTAATTTCCGCTGAATTCATTCGTTTAATGATGAAAACCCAAAAGATTCCGGAAGTTCAATGAGATAAACGAATGTTCGATTCATTTACGCGATCCGAAGGACAGTCAAATTGTAAAAAGGGACACATTAAATACAATACAAACACAAATGTACATATATACTTACATCTGAGTGACATACCTATGGGAATAAAAGCTTCTTCTCCAGAGAAAATTTAAAGAGAATGTTACAATGACTGCGCTGGAGCAGCATTGCCAGCATTTAAACAGTAAGAAACAGTTACATACATACATGCCGGTGAGTTTATAACAGTTATTATTGACAGTAGCAACTGAGTGTAATATGCATAAGAATAGAGAGAAATGAAGGATAAATGAAAGCAGACTGAATGAAGTCAACTAACGCTAAGCGATGCTGTTAGACAGAGACTAATGGAGATTGGAAACTCTAATTTATGTGTCACACAGATTTCTTGTCAAAAAATTCAGAGCGAGATAGGATGAGAGAGAATTTTGGTTGTTAGGGGTTCAAATCGTTGAAATCTCTCCCGATTTGTGGAAGTTTTTGCTTTTGTATTTGAGATTTTTTGTTAAGAAAATCAAACGCTGATGTAATAATCTTTTGTTTATAAGCACTGATGAAAACTTCGGCTAGTGCTTAAAAAATTCTGTTGCCATACTTTTTATTAAAAAGTTATAATCAATTGCTCAATCATGATTTTTAACTTCTCAAATTTTATAAAATTTTTATCTGGTAACGTTTGAGGAGGTAACATTCGATGCAGAGGTAGATGAAGTGCAATTAGTCAGTACTCTGCATCAGTGATGGAAAAGTAGGCACAATTGTACCTTTATCTAACTTTTTGATACAAAAATGTAGTTTAGGTACAATTTGCCTTTGACCGAATAAATTTTTAAGCTTTGCTAAAAAAACAATTATTTTGCAGTTCACAAATTGAACTTGGATGCCATAATAGGCAAAGTATACCACTTATTTTGGTGGTATCTATTCAGTAGCGTACAGAGGGTCGACAAAACGGTCGTAAAATATATAATTAATTTTGCTAGGGTTTTTGTGTCACCTCTTTTTTTAGTAAATGAATATAGTAAATTGGAATGTGAAGGTGGAGATTTTGGAATCTAATTTGTTTCTAATTTATCTTATTTTCCAGTATTTTTGAAATTCGAAAGTCTTAGCATATATGGCAAAATACACAAGAAAAATTAATTTGGCGAATATAAACTTTGTATGCGACGCCTGATGTCAAAATAATAATAATATCAACAATCCTATTTTAGGTACTTTGGATATCAATTATGTTCACTTATTTTAGTAAATTAAGTACAACGCGAAATTTAAACTTTCCATCCTTGCTCGGCATATATGCATGGAAATCGAAAGGGCTGATGAATGTTATACTCATTGGGCATAGTGGAATTTTTGGGTAGAAGCCGCATGTAGGACCGATGGTGACATTTTATATTATACTTGCAGAATTTCTCACAAACTCGTCACGAATTTTATTAAGAAGATACCTTATTTAATTTATTCATACAAAAAGGTTTAGCCTTTCTATGCATGTGTGCAAATAGTCTCCATAAATTTTATAATCAGGGTTGTCAAGTCGAAAAGAAGCAATTTCCGACCTTCTTAAAAAAAAATAGGTTTTCCCTCATATGGTAAAAGTCAAATTTTTTGATATGAGTTGATGATCTTTTTTTTTGCTATTCACCAAACTAAAAATACTTAAATTTTGCTGTGGAAAAAGCTTGATTATTTTGTTTTTGTTCGTTCAACAAAACTGTGAAGTGCATGTCACGAAAATCTCAGTTACCGGCTATTTCAGAAATCTTTTAATGTCTACCTGTATCACGGCTTGGCCGATTCCGTTCACTTGGTATCCCTGATTATAATATGGAAATTCAGAATGATCAACATAAAAGCTTGAAAGATAACTTAAATAAGGACTTACATATGTACATACACATGAATGTATATCTAACAATAGAAATAGTATACTAGAAAAAAAGTAAAAAAGAGCATTTTAGCAACTACAGTAAAGAAGCTTAAAAAAACAGCCCAGAATTGTAAAAAAGGTATATGCAGTTACATCATCTAATAGCGTTAAGAATGATCGGAAATCATAGACGCGTTATTGTAGGCAACAATAAGTTTATGTTGCGACTGCGAGTCCTGTTTACTTATAAACTTCATGGCAGTACGCAATTGATTTGAGGTACAATTAGCTGAATAAAACTGTCAATAAATTTTGTTTTATATAGGGTAAAAGATGAAATTACAAGCAACACTTTATTTAAACTTAAAAGCTACATTATTATTGCATACTTTTAGGCATTGCTTTTTCTCTGTAGCATTTTATTATTAATATCATTCAAAATTAAAAATAATAAAAATGCATGTACACCAGACATTTTGCTATTTTTGATGTTAATTTTCTGACCTACTTGATCCGAAGAAAATTTGACGATAGTGAGTTAGTATGGAACTGCTTATTGACGGGAAGTCATACATATGTCATGGGCATAAGCGAGATTTACCTGCTCGCTTAAAGTCCGTTGAATGCCACGATTTGAAGAGTCAAGTGCTCTGCTGAGGACATCGTAGAACAAGGATTAGAATATCTCCCATAATTAAAGACTATACACTTGAAGCCTGCGTATTGAGTCTTAATAAAATTAATGCCTTAATAAAATTAACGCCTGTTTAATGTGTCCCAGATTCAATTTATACTTCTAAAAGTGGTGCTGCGGGCGATTAGAATTGAATTCAACGTGGCGTGCCACTTATCTATCTCTTCTACGATAACGTGAACGGTATTTATTTGATCACAGATCTCTTGGGGGTTCTGCTTTTGATTGGCCAATTTCATCTGAATTTGTTGCCTGATATCTTGCATGTTATATCACAAACTGAACTGAGCTTTCTGATTTCTGCGGCTTGCTTAGTTTTTACTGTACATTTCACGTTTGTCCTTTTTGCATTGCAGAAATCTTTTAATTTTTTAATATACATCTGTGCGGCCTAGTGCTTCTGACCTCTTTCGCGTTTTGATGCTCTATTTATTCTACTATAACTCAGGCAGCATCTACGGGAGCTTACACAGGTTTACCTCATCTAGGCTAAAGAAATATGAATACTACAAGAAGCGATTCACAGACTTAAAGGTTTTTTTTTCAACTTGTATTGTATAAAAAAAATATGCCAGGTAGGCACGCCCAATTGCTGGTAGGCACGCCCAATTGCTGAGTAGATTCACGGCTATTTATTTTAAAAATACTTATATGGTAAATATTATAGAATTATGCTCGTTATTTTTTAAAATAATTATATGCTTTGGTTCATATCCAAGTAATAAATGTTAGAAAAAACTTAGCATGTATTTTGTGGGGCTTGGACATACGTAAAAATACATATAACCATTAAGCTTTAACTCCAGTTAGTTTTCAATCTGACCTTTAGTTGACCTTTTGACAAGCTATAAGCTTCATAATTGTTACTAAGAGTTGTCATGCGATTAAAATGAGCTGTAGTCGTATAATTAGTTCTACTAACCGGGTGATAAAATAATTCATAAAAATGACGATAACTTCTTCGGTTAGTGCAAGATAACTGCAGTTAAGAGACTCAGTTATAAGTTGATGCAGATAAGGCATAATCGCCATATTTCTACGGGAGCTCTAAACTGCATATGCAATAACTTCAAACTCTTCACACTCCTTGTAAGTCCCAATAGTTCACGATACGTCCAAGAGATACCAAGCCCATCCATCAAAATCATCAGCCCGAATAATATTTTGATTTCTTAACGGTCTGTTGGTATCCACATGTTCATCCGACCACGCTTGGATCTACGCTTGGCTTAGTTTGCTCAGCAAAGCGATTAGTTTCAGCAACAATAAAATCAATAACTCCATTGTCAACAACACGGGAGTAGATCTCCATGGATGTGGCCTGATTTGAAATTTCGACTTGAAGACCATGCTACCCAATAAAATCGAATTAAAGCTTTTATGTCTTCCAACGTATTCTTTCCAATGCGGACCATCGTTATTTACGCCTTCATAATCCAATAAATTGTTAAGATGCTCATTTTCTTCTTCGGATGGTATATCCCCAATCAAATCAAAACGTTACATTCCTCATGGAATAAATTTTCAAGAGAATATGCAGAATCAATCAGAGAATTATCGGAGTCCGAATCCGCCAACTTCAGCTTGTGTAAGAGTTCTATTGTTTATTGTTAATTATTATTGACTCGAAATATATAAAAACTAATAACAAATCATTTCAAAATCAAAACTAAAACAATTAAGCTAGCTATCAAAATTGATCCTGGTGAATTAATAGACGTCTATATTTCGAAGGGTGCCATGGCTATCATATTTGATAGCCAGCACGAAATCCTTTTAAGGACCTTCTACAATGAAGGACACAAAACTTAAGAATCTGAAGAACTTAAGACTGAAACCTCTCGAACGAATCTTAGCGCATTTAATTTTGATATTTTTTTACGTGATACATACAGTAGAAGTCCAATATAACGTATAACGATATAACGAATTTCCATTTTAATGAACAGTTTTTCATATTGAATTTTTTTCCACCGATGTCTCTAAATTACAAACGCTAAACATTTTCACTATTCTAAAAACCGATCGTTCTTTAATTCAAAAAGTGTTTTTTGGTATTTTTTTTTAAGGAAAATCTGTTTTCAACGTCCTTCACTCTTTTTTTTTGGCTTCATTTTTGTTGAAATCATGACGCTTCATCGCAAGCGTTTTGCGTTAAGTGATAATGTTTAAATATGTAATTGAAAATGTTAAAATAGGAATACGAGCAAAAGTGATCGCAAGTTAATATTCTCTTTCAGAATCTAACTTAACTACAAGTATGTACTATATGTACATATATAAATTGAAGCCAGTTTCTTTAATAAAAAATCACTTCGATAGAACGAATTTGTTGATGTTACGACTGACCCGTGATTTAATTAGTTCGGTATATAGGACGTCTACTGTATATCGGTTCAAAAACTGGACAAATTGTGGAAGGTAAAACTTCTATAATTTTTATTTTCACATATTGATAAACGCACATTTTTCAGGATAGTCATAGCTCTCAATTTTAATCGGCATCAAATCATGTGGTAAAATGGGAAACTCGCTCAGCAAATATTTTCAGTAATGCATCCTGACTGGGCTGCTGACCTAATCAGATTAGATGTACTTAGATGTGCTTCGTAGGAAATCGAAATAGTTATGATGAAATCTGAAATGAAATAAGTAAAAACGATATCCTTATAGCACCCACACACACACATTTTAAGAATAAAAAGAACTAACCCGAACATTCCCAGTAGGCAAGGGCAGGAGCTTGCAGGCCTTCTAGCAGGCCTTACCATGTAAGATTAAGGCCTTGGCACCTCCTTTCAAACTTACTTTCTTTTTTATATGAAACGTCCCGATAAGACAGGCCTTCTTTAGCAGGCCTGTTAGAAATACTCTCCAAGCAGATCTTCCTACATCGCTTGCGTCAAGAGCACTTCTAAGACCGCTTACCGTAGAAGGGGTTATAGAAGTACTTTGAAAAAATTAAATCTTATCTTAATGTTTATTTTTTGTGACGTTTTCTTAATTTATAATTTGACATTGAATACACAACACTCTACCACTTTGACATAGCATGAAACAGAAGCCCAGCCTAGCAACACGCACACCGTTCCTTACTTCTAACCATGTATCAACTTTTGATGTCGTATAAAAACAATCCAATGACAAAAAAGTAATGTCGAATCATAAAACATTGCAAATCATGAAATAAAAAAATACATGAAGTCCTTCTTCTTCGCCTTCTATTATGAGGCCTTATAGCACTACTGCTGTGGGAAGGCATAATAGCACGCCTGCTGTGGTAAGGCATAATAGCATTTCATGAGTATACACTCAATGAATTTACTTATTGTTAATATTAACAGATTGTAAATAAAAACAAAAATCATAATAAAAAAAAAAAATAAAAAATTAGTTTTGAGAAGGCCTCTTACCATCGCAGTAGTGCTAGCAGGCCTTCTCCAGGGAAGGCCTTGCTCAGTTGCCTGCTGGGCTTAAATATTTTGATAATCGAAACAAAACTCTTCAAAGACCAAAATCGTGATCAACCTTTGGGTACTGGCGCTTATGAAAAGACTACAGCAGTAGCTTTCATAGCTTATCGCTTAGCAGAAGTAAATTAATTTCAGATTTGAAAATCGTCTTAACTTTTTATGGCAATATGAATGATGGATAACAAAAAAGGGAGATAAATATCCAAATAATGGATTTTCCTCCAAGCACTTATAAATTGCAACAAGTGTTTATAACAATTCCAATCATTGACTCCTTACTAGGCTAATGCAAGATAGGTTCTGCAACTTACCATTTTAAAAATTGAAACTTGTCTGGTTAATTCAAACGTGGCGGCTCAAAATTTTTTAAGGAAATTTTGAGAAAAATTGAAACTAACATAGACATAAACTGAAAGAGCTCTAAATTATTAAAGATTTTCATAATGGTAAGGCAAGCCCACTCCACATTGAAAGGCTTACCACAAATAAAGTTCAGTGAAAGTTAATAAATTAGTAGTAATTAGCTAAATATTTTCTATCTATGTTCAGTAAAGCACAAAATTTAGTGAACTACCGTCCTGCCTGGGTTTTATGACTGTAAGGCCTGTGAACTTATCAAGTTTCTTAATGCCACTTTAGTCAGAAATTTTGTAAGCTGCTATTATATCTCGAACTAGATTTGGTAACTTCAACTTATCTCTGTATTTACATATTTCAAATTGAGAAATCTCAGTTTAACAAAAACTGAAACACATAAATTTAACTGTGGGTCAATTAGTAACAGACTTGGTGTCAATCCAAGCAAGACCGAATTAGGTTTGTTCACAAGGAAACATAAAATACCAGTGCGTAAACTGCCAACCTTAAATGGTACCACATTGGCACTCGAAGTCATTTTCGATTCCAAGCTCTTATGGAAAAGGAACTTGTATGAAAAATCTAGAAAGCGCTTTCTCAACGTGTAATAGAACACTTGGGAAAAATGAGGTGCAATACCGTATATAGCACATTGGATGTACACAGCGGTCATCAGACCTATTTTAACTCACCAACCGCTGGTGTAATGGAAGACTGCCAACACCAAGTTGTGACTTAACAAGCTTCTTAAGGTTTATTTTTGGCCTGATCTGGTATAATGGAAACAGTGATATTCGGCCTGGAAATTGTCACGCATCTTCTTTCCATTGACGTATTCATCAGGAACCCGACGCAAAAGAGTTTCTAAGGTTAAAAGAATGTACCAAGGTTCTATGCCCTGAAGATCGCGAGTCAATATCAATACTTAACTTGGGCACTGCCTACAATATCAACTTTTCATCAATTAAAAAAGTGGAACTCTGATACCATTCTGGAAGGAAGAGAGCTAACCATCATCACGGATGGATCCAATATGGAATTTTGTACAAGAGCGGGTGTTTCCTTCAATAATATGGACATAGAAATGCCTCTCAGACTACCCAATTACTGCAGCGGTTTTTAAGCTGAAATCTACGCTATACACCAAGCCGCACAGGTAATATCTGTCGACAGTCAGGCAGCGATCAAGGCATTGGACTTCCCAAAGTCGTGAAGTCTAGCTGTGTAGAACACTGCAGGGGTCACTACGTTCAATCCGAAAGCGTACTATAGAGCTCTGCTGGGTGCCCGGTCATGAGGGTATTTCCGGAAATGAGAAAGCTGACGAATGTGCTAAAATAAAATCAGTGAAACCAGAGAATCAACAAGTGGTAGACCTAAAGATGCCGCTGGTGGAACTGCATTATTGGATAGAGAGCACAACCAAGAGGCAAACGAATAGAAGGTGGAACCTTACCGCCGGGTGCAGAACGACTCGAAACATGTGGCCTAAGCTGAATCTAGGAAGGACACAAACTCTCATCAGATTCAGCAGAGCATAGCAAAGAATTGTGGAAGGAGTATCAACTTTGTTATTGGCCCTAATATGGTGCTCCTTTCAGAGTTTTCTGCAGGAGTTGTAGAGATAAAAAAGAGGATAAGACGGTTAGACACCTGCTCTGCAAATGAACGAGGCTAATGAGGAACTAGCCGAGTTGTAGCTTCTGGGTAGTTCACCTTCGGAACGTTGAAGCCACAATAATTTCAATAAATTGGATATGGAGCAGATAGACCTGCCTTTTTTTCTCAGAAAGTTGTGTCATTGCATTAAAAAAATAAATGCAAAATAAATTAAAACTTTTGTGAAGCATATCCTCAATTTCAATATTTTCAATTAAATTATTTGAATGAAAGAAACGTCAAATGTACTCGAGTCGTTACTTTTTATTAAATTTAATCGGCGATTTGCACATTAATAACCGATTACACGACACAAGTTTGTGACTAATCGGCGATTGAGACCAAGTTGCAGATTAATTTACGATGGAATTGAGATAAGTTGACATGTTTAAGTATATAAAAGATTTTTGTTTAATTCTAAACCAAATTTTATTTTTAGTGTAAAGATATTTTGAGTGCGAAATGACTCCCAGTTTTTAGAGCGAGTTTTTACTGATGTTCCCACAAATGCCATTAGGAAAACCTCTACTAAACTTTGTCCACGACTGTTATGATCGAGGAATACGATAAGTCGAAGACTCAGCTCATGGATCACTTAAAAGATCTACACCTAGATTTTACAACAGACATGTGGAGTGACGACCACACTCACAAAAATTTTATTTTTCGTACTGCCCATTACATGAATAACGAATACCACCTAAAAGTTGCGCTGTTGTGTAAGAGAACTTTTGGGCTACAAGAGATCACGGGAAAACATTTTAAGCCACGTATTTGAAGCGTACTTGTTGATTTCGATGCACTAGAAACGCTAAAGAAGATATTGGAAGACGTTTCAAGTCAACGTTTATAATAAGGGTTGGTTAGTGTCTTTTGTATGAAAGACGAAATTAAAAATCTTTTATTGAAACGGATTAACATCAACGTATTTCAGACATAGATTTTGGTTTGCTTGAGAAACTCTTTGCATTTTTAAAACAATTTTAAGACTGCGCCGAAACATTAAGCTCGGATAAAAAGCCAACAATGCATATTTATTCATTGTGGTCAAAAAAATTGATACAGTTTTGTAAAACAGATAGCTTAGATTCGGAATTTATAATTAAGTTAAAAACTAGAACTATGCATTCATTGTTAAAACGATTTAGACCTACAACTGCCCACTTCAGTTGATGTCGACATCGATTGCTAGCTCTGTAGCGTCCGATACATCTGCAAATGAATTGAAATTGTTGCAAGCTTTGGCGCGAAATATATTGGCTACACCTGTGAGTTCGGCCACAAGCGAGAGAACTTTCTCCACATCAGGAAATATTTTAGTGATAGACCTACCCGATTGAGAAGCACAAACTTGGAAAAAATTCCATTCTTACATAAATATATGCAAAATAATCATTGTTTAAATAAAAGTTGTTGTTTAATAAGGATTAAGATCAGTCTTCCTAAATTCACTAGTGGCCCAACAATGTCGCTCGTCTCTAAATGAGATGGCTCAACATTTTAACATTCACCTCATCTGGGTGCATGGGCATAGGAACATTGACGGCAATTGCAAAGCGGATGAACTTGCTAGGCAGGGGGCTACTGCACAAATTCCTCAGGACAAGGAAGGTGTTGGCATGCCACTTGCTACCTGCAAGTTTCTGCTTAAAGTAGAAATGGTTAAAAATACTAATAAAAGATGGACTGAAGGGTCAACTTGTAATATAACTAGGCAAATCTGGCCGAATTGGATGCTAAGCGTTCGTCAGAACTAATTTCTCGCACTAGACATAGTGTTTCGTCAGTTGTCGCAGTCATAACTGGCCACTGCCTCATCGGCAGACATGCTGAGAGATTAGGTGTTAGGTCCTTTGACTTCTGTAGAAGTTGTGGAGATGTGGAGGAAGAGGAAAATATTAAACATCTTCTCTGCTCCTGTCTCGCACTTGCTAGAAAACGCCACAAAGCACTTGGGTCGTTTTTATTTGATGACCTGGATGACCTTAGACATGTCAGTATAGGTCAGCTATTTAGTTTCATAACGAATTCTGGCTGGTTCAACGAGAGGGTATAGTCAAACACCCTGTGGTATCACAACGGATCATGTTTGGTCTAAGTGAGTCAATTTTTCGTAACTGACTGCCACTCCTACCTAACCTAACCATAAGGATTAAGAAATCGTAAAATAATAAATTCATAAAAAAAGTGCATGAGAAATTTTATACTATACGTTAGTTTTGGGCCGGGCTGGGCTTTGAACCGAAATATTTGTGTGGGTTTGAAATTATTCAAAATTATTGTTTGGGGTTCGTGCCAGGCCGCGCCTCAAAAATAAGACCCGTTCCCATCTCTATCCCATATTAAGAGCATCGAATGATGAATTGAGGTTAAAAACAGAAATGAGCTAATTAATATGCCTTGACGCCCAGTTCTTCAGTGCGAGCTTAAGCCAAGTTTACTTAAACGTTGTTTAACTTAAGAGAAAGTTTATTTTGAAAAAAAAGACCACTGCCAGAATTATGGGGACTTACATACAGTAACGCAACTAGGAAGGAGGAGGGAGGAGGGTCTAGGGTCGTGAAATATTTTGCCAGGGATTTTGAAAGTCACAGGTGGGTATCTTTTTTTTTTGTTTGATAAGTTGAATAAATTTTTTGCATGAATGACAAATTACACAAATTTTTCTTTCGCTAGGGGGCAGCAATCAACTTCTTTGCCCCGGGCGATCGATGTGCACGGTACGCCACGCTTACACATGGAGCCAAAGCGCTCAAAAAAATTATTAAAAACTCAACTGAAAATATTAAAATTTATTTGAAATTCATTAAAAAACTTGTCTGAAACTAGGAAACTGAGTTTAACACTCATGCACTGGTTGTGAAATAATTTCAAAAATATCACGAATTACCGGCTTAGTCGTGTCTGGTATAGAAAAACCTTTAGATTACAACTTGAATATAATCATATTTTATCATCTGACCTAGATTTATGTATATTAAAAGAATGCATTTAGTTCATTAACTGAATATAAACCATGTAAGAGATGTAGCAATCTCAAGTTTACCCCGAAAACAATAATAAAAACGTTGACTCGTAAAAAACATACAAAAGAAGAAAAGAAAACAACAACAACAAATATTGCATAAATTAACAATTGTATCTGTATCTTCGTATGAATTATATAGGAATGATGATTTTACCGCACAAGCCTTCAAGTAACTTCTGTCCAATTCTGGAGGTCATTGGCAAGGACTTAGGCTACTTAGCATTTTCGTTAAATCTGAGTTTCCATTCAAAGTGCAAGTAATAAAATAATCAATATTTAATTGTTTTCTGGTGAATCTTTATTTGTTATTTTTTACCTCTTTGTTTTGTTTTGTTTTGTTGTTTTTGCCGTCTCTGTTGCTATTAAATTGACGTACGCAAATGTTGACAAAATGATGTCATTTATTTTCCCATAAATACACGTACTCGTAGGTACAACACCAGAGTGCTGTTTGGCTAAGGCGACAAAAATCATCGACGTCTGACATCTTGTGTAATCAACAATTGTTGACATTTGCTTTGCTTAACGTTTGCGTTAAAGCGTACATCTAAATGTATCTCATCGATACTTGTTATTTTCTATGAGATTTACGCTAAGCGCTATGGGAAAAAGATAAAAGCTTTCTAGTACCTAGTAGCAACCATGTGCTTAACCCGCATGCAGGTTCAGACAGCGACGCAGTCTATGTGCGACATAATATAAATTGCATTTGACAAGTGCTCACGGCACGCTATTCTCAATAGCGTAGTTAAGTTGGCTTGTTGGATAACTTACATATTTTTTTCACTGTTAAAATCTTTTAAATGTTTCGATATTAGCTCGATTCAATTTAAGCTAAAAAGTACATATGTATGTATACCTGGCTATATGATTCACAGACCGATTCAAATTACCCCTTAGTCAATGGTTGTGTATGTTCTTTTTCGAAGTAACATCATTTTGCTTTTGAAAACTTTCCAAGTACTTTTTATCTTTTGAGTTTTTTTTTCTTTGGCAAAAGTCAGCCCCAGCGGCGGATTACGACCTGTCTCGGTCTAGGTATACTGACTCAAAATATGGAAAATATGTTTATATTGTCGTCAGGTCATATTAGTGAGCTAAATAAAAATCCTTACTTACAGTTTCGAAGAATCATAAAAATTGTCGGAATATCGTAGCGAGCAGCGATGGGCATAATACGCAAAAGGAGCCGTAGCAGGGTAAAGTGTTTGTGTTTGTTGTTTTGACTTATTTTTCTTTAAAAAAATTATGTGTTTGTCATAAAGAGCCACAATTGGCTCATTTTTCGTATTATGCCGATCGCTGCTTTAAAGCATCGAAGGGCCCTTTCCGCCCTCATTGCCAGAACCGTTATTCGACGCACAAACAAGCAAAGAAAATTCGCAGAAATTCGACGATATCAGCGCACAGCGTTGAGTTGAGTTCAAATGAAAATAAAAACAACCCACACATGGATTAGCGAAGGCCCCGCATTGTGTCTCGACGAATGTAGGAATTGTTTTTGTTTGCAGTGTAAATTGGTTTGTTTATTGTTTCGTTGACGAATTTGGAAATGAAAGCAAAAATACTTAAAAATTTCGTTGTTGTTGCTTGTTGCTGTTGTTGCGCCTTATTGCTAGATTTCCATGCCCACCGCTGCTTTGGAGTAAGCCTTATCTTCTTGCTACTTTAAATTTAAAGCAGTCAAACTCTGTAATAGAACTAGCTAGCAATCTGGTAAAATGAAGAAAAATTTGACTTTCTGAAAATTTTTGGAGCGTTGCAGTCAGGGAAACTAAATTGTAAGGAATCCCCGGCCTACTAAAAAAAGTAGTTTTGGGGAAAAGTTGATGACTTCTTGTTTGCCCGTTGAATCAAATATTTTAACTTCATTTGCCAAAATTTTTGAAATACTCCATTATTTCAGAGATTTGAATTACTACCAGGCTCCTGGTTTTGACATGAAAGTTTGGTCAATCCCTGTCACTTGGTAGCCCTGGTTGCTATTGTGAAAAACCAAACACTTAATTAAAATGAAAAACTAATTTGGAGATATTTCGATATCATTCGGTCATGAAACAGTAATTTTATTCTACTGCATTTCAGTTGTGCTGATGTTTTCGTTCTTTAGTCAAAGAAATGTGTTAAAAAATCTCATAATTTACTTATATAACATTCTGCTATTGTCAATCGCCAAAGTAAACAAATGAATGTAATTCAAGAAGCTTAAATAGATCGACCACAAATAGCTACTAAGTGACTTAGGTACTTTGCTCATCACATTGAACATAGCGAAGTCAAAGAGGGCCCTCAACATCACACGGCTCAGCATATTGAGCTCCTATTTTCCATTTCGAAAACCCCTTACCTGTAATGTAATATATCCTCAATGGTTTTCGGTTTTCCTTCGTCAGTATCGTAAAGCACTAGATCTGGCTGATTGAGCCTCCTTTATTTCGAGGTAATAGGTGCGGCAGAGCACCTCTTGCTTTTCCTTCTTGTAATGTGTTTCTACTATAAATTTTCTTAAATATTGAAATTTTTTCTTCCATGAAAGTTGTCATGCCTACTTCTTCTGTTCCGCCCACTTTTATTGCATTCTGTACTTCTTAGATTTTAGTAGATTTCATTTAATTGTGTTAAGAAATTTTTGATTAAATATCAATTTAAACTGTCCGCTTTAAGTAAGTGATTTTAAAATACCAACTTTTCCATTATTGCTGATTTTCGGCTATTGCCGATAAAACTCTACACTACAGCGGTAGACTTAAGGGACAGCAAAATTTGGATAGATTTAATAAGCTTTAATGAATTAATATGGGTAATTTCTATCACATGGTAAATCTAGCTATCGCTTGATTTCTATGTTCTACAACATCGACTTATTCTTATGAAGAAACGAACCATACTTTATGTGGAAAATATATGGAACAAAACGGCTCGACTCAGAAAAAGCTCAGATCAAAATGAATGCGCGATTTCTTGAAATTAACAATGGCTCAAAAAATGTATCTACTAAGTCATTAATATATCCAGAGAGGACAATGTTTTTTTAGGCGAATAATAGTCATTTTTTTGAAAGCTTAAATTAAAACTAAAAAAAAGGAATCAAAAATTGTGTTAAATGTATACAAATTGTATTAAAATAAAATGCAAAAATACCAAAACTCTATGCGATTTCTTACGTTTTGTAAAACCTTGGAGTCACATCTTTGAAATGGTTCCTAATGTTAAAATTATCATTATTTCTACAAATGTTATATAAATTTAAATTCAACTTTCTTTGTAATTTAGGTACATCGTGACTGATGAACGTCCTTAAGTTTCTATGGTAATAACAGGTTGCGCATACGTCTCGTTGTTCTAAATTAAATGGTAAGTAATATAAGAATTTTTATAAACTTTGTAAAAAAAATGATAAATGTAATGAATAATGTCAGAACCATTTTGAAGGTAAAACTTTAAGGTATTAGTAAATTAAACTGTATCTTAAAAATATATCGCGTTGGCTTAGAGTTGTTGAAAAATATAACATAATTAAGTAAAACTTTTAGCATATGCGATTTAGAAATCCCTCTCTTCACCCTGTATTCAAATGTATTTTTTAAGCATGAAGTCCTTGTGGTGCAATAGTCGTGAATTGCGCTTACAACTCAGAGGCTTATCGTTTAATTCCCGCTTCAGACACGTTAAAACGCTTTACATATTTTCTTAATTTTGTTTTCTTTCTAGCAATTTTTTTTTCCGCTTATATACAGTTTTTATTCATTTTAAGTTTAGTTAAAATAAAATACCACAAGATATCAGAAATTAAGACAAATTTAACTCGGAACATAATGAAACCGTTTCTCCCTCTCTCTCTCTCATTCGCAATATTTTGGAACGAAATATATGTGAGGCTTTTGTCTGGTCACTATTTGTATCCGCTTCAAATCACTACCAAGTGCGTCAGAATAACTAAAAATACTTTCAAATAAGTCGTCCCTCCATAGCTCGTCCACATTCCTACTCTTCTGTATACTCTTTTGATAGTACCACACCACGTGCCATAGGAACATGGATTGACAGAATAAAATTAATTTTGCACTTTTGATTGCTCGAAAAAAAACTATCTATCGACTGCACTAAAATCAAATGAGCATTTGATACTGTGTCAATAATTGGTTAATTGACTGTTATCTCGAAACGTCCACGTGTAGGCAAAATTCTGGTGGTATATTCGAACTTAGCGACCACATGTGACTCCAAATTTTAAGTCTAAAAGCTGTACACATTGGAGTCATTTAATAAAAACAGTAAACATTTCAAAATTTGCAATTTATTAAAGATTTTGTATATCTATTCTAGAAAAGTACGTACTGAGTTGAAAGTTTTTAACTTACATTTGAATTTTATATAACGTACGACTAAAAAAAATACTTAAGAAAAAATGTTGATCTATTTTTAAGTTTGCCAAAATGTATCAATTCATGACAGAATCTCTGTCACGAACTTGATATTCTTTTGGTTTAACAATGAAGAGCTCCATTTATCTCCATAGACATTTTTTTTATGTCATGTCACTATAGAGAACTTGTTGCAATGTCTATTCATGACAGACTACACAAATAGCTGATTAATGAATGATTTGCCGTACAATGGTCATAAGCAAAAGCTTTGCTTTTTGGAAAAACAACAACTTTGCGATTTTTTTTTTTAACTGGTGCAATCGATCAAGTTAGTTCCGATAATTTAGTTAAGTATGTAAACGTTAAATTAACGTCGATTGATAAAAACAAATTTTTATTACTTCGACTTTCTATGCTACGCATCTCGCTATTTGAAACAAATTAAAAAATAATTCTTTATCCGTGTTAGGGCGTATAACCCAGAAAGTCTCGTGATTCTGAGCTATTTTCAATTTTGCGATCTTGAAATCTGGATTTATTCCGAGAATCATAATCAACATTACTTTTCATGATAAAGTTGAAGTTAACATCAACTTTATCAACAAAAAATGTTTAGCTAAAACATTTCAAAATGGCACACAGTGGAATTTTGTGGTCATAAATAGGAAGAAAATAAAAGTAATAGGGATTGAAAATTTTTTTAAGACAATCGTAAGAAAATACTTAAGGAATGAAAAAAAACTATAAAAAATTTAAATTTGTATTGTGTTTAGTAACACAGTGGGCTCAAAGTTCAACTTTGTGCGTCAAAACTTTCTATAAAAGCAATTGTTCAATAGTCCGCTCTAGTTAACTTGTTTGAAACAAATTGCAATAATGTGACATATTGTCAGAAAGAACATTGTTTCCACTTTATAAAAATGTATTAATTTTTTTTTTATCGCATTTACACGAATTGTGCAGATTTTTCAAAAATGAGAATAAAAAATGGTAAAAATGGAAAATCTGACAGAAAATAAAACAAAAGTATATGTGCAGAAAAAAAATATTTTTATTTCTTCACATTTTGTAACGCTTAACGATAATTTTATCAATTATTAAAGCTCACCGTGTGATGGGAGTTGCTTGAATTTGGAAAGAAGTTCCCCTAAGCTGAGAGGAAAAGGTAAGGGCTGTTTTTTATCTTATTATCCTCCTTGGGGTAAAAGATATAAAAACAAGTGCTTTTCAAAAACATAGCAGATAAGCTTTTGAAACTGTTTTTCTCCAATTACTTGTAAACTATAAAAGATATTGCAAAATTACTAACATCTTTGAAATCGGGATTGCTAATTCAATGGGTGTTGATACACATTTTGAAAAAAAGGTCTCAACCACATCCCAACTTTGTATTGGATGTAGGCGTGCCTGTGAACCGATTGCTTTCATATTCTCAAATTTTTGTTATTTTTACCTTTAAATCATCTGTACGAAATTTCAAGAGTCTAGCGCAATTATTACTATACATGGCTGCGTTATATATAAATCCATTCACTGTGCGGCACAGCGGTTTACCTCGCGTTATTTAATGAAACTAGAGATCAGAGTCAATGTCTACTGTAAAACAAAACTTCAAACCACACTTTAGATCCCTGATTACAGACCTTCTTAAAATATAAAATGAAATAAATATTATAAAGTCTACAGGAATACTTTTGATTGATTGAAACTTTTAGAGTATTACAGATACATCTTTCACTACACTACATAACATCAGCTTTTAAACAACATGCCCCATAATTTGTTTTCACAAATTTTAAAAGTCAACTTTATGAGATCGGATTGTAAATTGATGCAAAAAATCAAAAAAAAATTTTTTTTTGAAAAAACATTCATTGATTTAACAAAGGCAGCTAAAAAGTCACTTTAGTATTAATAAAGAAACTTTATACCTGGAAACATGGCAGCCAGACCACCCTGTATAGTGAATTTTCAAAGTATGAAGTTTAACAAAGAGAATTCGCTATTAAGTTGAAATATCCTGTTTAAAAAATGGAAAAGCTTAATTTGTCGATATCTCAAAAACTACACATAAATAATTGTTTTTAATGTATTTTTCGAAATCAACGCTTTATTGTAGGTACTTCAAAACATTGTTGTTGGTTGGTCTGCAACTTTTTAATTGTTGACATGTGTAATTAACTTTGTCCAGTGCTGCCTTATATCAATAAATTAGCGAGTGTAAGAAGATAACTATAATTGGCACTGCCAAGCATTCGTTAAGTTTCGCTGAATTTTTGCAGAGCGAAACAATTCGTAAATTTCGTACGTAAATGTCAAGAGCGAAACGAAAGTTTGAATATTGTGGAATCCTTTAGTTTTTGTTTAAAAAAATACTTAATTATTTTGATGGAAATCAATGTTTTTTGCACGAAAGATTAAAAATATTTTTATGACATTTCCCTGTGCTGACATTTCCTATTATGGTTATATTCGGGTATCCAACAAGCAGTGGCGGTCCCAAGGGGAAGCTATGGGGGCTGTAGCCCCCCTGGCATCTGCCGAAAAATATTTCGATTCAAGAAAGTTTCAGAAAATTAAAATCGAAAAAATTGTTTTGTGATGTAGAAAATATATCAACGAAAATTTTTGTTATGGTTTCTTTATACAGCACAACAACACCACTAACAAACAAACAAATAATCTTAAGATCTAACTAAATTATACATGCATTGATTGAAGTCAGCTTATGCAACTGTGCGCATACGCATAACTTGCATATTAAGACTACAACGTACTAAAATAGTCATAGATCTTCATATTTACTGTTTTAAATATCTAAATTAATGTCAAAAAAAATTCTGAATGGATTTCATTTATTAAGGAAATATAAGATGAAATAAGATTTATGTAATAGTGGCAATAATACATAAGTTTGAAATTGTGGCTACATTGTTTCCTAAGTTCAAGTTACTACAACCTTGCCATCAAAAAGTCTATTCTCAGATCAAAAGAAGAACTCTTTGCTACGACGTAGTCTAAAATTAAAATGAAAAATTAATAACAATAAATATTTTCTCACAACTTTCTTATATCTTTTTTATATAATTCATTTATTTTAAATTTTAAAATTAATTTAGCTAAATACATTTATTTTACTTAAATTTTAATATAAGCATTTTTGACATTTCAACGCCGACATATAGTGGCAAGTCTCTATTCACACGACAGTGAAGTTGTGCTTCGACTATGGCTGGGAAAACTAACGGAGTTCCGGCTTTGATATCTGAAGACCAACCCTTAGCATTTTACACCCATTGTTTCAGTCACTCTCTGAATCTGTGCGAAGGCAAATCATGCGATGTTTCTGAAATTCGTAACTTGCTAGGCACAGTTTCATCAGTGACAAACTTTTTCTCGAACTCATCTAAAAGAGTACAACAATTAAAAGATAAAATTTCCGAACGGAGTCCAGAAACAAAAAAATTGTTTAAAAACATTGTGTGCGACTAGATGGGTAGAAAGGCATGAATGCGTTGATACTTTCAATGAATTGCTACTGTTTATCTCTGAAACATTAGAAGACTTAGAACAAAGCAAGAACACCGATTTATTGAACCGAAACTTTTTCAACCGCTTTCAATATGTTTCAACAATTTCCATATTTTTTCGCATTTTTCAACTTGTTAACATTTTTCAACATTTTCCATATTTTTCGACGTTTTCAATGTCATTCAACTTACTTTAATGGTTTCCATATTTGTTAGTCTTTTAAGTCTTTTTCAACTGTTTCAACACTTTTCGACCTCTCTCAAACATTTTACATTTTTTTCGACTTCAACCTCTTCAATATTTTTTTACATTTTTTTAAAAAGTACGTTCAATGCAGTGTAGGGCCTGGCCAAAGATAGCACTTACTAGTTTTATTTGAATTTTTTTACTCTCTCTCAAATGTTTTATAGCCGCAATATACTACCCTTACTTGGATCATATGATTTCAGAATTAAAATCAAAACTCCAAGGTAAAATTTTGAGCATTTTACCCTTAGAAGGCTTAATACCGGCAAATCACTCGAATGTGTCAGTTGACAAGATCGTGGAGACTGCTCTCACTTACGAAAGTGATTTAAATTGCAGTAACTAAAATTGAGCTCAAATCCGAAATTCAATTGAGGCACCAGTATTGTTGTAAGACAAATTTTAAAGATGCTTTGAATGCAATGGAAGCATTGACCATTATCAAAAGCAAAAAAATGGAATCGTTCTTCCCAAGCATCACAATTTTACTACAAATATTTTCCACGATTCCAGTGACTTCGGCAAAACCAGAACGAAGTTTTTCTGTATTAAAACGATTGAAATCGTATTTAAGATCTACAATGAAAGAAGACCGCTTGAATGGATTGGCTCTGGGAAATATTAATAAAGAAATCGATATCTGCTCAGATGAAATCGTAGAATTATTTTGCCAGAAGAAACCTCGCCGTCTTGAAACCCTCGACTGGACTACTGATTAGATAAAAAAGATCTCTATGATTTAAAGGGCTAAATTTAACCTTTTTATTTTTGATATATACCAAAAATATAAATATTTTTCGTTGAAAAATTCAATCAATGTGCGTTTTCACTAAAAAAAAATTCAGCCCCCCCTGAAGAGAATCCTAGGTCCGCCACTGCCAACAAACACCCACTACATGTAGCTACGAGTGTATGTTATATGTATAAATTTTACTCAAAAAATGTCAGTGAATGTAACAAAGTCTATATACAGTAAGTGGCTCTCGATGCACCTGAGTCCGAGTGCGCTTAACCCAACTGCTGATAAATATTTTTAAATATTCGGTACCTCTTTTTTTTTTTGATCAGAAATGCGCACAAATTTAAAAAATGCTTTGAATATTTTTTTGAACTGTAAATAAATACAAAATTGAGTTTAGAATTTATTTTGACATCTTTCTGTAATCAAAAAACAAAATATATATCACAAAATAAGAGCATTCAACAACATTTAATCGAAATCGAAGACATCTTGTAAGTTTAATTAATATCCAAATACTTTTTTACAATTCGCCTACAAGACGTTTTGGGTCCCCCACTGAATCCACCACTCTGGCTGTACCATTAGAACGATGTTTCATAGACATCCCTAATAGCTTTCCTAATCGTTCCGTAATCGGCCTATCCATTGCATGGGCATAACCTCCATAAGCAGGAGTTTACAAAGGTTAGTATTCGTTTTTACTTGTGAGATACCATGACTTCCAAGCATATTGCTTATACCGATTGAAAATTTGATTTGTTTATTCATAGTTTGAGCAGTCTTGGGTAGAAATAATTCCTTTTTGAACCCAACTCAGTGGAATTGGAATGGAATTTTGTAATTTCATGGCTAAAGAAATTGAGTCATTTTGATTGCATTCATAAATAAGTTACAATGATATGACAATATATATCCGACATATGCAAGGTCTTCCAAACTCTAGGAATTTGAAGACTTTAGAACTCTGCGATAGACATCGTCCAGTACCATCGAAATCAAGATTGTTGACGGCAGAAAATTTTGCTAATGCTCGTAACGGACTCAAAGGGATTAGAAAACTTCTTTATCTGATCCATGATAGTACAAAGTGTATTAATTTGATCAAACTACCTATGGGTTTCGAATAACATGGTATTGTATTGGTATTGAAAATATCATCATGCCACTGTACATAGTTCTGGCATGGTCTTAAGTTCCCATTTTTTTTGGTATTTTCACTAAGGCTCATTAAAGCAGTTCTTAGGCGTATGGTTTTCCTCCCAAACTTTGATAAAACAAAAGAGGTCAGAGCTTAGCTTAGTAGTGAATTCCGGGAAACTTTTTAATATTTCGGCAGCCATACAATTTGCGCTTGCAACTAGGAGACTTCATAGCCATTGATATTTCACTATTGAAGGCGGCACGACTCCGGTTGCTGTAGTCTTCCATAAGTTAACGGCTTATGGCGAATTCTATCGGGTTGAGTTAGACGGTAAATGGTCACCGAAAAATCTTTTTTGCACCATATTAGCTGGCTATCTGTAGTATATAATAAATATCCTTTTGCTTTAGGTCTGCCGAGACAAAACTGGATGCCACAGAAACAACGTCGTGGCCTTGCCTCAGGGAGCGTGTGGAAGCAAATTCTTAAGGGTCCCCCATGAATACATTGCTTAAATATTTTATAAATTTTTAGTGGTTTGTTGTGACAGTTTTGATTATAATAATAGTTGAATTATAACTGAACTCATACCCAGTTAGCAGCGATCAACGTTCATGTAACTTTATGTATATTCCAGAGTTGTTGTTTTTGTTTTCCTGTGATATCAAATTATTCTTGTCATTTTATAAATTTTTATTAGAACTTTAGAAGTTTGTGTTAAATGTCTATCCAAATTTGTTCACACTACATTCTTTACGCACGGAAACGAACTAAACGACTAACTGATACCAACCATTCCACTTTATATATTGAATATCCTTGTAAAGATAGTGAACAACAATTAGTTTGATGTTCATTTACAGAAATCGTATCTTTAACAGTATCTATAGTCTAATATGTTTCTGTATCCTTTTAAAGAACTACATACATAAATGTTTAACTAATTGGTTGTATAAAACAGCGATGGGCAAAATAGGAAACATGAGCCAAACTTAGCTCTTTACAGCAAACACGTCGGTTTTCTTGAGAAAAATATCCAAAACAACAAGCACATGTACGTACGTAATTTGTATTGTTGTTATTGGGTCTGTTCGAGCCGGAAAAAATAGGTAAATATTTATATAGTCTTACCACAAAAAGTGTTCGAGCTGGAAAAAATATGGTGACTTAGTGAGAAAAAATGAGAGTCAAAAACAGCTGATCACTTCCAATCGTCACACGTTAAATAGACTTCCGTATGACACCTTTATTTTGAAAATCGATTTGCGGACTCTTAACGTATAAATTTTTTGTTGGAAAGCTACATACACTACTTCAAATGCCTCTGTCTCCGATACTAAATGCGCCCAAACTTCTGATTCCAAATTCGTTGTCAGTATTAAAACCCACGCACGAAAACAATGATTTAGTAAAAACGGAGAAGGGGTTCCAAAGTTAACTTAAGGACTCTCCCAGAAAAAACTTGCGCTTTGTTTTTTTAGTTGTAAAAAAATACCCAGTAATTTTTATGTTTTTTTTTTTCATTTTTTATTAATAATGGCTAGTGTTCAGAATATAAATAACTAAAACCTAAGTAACAATTTTTTTTTTTTATAAAAATTTCTTACTTTTTTCGTAAGGCCCTTCATTAAATTTTGTCCAGTCGTTTCATCGACAGTATGGTACGATTTTTTCCACTGAAGTCTGAAGTCTTGTGGATTTTTTGCAGTCTTACCACTCCTTCGAAAATCTTATTTCATTAGAGCCCAATATCTTTCAGTTGGGTACGAAATTGATATCATACCATTCCATCGTAGCTTTAGAGTAATGAGAGCTTTCTAAATCTGGCCAGAACATCACGGTACCCTCATGTGTACGAATAAATGGCAGAAGACGTTTTTCGAGGCACTCCTCTACATAAACTTTGGAATTGATTGTGCCTTGCGTGTCAAAAAATCTGCTTCTGAGACCACAGGTGCATATGGCCTGCCAAACCATATATTGCTTCGGAAATTTCGAAATTTTTTTTTCTTTAAATATACTAGACACATGCCCCTTTTTTGGTAATGCATAATATTTGTACCCAGGTAGCTGCTTAAAACGTGATTTAGCTTAAGTTTCGTCGTTCATAACACAGCCATAAAATTTAGTCAAATACCTTCACACAATTTTCGGGCTCGCATCTGAATCATTAACTGCTTTTCATCAGAACGGTCTGGTACTTTTTGAACTCTGTATGTCTTTAGCTTACTTTTCTCCTTTATCCTTTGTACTGTAGATTTTGATGTAACAGCTCTAACCGCCATATCTCGCACAGAGGTGTTGGGATTCTGCTTAAAAAGGCGCTTCACCTTCGCGTTACCTTTGGGTTAGAAAATTCTGGTTTTCTGCCCGAACCTTTTTTTCGTGAAACAGGTAGACCCTCTTATAATTAGAAATAACCGTAAAGACAGTTTTTTCTGATGCACCAACTATTTTTGCTATGGCTGAATATTTTAATTTTGAAATTTTCAGGTATGTGGACAAAATCAGTTTGCGGACTTTTTGTTGCTTGTTAGATATCTTTGTCGTTAAAAGTGCTATCTTCAAGTATTAAACGTCAATTTATATAGAACAAATATTGTGTCTTTTTAGACCTATAAGATTACCAGGTAGAGTATAATACAAAATATAACTAGTAAAGGTGTTATCTTCGGCCAGGCCGAAACTCACATACCCTACACTGCATTGAAAGTACTTTTTAAATAAATGTTAAAAATTTTAAAGAGGTTGAATAAGTCGGAAATAATGTACAAAGGTTCAAAAATAATGAAAAGTGTTGGAAAAAACTGAAAATGTTGAAAAAATATGAAAACCATTGAAGAAAGTTGAAAGAAATTGAAATAGTCGAAAAATATGAAAAATGCTGAAAAATTGATGAAAAAGTCGAAAGAATAAAGAAAATGTTGAATAAAATTGAAGGGGAATGGTAAAAGGTTGAAAATGTCTAAAGAATATAGGAAATGTTGAAAAAAATAGAATAGAAATGAAAACCATGAAATATGCCACGCCCACTTCTTCAATACCGCCTACTTTTGGAATAAAAATAATATTCGTAATTAACATACATACGCATACAAATTTTAGCACAATAGCTTGTATAGTTTGCGCTATATGACGTAATTAGTCTTAAAATTTAGGGCGGTGACACACCCAAAGGTACAACCCAGTCTGACTTTTATCCAGAAATAGCTTTACATAAACAAACCTCTTACACCAAATTTCAGTATGATTGCTCATATATTTCGATATTTATGCCACTTGAGGTATTTTAATTGTATAGGAGGTGCCACTCCCACTGATTCAATTTTGTCAAGCTTCATTTTATTTCAAAGTTTATAGTAACCGCCACCTCTACACAAAATTTTATGAAGATTATTCTCATAGCACACTATCTATAGCATTAAACGTATTTGGCTTTTATGGGAGGTGCCACACCCACCGGCGCAATTGTGCCAAAAATTTGCAAGAAGACTGTGCTACGCCCTTAAAATAAATTTTTCAGTATATTGACGTGGCTTGTATTGTTGACTACTTTCAGTGGTATCATCCCTAAAATTTTAATTAAAATCGTATGTGCCAATTTGGAGTTATACGAAATTCAAATTTTTAATTGTTAAAAATGCCACACCCACTTTTACAATTCCGCCCACTTTATGCGCAATTCAAGATTCGCAAGATCTATATCCGTGTACCAAATTTCATCACAATATCTTTCACAGTTTACGAGCAATGCCGTCATAAAAGTTAAAATTTAGGGCTGTGTTACGCCCCTTTAAGAGCCTTTGCAAACTTGAGACCTAACCTAATCTTAATGTTGTTCTCATATTCACCAAATCACCAAGTTTCATCAAAATCGCTGCATCTTTTTTTCAAAATGGACTTGGGTATATTTACATAGAGTATGGGCGGAAGGCGTGGCTGTTAACCAATTTCACCCATTTTTATATGCTAGCAGCTTGCAAGAAGATGTGAGCTGTGTGCTAAATTTCATTGAAATAGCCAGCTTAGTTTTCCCGTAAATTTGATTTCAACAGACAGACAAACAGACAGACGGACACGGCTATATCGACTCAGGTGGTGACGCTGATCAAGAATATATATACTTTTCCATACCTGCCACGCCCCCTTCTATGCGTTACAAACGGAATGACAAAGTGAATATACCCTCTGTGTAGGGTATAAAAAGCGCAAGTTTTATCTGGGAAAGTCCTTATAACGACAATTTTAAGATAATTTATCAAGCTATAGAAATCAGGTACAAAACTTAAAACTCGGTCTTTCTTGTTTTTCCACTTATATTCTATTTGGTTGACTAATATCCTAGTGGTTTCACTTGACTTGCATTCAGAAGGTATTAACCAAATGTTTATGCCACTTTTTCGACAGTTTTAATTTTTACTCACTTTTGCGTTCGAGCCGACATTGTGATGATTCGACTAGTGAGAGAAATGTCAGAATTTACTATCGATTTGACACTTTTAATTTTTACTACAAAATCCGACTCGAACGGACCTATTGTTGCATTATTCAGAAGAAAAAAAAACAAAAAAACCGAAGCGAGCGAACAAGGAAACAACAATTGAGAACATCTGCTCTCGTTTCGTTTGATCAGTGTACTTTTATTCAAGGTGTAATAATAAAGGTGAAGTAATTAAGGAGTGCTATGCATACTGAAGTGGAAGCCATTTGGAGAGCGTGAGAGTAAATCGCTTATTTGCTTTAACTTTGACATTCATAACATATCAATTGCCCGTTCAGCAAAGTTCAGCAAAGTTAAGCAAAGTTTGAGGAATTGCAGCGCTTAAGCTTAAGGCTCTTAAAAATTCTCTGAACGATGTGCTGAAAATGTTGCAAACTTCTGTATTTCTGAGAAATTTAGTCGCTTCACTATTTAGCGTAGTTTTTTGTTCGCATCAGAATTTTGAAACGCTTAACACAAATACCTCTCAGTAAAAACTTGCTTAAAGCGCTTCAAAAATGTTGAAATCCCAATAATCAAAACAACGATGTATCAAAAATATAGCGAAACAATATAAAATCGAATTGATGATAAATGTCAATGTAAGTCTATTTATGGCCAATATCCAGAAAATTATGAGAGAAGTGTCGTAATTACTCTACCGTTGTTATTACACCATGACTTTTTCTTTCGCTCAAATATCACACACATTCTAATTCTCCTTCATTCAGTTGTCGAAAAACCATAGACAAAGCAACTTCGTACAAGGGTGTCCTCTTTTATGCATTAGAGAATTTTTTACAGCTATGGCAAATGAACAAATTTACAACGAAACGGAAGTAAAACACATCAAATGTATTTTCGTTGTAAATTATTTTTTTTCAATTTCTGGCGCAACCTGCATTTCGCAAACGATTTGCGCGAAAAATTTCTTGCGATGCAGCCTCTCTCCTCTCACCAATACACTCACACTTTTAATTTTGCCGACAACTCTTCTACACTCGTGTTGTTCTTGCTTGATTCTTGGAATTGGCTTTTGGTTTATGGCATAATTTTTTTTTTTTTGCTATTGAGATCGATTGAAAAGTGATGTTTTTTCTGTTGTTGTAATTGTTGCTTTTGTTTTAAGTAGCACCGGCTTCCAAACTTTTATCAATCTATGGCATAAAATGTATAACTATTCTCCCTGGATTATAATTTTTATCAGTATGACTTTAGTTAAGCCGTTTTGGCATAAGCAAAAACATGAAATCTTTTAACTTAAATATGGCGCCGCAATGTATCTGGGTGAAATTTTATTCATGAAACCTAGGTATATAAATAAAGTATTATGAGAAAACATCGTATTACATAATACTCGTAAGCTTATGTCAATGAACCATAGTCATTGTGAGAGCAACAACAATAACAACAGCATCACATAAGTGATCACAACAGGAGGCAGACAGATAAAAAACTGCAAGAAAAGTGAATCAATGAATTGATGGAATGCAAACATTAAAGTGCAAATAAGCAGCATCTATGTAAATAGCAAAAAATTATGAGAAAAAGAAAGGAAGAAAATGTAATTTGCTGAAAGCGAATTAAAAAGATAACCCCTCAATGA
This sequence comes from Meiosimyza decipiens, assembly GCA_963680825.1. Taxonomy (NCBI): domain Eukaryota; kingdom Metazoa; phylum Arthropoda; class Insecta; order Diptera; family Lauxaniidae; genus Meiosimyza; species Meiosimyza decipiens. The sequence goes on from OY804261.1 coordinate 26,777,096, forward strand.
TCACTACAAAAAGAACCTTTGTAAGTTACTTAAAAAATTCTACAAAGAGAGAGAAAACTTTGCCACACTTGAACTTGGTGAGTTATGTTGCAACAACAAACAGAGTTGCGAATATTTTGAATTTAAAACTCGAAAATTCAACGATTTTTCAATCAAACTTTCCGCTTTAGCGAATTTCGATTATCAATTTCTTTTCAATTCATTCCATTTTGTGGATTTTTCTTTGCCTTGCCCATTAAGTTTTTGCATTCTTTAACTTCTTTTTAATATTTCTACTCTCTCTATTTAGTGTTGTTTCTTTTTGTGTTTTTCTTTTTGTGTTTTTCTTTTTGTCTTATTTTATTTAACTCCAGAGTGCTTTCGCTGAGCACTACGTTTACTTTTTCCACTGCAACTTCTTCATCTGCTGTGGCTGCTGCTGTTGCTGCTGCTACTGCTGCTTCTTCTGGATGGTTTAACTTTGGTTGGTAGCGCAACGTCTGCCCGTCTGGCGTACGTTGATCAGTCAGATCAGTTGGCAGGTTGGCTGGTATCACTTTGTTACCATAGGGGACATAAAATCTTTCACTTCTTCATTTGCGCTTTTAGTTGAGTTTTGAGCGGCTTGGAATACGTACGCATTCGACAATCTACATTCGTGATCGTGGTAATTAACGCGTTTAAGCGGATTTTTCTGTAGTTTTCGAGAGTTATGTTGATTTTCTGATTTTTTTTCCCCTCGAATTTGATCGTGGTATTGGACTGAACTACGATCGTAATAGCACGAACGGTTGAGGTACGCATACACAGATATAGGGTGTGAATTTCGATGACAAACTTGTCATAGTGATAATTAAAGTGAAAATTTTTTTGACCAAAAACCAGAGATGTTCATAAAATAAATGAAAAAAGTTTCCTCATACGAAACAACAAAAGAAAAAATCAAGCAAAAAATTGAGAGTTCAAAATGATTTTGTAGTTAAGCGCTTTTTCATTACGCTGACGAAAGTGAAAAAAGTCCAAGTTTAATGCAACAAAAAAAGTTGATTTCATCTTGAAATTTTTCAATTAAATTAACATCGTATAAAAAATTAAACCCAAATAAAAAAAAATGTATATTCTTTCATGTAGTAAAAATTTTGGTTTCTACTTTCTTTTTTATCATTCTTTGCATTTATGTTGTTACTAAGATGTTTTGAGTTGAAACAAAGAAATGGCTGAAACGAAGTGAACTTCTGTTCCACAATAAGCGAGCCATTTTGGTTTAGGCTGAAACTTTATTTGGGGGGGATAAAACCAATCAAATGCTTTTGTTGTCTTCTACGAGTAATATGTAATGTATAATCTTGCAAGAGTTTTGATTGTGGATCATTTATTTCAATGTCATTAAGAATTGTTCGCAAGATCATCATTTCACTTTTAATATTTCCGATCTGAACTGGAATTTTTTTTCCAAATTGCAAGTTTAACCCAATTAATGCTCTTAATAAATATATATATTTTTTTGAATTGAAATTAGAGCTGACTTATTGCGGAACAGAGGTTGTTGAAAGTTAATCAAAAAAATCATCTATTAGTAAAATTATAAAAAAGCATACTTTTCTAAAGAAAAGTTGTGTCTTGTTTTGAAAAAAAGCTTCTGTTGAAAGTTGGATATTTGGACTTTATGTGGTTGAGACTTTTTGCGTTATCTCTACTGCAAGCATTATGTTGGAATAATACGCTGAGCTTACTGCTTTTGAACTGGAATAACTTCTAATTAAAATAAACAGAAAGGTAATTTAATAACATAATAAATAGGAGAGTCTTTAAAGTTTATCTTATAATTAGTCTTTCAAAAATCGATTATAAAGTGAGGATTAAGCATATAACATAATTTTCTTTTGTCAAGAACATCAGACCAATTATCTTAAAGGTACATCCTTTTAAGCAAAAGGTTGAGTTTGCAGGGTTATCATTTGTGTGTTCTCTAACTTTTGTGTGTTTCTAATTTTTTTTGGTGGAAGGATTTTGCTTGTACTTTGAGGCAAAGTGAAAAAGTCGCGGTGAAATACATAGAATGAATTTATTTTAATTATTAATTTTTTTTTTAACTTCAGCATGTTGTTACGCATTTTTCTAAAGGAATTTCTCCAAATTTCGCCAAAACTATTATGTTTAGCGAAATTTTATCTCGGATAGGCTTTAGACTTTAAGCGAGACAACGTGGTATGACTCTTTGTGGGCGGATTTTTTTCTAGCAAAGATGATATTCTCTTTCAAAATGATCTACTTTTATTAAAGGTTATGTGCTCAATTACTAAAAAATTATTTTTGATAATGCAAAAGACTTTGTAAAAGAGCCAAATGTGATTTTTAAAACTTCTGCAAGTATACAGATCTGGATAGGATGCATTCTTTTGAATAAAAAATCTACTAAAAAAGACAGAAAATGTCGGAGAGTTTTGAAAAAGTCAAACATTTTTGTAGCAACCAAAAATTTTTGAATAAGAACTAGATTGAAAAAATTGAACACAAGTTTTGGTGTTTTTTGTTTTTCGTTTATACATACCCTTCTGGAATCACGTCACGAAAAATCGTACAAAAGTATTGATTGTTATGTTCAATGATGAAATATTCTGTTTTGTAGTTTTTTGATGTTTTAAAGACATAGCAATTTCATATAATCTTTGTTGATTTCATTTTTAAATATTGGAATTCAACTGTCAGTTTTGCATAGAAATACAGTGCACATTTGAAAACGTGAACTCCTGAAAACATGAACACCTCCATAACGTGAGCACTGTATTTTATTACAGTGACTACTATCAAATCTAGAAGCTTTAAAACGTGAACAGAAATTTATTCAACATTTCAACATTTCTTTTTAAGGCTTCGGGGAAACCCATAATAATTAAAATGCATAATATATCCATTTTTAATGATTTGTAATGTTTTTTTTCTTGTATCACATGGTCCGATCAACGACTTATCTTTTGTTTAAAAATGTGTTCAAAGAAAGCAAAGATTTTAACATAAAGTGAAAATCGCAAAAATTATGGAAAACTTAAAAATCTTCGCTAATCAAAACAATTATGTATATGTGTGTAAAAATATTCATGAGTCTGTGCTATTAGAAAATTAAGAAAATGTCTTTTCTTAAAGAATAGTAGTAAGACAATAAGTAGGAGTACTTATAACATTGATCTTAAAATTTTACATTCAGACACATAAACAACCTCAAAAACAAGAACATCCTCGGTTTTAAATAGTTCACGTTTTCCAATGTGCACTATTTACTTATTATAACAAGAAAAATTTGGGTTTTCAAAATTTAATCAACGATTAACTGGACTACATGACGTAGAGAAAAAATAAAATGCAATTCAAAAATTTCTTTGACGTTAAACAAAAGAACGGTGCAACACCAATATTTTACTTATGCCTTCTATCTTAACTGTCAAAATATATGTCGGAGAGTGTAATACTTATAAATACAACAAATATACTTATAACCAAAAAATTGTTAACTCTTAAGTGGTCGCATGGGGTCAGAAAACTTTTGAAAATGCAGATTTCGATTCTTTTTTATTAGAAGATATGCGAAGGATGAATATTTTTGCTACTTTTAAAAATAATATTATATGTTTTGTTTGAATTAATAAGAGATAATTTAATGAATAAAAATTATTTTAATGTTTGATTTACTTAAGTAAAAAGCTTTGTGCGCCTACTAAAGGATTAAATAGGAACCTAAGTGAAATTGACAACAAAATATGTTTGGAGCTACACTTCGAAATTTACGTGGTGAAACCGACCTTCCTCAATTGATATAACTGAAGGGCTCATTAATGATGCACGCACCTACAGTTGAACTTTTTCAGGACCTAACATTCTCACTTTGGGCTTACTAATTCCTCTTAAAAATTACTTGTTATCTGGTCTTTTATCCATATTTTATTTGAAAGTTCTGCTAACAACTGTATTGTGCATAACTTTTGTGCATTATAAAAAAAAATGAGCGTATTCAAAATGTTCTTACTGTAAGTTACCTATGCAAGGAACTTACGTTCACTTCAACGAAATCATTAAAAATACTATGTGCAAGAATATAGCTTAGGTTTTTTTTTAATTACATTTTTCAGTGTTCAGAAACAAATTGTTTCAAGGAATAAAAAATTGTTTTCCTTGGACTTGATAGATTAAACCTTCTAGTAGATTTACTTTAACATTGAAAAACTGTCAATCAAGCTAATTTAAAAAATATGTTTTGCTAAAACAAAAAAGTAACTAAAGTAATAACAATACAAATGATAAAAAAATAACAAAAAAATCAAGTTTTATTTACATGAATTATTACAAAAGTAAAGTATAAAATAAAACCAAATAACCGAAAAAATTTATTATTTACCAATAAAATTAACACGCGAATAGGATTTCGCACCAATTGCATACGGGTATTTCATAAAAACCATATCATCATCATCATCATCATCTCCAACATCATTATGATCATCGTAAATTCCAGCTAAGATCGCACTCGCATGATCACGGTCAGTTACCGACGTCGCCATTGCAGACGCCATCTTTGATTGCGCTCAAAACACATAAACGAAATGTTAAAAACTAAGAAAAAAAAAAGATAAAATATTGCAAAAATCAAGCATTATTACACGATCAATCGACTACATTTCGTCCCAAAAAACAGCAATGAAAGAGATAGCGGAAAAAGGGAGTAGACTGAATCAACAACATAAGAAAAAAGTTAAAGATACTCGCACGATGCGAGTATTTCGAAAAAAATATAAAAAAAAAAAATAGTTAAAACATGTTAAAGTAACCAAGATCGGGCAGTTCGTATTGCCAAAAATAGCTACCAAAATTTATGAGAAAGAAAAAAAAATCAGTCATAATAACGATCAAGTACAAAAGAAAACGTTTGATAATAAAATAAAAAACAGTTTTGAAATTTTTAAACGCGCTGGTGGTCGTACGACCGCTTCGGTTTCAGTGACCCACTTCCACCTGATCACATCACAATGCATCGCATCGGATCGCATCGAAGACGGAGTTCAAGTCGCACTCATCGTCATCTACGTCACTTGCGCTGTTAAATGTTTCATTCATTGATTTCTTCCACTTTTTTGTTTGTTGTTATATTTCTTTGTGTTGAATTTTTTTGGAAGCTGACCTACATCCGATCCACACACGTTCCAATATTTCAAGGCGTTCGTTGCACTACGAAAATTACACTGACCGAGTGAATGAAGAACTTTTTTTTTCTATCATTTGGAGGGCACCGATTTCAGCTACTTTGTATTTAGATTTGTTATATTTTCCAAAGACACTCACTCTAACCTAACAGCTTTAGCATATGACCTTCATGTTTCTTTTTTTTTATTGCTGCAATAGAGAGGAGTCTTAGAATTGTGCATTAATTTTAGTATTACCTCGCTGTCTTCATAAGAAATAGGAAGTGATTTTCAAGACTATGAAGGTTTTGATTCTGAACAATCTGCTGTTAGATTTTTGTTGTCACTCTAAAGTCAGATATTTTTGTGTTCCTAAAGGAAAACTTTTTGTGTAGAATAGATCCGCAGATCAATTCCGTTTAATGCAGAGTTCTTAAATTTTAGTAAGAAAATAGGACTCAATATGTTCACATTATTTGTGGCAAAATGTTCTGCTTTGATATAATTAGGTTTTCTCCGATCAAGCAGTTAGGATATAATCTTGTCAACATATTTTTATTTGGTATTTTATTATATACTAGTTGTTTTTTTAAAATAAAATTACTATCCTTAACATCTCTTTCTATCTTCTCTCTACAAAAGTTCAATAAAAAACAGTTGGTAGATTGTTCTTTGAACTTCGAAACCAAGTACAAAAGGTATAAATGAGAAAAAAAACATGACAGTATCAACAAAGGACTCAAGAAGTAGCATAAGTAGCAAAAATTTTTGTGTGTGGTTTTGCAAAAATAATCAAAAAACAAAAAAAATTTATATATCTTAAAAAAAGTATGCCATAACCTTTCTCTGCATAAGTCTGTTGTTTTAAAAATAAAATTATTAAAATCGGCTTAGTGTATTTTGCGCCAAAGCGTTACAAACTATTTTCATACAAGCAGTTTCATAAAAATGGTACTGATTTGTAAGAAATAAAATAGATGAAAATAAAATTTTTTACTAAAACCTCAATCTGTTATTTACTTAATTACTTCTGTAACCCAGGATTTTTGTAAGCCAAGGAATCTTTGTTCGTGAAAACTCCACATAACCAAATAAAAAATTAATGAAAGCATGATCGAAAAAATAGCAACATGTAAAACGTACTTCAGTTAAATAAATATTTTTTTTTCGTAAAGTTTTCCACAAACGAAACATTTCCTTAGCTTAGGGAAATATTTATTTGAATTAAGGATTAATTTCTCCGAAGTTTTTTTCCTACTTCCAACAACAAAGTTCCTGTATCACTATAAAGGTTAATTGTTTTTTGTGTGGACTTATGCAACCCATTTTTTTCATTATTTTTGTAAACTTGTAGTTCTATTTTTAGACCCGTTCATTCGGAACCCATTATATGTGAAAATAAAACTTAATGACAAGTTCTTACTTCCTAAATAAAATCTATTGTGCAGATCTTAACCAGTAAGGACTTAGCGAGATTTCCCACCAGAAGTAAGATAATTCTGAAGCTCTCTCAGCATTCTTATAAATTTTCTCAAAGACCACGAACTGAATCAATTGGTTATTTGAGGCCTATATTTTGTAAGTGGTCTAATCCACTCTTCGTTAGGAAGAATAAAAGTTAGTAACTTGAAATCAATTGTATAAAAATTTATTAATTTTTCCTTTTCAATAAAGTCGCGCTTAGTCCGCTTTCAAAACGAGGGCTCATATACGAAGTTTACGCATATTAATCTGCATACAAATTATGTACTTTGAGATATGTTACAAAATTTTTTCTTGCATGCAGTTTCACTAATTGCAAGCAACGCTCCGCAGCCTAAAAAATAACTTTATTGAAAGAGCCCTCTAGTTACCATTACCAACAAATATAAGAAAAGCAAAAAGTTGCACTTAAGTCATTTTGCAATATTACCAGCATAATGTTGCGCTAAATGAAAGAAAACTTGTCTATCTTCTTTGTAATTGGAAATTTGGGCAAATGTGTCACGTTCATGCGTTTTCTGTTTCGGATTTAATTTTGTAGACACAATTTGTTGTTGTTGTTGTTGGTATTTTACTCAGCTATTGACATTTGCCCAAATGGCCAAGTAACTGTGGACTTTGTCCATCAAACTTGGTATGCAAACAATACAAGTCCAAGAAAAGCCTGCTTTGCCTTATGGCTCTTTCATCAATTTTATTTTAAACGCTTATTCGTTTAGTTGTATTATTGCTATTTTTATCGTTAGTAACATATAAAATACAACAAAAATCACGAAAAGACTATGCCACAAAAATGTTGTAGAAAAGTGAAAGTTCTTGGCCTGAAATGAAGTGAAAAGAATTGTTGTTAGTGGCCTCACGATTTGGTCATAATAAATACCAATAATTTGCATATTAAATGCTATGCGTTAAAAACATAAAATCATTGTCTAACCTATATGTCTTATATTGTATTCGTTGTAACGTATTAGAGTGGTAGAAAAAAAAAAATTATCTATTTTAGTTCTTTTTATTATTTAAATAAAGATGCAATATGGGCTGAATAGCCCTTATCCGAACAACAAAAAAAAATATTTTTTAATGAAATCATTTTTATTCTTAATATAATAATTCTTAAAACCAACTTAAGTGACATCTGAATAAGCAGTTTCGTAGTCGCCATTAATTTTGTCGAAAATATTTTCGAACAATTGGAAAGAACAATTGGAAAAATACCCAAATAAAAAAAAAACAGTGAACTATGGCCGTTCGCCCTTTAATTATATATAATTTAAAGTATTTCAGTATTGTGAAGAATAGATCAAAGTGATTTTAATCGATCTTTCAATCGATGGCAATTAGTTTCAAGTCTTTTAAGAAGTGTAACTGAACTTTTTTCGTTTGTGTAATTTGCTAATGAAACGCCTTGTCACAAAATGATTATAATCGATTATGATCGCACTGGTCTACAAAAATATTTTCCAGATTTTAAATAAATCATACATTACTAAACTATTTTGAGGTCTCTGAACACGAAAAAGTAAACAAAAATTCACATTTGCCCTCAATTTTAAAATATACAGGGTTGTGTATGTCGATTTTGGTCAACTTTGTATATTTATTTTAGGGTCACCAAATTTTTCCGAATATATTTAACTATTAGCTGAAAAGCTTAACGTTTTCCCTTCAAAGCCTATTAGGTTAAGTTAGGTTAGGTTAGATTAGGTTATATTACGTTAGGTTAGGTAAGGTTAGGTTACGTTAGGTTAAGTTAGGGTAGGTTGGGTTAGGGTAGGTTAAGTTAGGTTAACTTAGGTTAGGTTAGATTGCATTAGGTTAGGTAAGGTTACGTTAGGTCAAGTTAGGGTAGGTTGGGTTAGGTTAGGTTGGCTTAGGTTAGGTTGGGTTTGTTTTGGTTAGGTTAAGTTAGGTTAGATTAGGTAAGGTTAGGTTAGATTTGGTTAGGTTAGGTTAGATTACGTTAGGTTAGGTTAGGTTAGGTTAGGTTAGGTTAGGTTAGGTTAGCTTAGCTTAGGTGAGGTAAGATTGACAGTCAGCTTACGAACCGACTAACTTTGACCAAATTCTGACACATTAAGACACCGCAGGGAAGTAAAGCTAAGTGGGTCATCTATTCTAACATGTCTAAGGTCAACCAGGTCATCAAATAAAAACTCACCATGTATTTAGTGTCATTTTCTAGCAATCATGTGGCAGTAATAAAGAAAATGTCTTATATTTTACTCCTCCTCCACATTTTTACAACTTCTAAAGAAGGCAAAATTCCCAACACCTACTCGTAATCTCTCCGCATATCTGCCGATAAGGCAGAGGCCTGTTATGTGGAGCCATTATGTTCAGTGCTGCAAATCAGTTCTGGAGAGCGCTTGGCATCCCATTTCGGCCAGATCTGTATTGTTATGTAGCAAATTGACTCTTGGATCCATCTTGTGATATGCTTTTTTAACATTTCTTTTTTAGTAGCAACTTGGAGGTATCGATTGGCATGCCAACACCTCCTTTTTCCTGATGAATGTGTGCAGTAAGTTGCAAGTTGATCCACTTTACAATTGCGATCAATCTTTCTGTATCCAGGCACATATTTATATTAGGTTAATGCTAAAATGCTGAGCCATCACATCAAAATGGCAAGCGGCATTTCTAGGGCACTAGTAAGATCAGAAATACTAGCTATAGAAATTTAATAGCAGTCTATCCACCTGCATACGTGAAAACTAATTTTCAGCAGATACTTTTCAAATTTTAACGACATTGTTGATGCTTAATGAGAACTGTGCGCAGTTATCGAAATTTTTTCGATACCATATGATAGTATCGAGGTTTTCTATACTTTGAGGCTATTAACAACTTCTACAATACTTTTCCATACTCAAGGCCGCACAATCGCCGACCATTAGGGGGGAGATGTTCCATTAGGGAAAAAGTGAATAAATAATTAATTATAAGCGTCACAGCAATACAGATGAGCAAATAAAAAAACAAAAGAAATTATCATGCCAAACATAATAAGCTTTTCCGGTGCATTAAATATGTTACCGGCCAAACTAGTTCTAAGAATAAACTAGTTTTTCCTAGGCCAAACTAGTTCATCTGAAGCGAGTTAGGATGAGCTAGTTTGGCCTAGCGTGAATTAAGATTATCATATACTCTAACTCCTGAAGTTTTTGAAGTTATAGTATGTTAGGGTAAGTGAGCGTCCTACGGCTGCGACTCAGGGCTAACATTCTCAAATATATCCAATGTCGGCTTCGAGGTGGCCTGCGGCCGCGGTTTACTACACTATCCTCATCAAAGGTTGCGCAGTAAATAGCATGCGCGAAGCCAGTGTTGAAAATTTTGGAGGATATAAAACCTGAATCGTGGCAGAAGGCCGCCCACTTACCTTAACATACTTAAATTTTCCTAGGCCAAACTGGTTCATGCCAACACTCTTCGGATGAACTAGTTTGACCTAGGAAAATCTATTTGTATTACATTTTATCTGAGTCCTTCGATATTTTTTGATTTTTATCAAACTTTCCGATTCTATTACTATTGTGATAATATCCGATATTTTTTGACGCACATAGAATTTTTAAATTTTTTTGAATATCATTCGATATTTAAGAACGCTTTTAATACTATTCGATACTCTTCTAACTTATCGTATATTTCAATTAATCAACTGTTTTGATACGATTGGATCTCTTTGAAGGTTCATCAAAATTTACGATACTTTTAGACTTCTTTTAATGTTTTCAAAACATTTCGATGACATTCTCTTCCCCTCTATACTCTTGAGCTTTTAGAAAATTTCTTTATATATTTTGGTTCCTTATGACTTTTTATACATTTTGACTTTAACCGACTTCTTAACCGACTTCTTAACTTTTGGATACGTTTCAACTTTAACTTTTGAATACGTTTCAACATTATCAGTTTTATATGATACATATAAACTCTTACTGATATTTTGAATGCCTTTTGATTTGACCTCTTGATGTTGTTCAATGTTACTCGATCCTCGTCAAATCTATAAAATTTTTTGATATTTTTTGGTTTTTTGGCTATATTGTTTTTGATTGTTAAGAATCCTTTTAAAATACTTTGGAGGAAATCATTAACTTTACGGACTTAGATTTGCTGTGGCTATAACGCGAAAAACTGTGGAGAACAAGCGTGGAAAAATTAGTCGAGGCATCCGCTTGCTTCACGACAATGCTCTGGTCCGAAAAGTTTAGTTTTCCATTGATTTTGTAGCGAGAAAAATGTTTTAATCAAACGTTCTGAGCAATGTGGCCGAAGTTCTACATAGGCTATAGAACCCAATAGGTTTTCAGATGACCGTCATTGGTGGTAACTGCTCACTTTTAGTAATACTCGAAGCTAAAATTTAATGCAAATAATATTCGAAACATTGGAATACTGAATACAGAATCACTTTTCTGTTAAACGAATAAATAATATTTTGCTGGGTAGTGGAGAAACATCTCCAATTATATATTGAAAAACTTTATCCCATATGTGGAGAATACCATTCAATTTTATCATTAAAAATAAAAACTCTAAAAATTCACTTAACTGATTTTGTATTGTTACCAATCTGCATGCATGTAACTGTTATAGTATCTCATCAATTAATAAGTCAACAAGCGATTCTAAGACTTGGCTGGCGTTTAAGTGAAATTTTTTGATTTTCAGAATTTGGATTTGTTTGTTGTTGTTGTTTAATACGAGTATACTTGTTTTTTTATTTCATTATATTATGCCTTCCTTCCGTAATAAAATTTATCAAAAAAAAACAAAAATAAAATAAAAAAAAAAAATAAAACCACGATGAGCAAAGAACAACGGTATCACAAAGTTTGTATGTTTCTTGTTGTTGTTCTCGTTGACCTATTTTCGGCGAGTTGTGGGTTTTACGAGTAGCTTGAATTTCTTGGATTACAGGTTTCTTCTTTCGTTCTCTTTGCACGTCTCTTCCATTTTAACATTGTTAGTTGATTCTTATAAATACGGAAGAGTTCTTAGCCAACTTTTGTTACCAATCGCTCTGTTGCTGTGTAGTTGATTTTGTTGCAGTTCCAGTAACGAATTTGTTGTATGTATTTCACATAAAGGTCTTACGTTTGACGGCATTTAAACTTAATGCATTTGTCGCAGTTGTAATGTTTGCAATCCTGAGAAAAAAAAAATTAAGGTGTTGGTAATATTTAAAAAGGTTGTTCTTGAACTCGACCTATTACGGAATAGTATGGGTGTTGCTTCATGTGGGTCATTGTGTTTTTTTTCTATTAAGTAGATATATATTTTCTTGTTAATTTTAAATTTATTTTTGCTAATTAATTAATTTTATAAATTCAATTTAAAGTGTTTTCTTTGAATTTAAAGATGTACACTCTAAGTAACGATAAACATTGAAAAATTTGACCTTGAAGATTACTTCTTCTTTTAGTCGAAACAAAGTTCTTAAAATTGGAAAAAAAAATAGAAAATTTAATAGGTACAGTGTGACCTCGGCCAATGCCATCCTTGATAAATGCAACTCCTGAAATATCGCAAAAAAATAGATTTCTTTCATTACAGACTCAGTAGGTGCAACTTTTCAAATCAATTTCACCTGGCTTAGTGCAACGTATATTCAATATTCTCTGTAGTATTACCGTTATCAAATCGAATTTTTTGAATACCTCATGATGGAAAAATGTTTGTACCATAGGTTTCTTAAGCAATTAAATGATGACTTTTTTTTATGATTTTTTTTGATGATTTAACGTTGTTTTACATTTCAGATTATTTTTTATTAAATATCTACACCCGTGTACTAAAGATTTTTTGACTACATCGTTGCAACTACTGCGATCATTGCAACAGGCTTGGGTTTTTATTAGTTGCGTTGACCGAGACGGCACTGTATATAGCATATTATTAATATATTGTTTAACTTTTAATGATACAATCTCTTCATATTTACTATTATTTTTTTTTGCCTGATTTGAGACGGTTAGCAAGACAAATCTTAAACTTTGAATAATTGCTTACATTTGGGCTGATACTCCGATTATGGATTTTTTGATCAGTTTAATTCATCGGTATATTATTGAAGGTATAACCATCAGCAGTTACGTATTGCTGTCTGTTATATCCCAAGACGAACAGCTTTTACGCTCAAAAAAGTATTACTTTAGCCAAGCATTTAAGGTTTATTATTTAATTATTTTCGTATTCTCATTGTTTTATAAACTTTCAAGAAAAAAATTCAAAAAACAAATTATATATTGTTTTTTCTTATATTTTTGTTCAACTTCGAACTTCAGCTGTTATAGTTCCGATAGTTTTACGTATTTCCATTTTAAATGATCCTGAAATAAAATTCGAATATCGATTCCCTATTCGAAACAAATCCAAAACGGAATCAGAACATATCTGATTATATAGTTTTTGGTAAAAAAAAAGTTCCAAAGAGGTCTTTCTGTATATCTAAATCTTTGCTTTATATATTTCAGTTGTATCACTTCAGTTTTTATAAAATAAATATTACTTTATGCTTATGATGCAGACCAAATTAAGAAAAATAACAACTACAACAACACAGCATTCAAGAAACAGCATAAGCAACAAAAACAAAATGACAGTTCTCGAGATGAGATTTTGAAAAAACTTAATTCTAAAATAAATGATGCTTAACTTAAAAAAAATAAAAAAATAAGTATGCGATAACGTTTTTTAGCACAAATATGTTGTTTGTAAAAAAAACATATTAAAATTGGTTCAGAATATTTTGCACCAAAGCGTTACAAACCATACTAGCAATTTTACATAAATAGTATAGATGCACCTCATTTGATAAGGATTTTTTTGACACACGAACTTTTACTGCCGATATAAAGAGATATGCTCTGCATCAGCAGCGCCACAAGTTCAAATATAATATTTTGGAGCAGTACACAAAATCAGGGATGAAAAACTTAGTGTTTCGTCAAATTCTATCTATTTCTTGCAGTTTTTTCGGTAAGAGTTGACAGTTTCCTTTATAAAAAAAAAAAATAGAGTCATCAAGCTTACATGAACTGAAATCCTTTGATTGGTTACCTTCCCACGGCTATGTAAGTGATATGACATTATCTATATTTATACCCAGCCTATTTCTAACGTGTGGAGTAATTCCTTAATTTTGCTTGCAAAATGCTCAATTTGGTATATTATTCAAACGATAGAGTGTTTTAACTGACCTTAGAGCAAAGTTTTCAATTGTTATTCGTAATTTTTACTGCTGTATTGAACATAAAACATGCACGCAGTATTAAAAAATTATTTGCTTTCATGTTAATTTTTTACAACTTAAAAATTATTACTACAGGAAAATATGATTAATTTTCACGTTGTTATTGATATTTATATGAATGAGTGTGCAAGTTGAAGGTGCAAATTACTTTAATAAAATTCAATATTAATAAATGTTTTTGTGAAAACTATAAATGTGCAAATTTTACTAATGCCAACCCATTGGCCACACGAAAATTTAAAACCCCAACTTGTTTATATATTACATTGATTAATTGTGAATATTTAACGCCTTCCTGTGTGAATTGCCACGCTCTGCTCCGCCAATGAAGTAAGCAAGCAAGTTCAAGCACGAGTTTGAATGAAATTTGATTCTGGTGTCCAGGGGTAATAATTCATGCGATTTAGTTATTGTTTACTCACCGCAAATATCAATCGCGCAATCAGTTTTCACGTGTTAGGATTAAAATTTGCGGATATTCCTACCCATATAATTTGTATGTGAATGCAAATTAGGAATTCATATGAAAGTATTTATTTGTGCTGTTCATTTACAGTGTAATGTGAATTCTTTTGTAATGTTTACTTCATGGCTCCTATCATGTTGCTGAAAACTATATTCTTTTAAAATGTTTCAAACACGAGTACTTTGTCTTAATAATTCAGTAAAATAAAGAAACTTTTTGCAAAGGTAAAAGATAATTTCCGAATGAAACTATTGCGAACGTTAATAAAACTTTTCCAAGTTGCTAAATAAATCTTTATAGCGTTTGGTGTTTGAAATGCATTTACACAAAGTATTTTTAAATTATTTTATTGCAAAGTTAAGTTCAAGTTACAGTCATTAGCATGGATTGATATTCTTGAAAATTTTCAAAGAAAACTTGACAAATTAAAAGGCGGATCAATTCAACCTCATGCTGTTTCTACATGTAGGAGATAGGGCGGAAAGTGGTATACCTAACGGGTTAACCAAGTTTTCACCAAAAAAACAATTTTTTTTTTCGCACAATTAAACATGAAGTTCGTTAGTTTGATCTATATTGAATCCATTAGGGATATTAGGGATATTTTCCTTTTTAAATGATTCGTATGAAATGAATTTACTTAAGTCGAAAATCCTCGCATTTTACAACGAACATGATGTTAAAGGGGTATACTTTTGGGTATTTAAATTGTTATACATTCCAATATTGAAATCAGACTTAACGATATCGAGATATATGTACATAAGCAGATGAATGCATATATTGACGTATTGCAGTAGCATACCTAGAAGGGGGTGGTCGCTCAGGGCGCACCGCTTCGAGGGTGGCAAAATTTTCGTGAAATATATCTCAGTTTGCTATGGTTTTTGAAACTGAAAAGTAATGATATTTTTTTTAAGAAATGAAAACAGCGTTGCAATGAGTAGTCCAAGTGTTTCTGAAAGTTGGAAATGGGGAACTTTTATTTTTTTTGGGTAAGGTAAATTAGGTAGGGGGAGCGAATAACTTTGGCCCGGGGCGCCAGATATCCACGGCACGCTACTGCATATTTTCACCTCCAGAATTTGCGTATTTGTCTTAAGAAAAGTCCTAGCTCATCGATTTTCAAGATATCCTCATGTGCAAGCAAAAAAGGCTGTTTTTGGCTATTTTGGATCATTTATAATTTCACGAGCAAACATCTGTCAATGTGGACACTACCTCCAGCAAGAATTAATCAATTACAGACTATGTCGATTGAACTTTCTTTCACCAATCGAGGGTAACGATGGGAAATCAGATTATTGATTTCCAATGTATTTTTCAGCAAAGAATACGAATATCGCTAAAACTTATTATCATTGCATGAAGACGTTGTCAAGTAGCGCTTGAGGATCACAATAGCTATAGAAATTTGGTTCAGGTCCTACGCTCCTAACGGAGTTATAGGATAGTAGCAGCAATTTTCTAATTTTCGACGCTTGTTTGGTGTTTAAGGTAAGAATATATAAAAACCCATGAGCTAAAGCAATTCTGAGGAGAGAATCACATTCTTTGGCAACAAATGCATGGAGAGCGTCCAGCTTGTTTTTCGGCTCTGATCCTCAATGAATGTTAACTCTTTTTCATGTTCAGGCTTATGTTGAAAACCTCGAAAAATGTTGATGAAATTTAAAATTTTTTGGAAAAACGAATAAGCATATAACATAAAGTCGAAAAACTTCGAAAAGCCTTAAAGTTTTGAAAATGTTGAATTCGAAAGAAATTTTGAATTAGTCGAAATATGTTGAAAAAATCAAATGAAATGCTTATGTGTTGAAAAAGCTTAGACTGCGAATTCTGTTGAAAAAGCCAAATAATATTGCAAATTTCGAATAATAGAAAAAATTTCGGCGATGAAATTTTGGATAACTTTAATGCGTAATTTGTTTACTCTGTGTATAACTAGTCAAATGAATAAAGATGTTGTTAGTTATAGGTCCGTGAAATTTTTTATGAATAAAGTTTCATGAAATTCAAAGAGCTTATCTCTGTATATGGTGAAATTAGATTAGAATCTGTGCCTACTTCTTCGATTTTTGCAACCTTAAAACGAATTTACCAAAAGTTTTGTTTTTTTTTTTTATCCTCGGAAACAAATACACAAAAAACACGAAAATCGAGGAGGTCGTGCCCGACTGACTTTCTCTTTGACTTTAAATGAGTGAGTAATCCTATTGTTTGGTCTTTGATGATATGTATACGACCTTCCAAACATTCATTCGGATCGTTTGATCGCTTCGCATCTGCATCCGCAAGTACGGAACGTCCGCTTGAAATCATGCCTCCATCTCGGATTCCGCCTCCTCTTATTTTAATGCGGTAAAACGGAGGTATTACGGAAATTATAAAATCTACTTTTGAGCTTACAAAGCGGAAGATTTGGTGCAAAAACTGTTTTGACTCAGCTTTCTAGTTGTTTCAAATCTTAAGGAATAGCAAAACTATTATTTATAAGATATATTTTGCCACTTATTAATTTCAGCTAAGTACTAAAGACTAACCAAGAAAACCTTGTTTTGATCCTAAGCAATATGAAATAACCTAATGAATTGTTTATTTTTTATTAATAATAAACTCAGACGTTAAATAATCTATAAAATGTTTAAATTGAGCGTTTAAACGATTATTTTTCAAATATAAGCACTCGCTTAATCTCTAGACTATAAAAGTTATGTTCTTTGTATATTATTAAGTTTTTCTAATAAAACTTTTTATTCTAAAGAATATGTTCTATTCCAAGAGATTAAAAATAATACTGTTAAAGCTAAGAAATAATTACCTTAGTTGTAATAGCTTATTAGCTAAGTCCCTAACTTGTAAATGTAATCATGTATATAAATATGAAAGTGTATATCATGAATAAAGATTATTTGAATGAATGAAAATGTGAATAACATTTATTTTGAAAGCTGCAGTAAGGCCTAAGAGAAAGAAGTTGTTAGCTTAGCCTTAGTTTCATTTTATTGTTTTGCTAATGCTGGTAGATGGATAAATTCAGATTAGCTCGACCACAGCTGGAAACTTAGTTAACTTAGATATTTTTTGTATAGTTATTTTATAGTGTCCAATCCGATTATCGATTAATCGGTTAATCGTATTTTTTTATTCAATTTTCATTGTTTAGTTTAGATTTAATGCTGCTACGTTCCATTTCATTTGGTGCGTGTGCGTGTCCGTATTTAAAAATAATTTATTTTAAAACTTAATTAATAAATAGTCCCCACAAATGTCGACTCAAAAATCTTTAGTTTGGCAATATTTTACCAAGCACTCGCAAGAGAAATCCAAATGCAATAATTGTGGGCAAATTATACAATGTAGTGGTGGAACTACCACTGCAATGAGGAATCATTTAAAGATTCATAACATCAATATTGAAAAAAGAAATTCTGATGAAGGTGGAGAAGGTTCATCATCTGCAAAACTTAAACCCTGCGCGAATAGCATTCTGCATTTTGTTAAAAGAGAAACTTTAAATGAAAGGATGGGATTTCTTTGCGGGCTATTTCAAAATGTGAAGCAATAATAGGATTTGTAAGAAGTCGAAACATAAATATGCCAAAAAGTGCAACAACTGTAACATAAAATGTAATGAGGAAAAAATTGTTGAAGTCTAGAAAGAATTGAAAACTTTGAAAAAAGATGGTTTTAAATTCAGCATTACAGTTGATGAATGGACTGACAATCGTGTAAGAAGATATATGAATGTTACGCTTCATTCCATTCATAAATCGTATGTTCTCGGTTTGATTCCGATTGAAGAGCCTTGTAATTCCGATAAAACTTTGGAATTGGTAAGAAAGCGATTGCATGAATTTTTAATTGATTTGGACTACGATATAGTTGCTTCAACTCATGATGGTGCTGTAGTAATGGTGAAATACGGAAGGCTACTTAAAACTACTAATCTGCTTTGCTATAATCATGGAATTCATTTAGCTTTTGTCGAAATTTTTTATAGAAAAATGACACATTCAGGGCAGATAGAAGAAGCTGAGAATTATGTAGAAGAAAACGAATAATTTGATAGTACTGAAGAAGATGAAAATGAAAATAATTTTTATCATAATGCTAATCTAAATTTCGACATTCTTGATCTAGATCATGAGCTCCGTGTCACAATTCGTCCAGATATAGGCCAAGTTTTGCCAGAAACGCGAAAAACTATTAACTTTTTTATAAAATATTTAAAAATGCAAAAAACCCTAAGTTGCTTTTTAAAAGTTCCAAAACCAGCTTTTTCAAACAGAATTGATAAAGATTTTAAATATGCTGAGGCATATGGTATCTGAACGAACAATTTAGAAAATTTATATAATGGGTTATTAGCAATTCAATCTACTTCTACAGCCAGTGAAAGTGTTTTTTCAGTTTCAGGAAATTTTATGACCAAAATCAGGGGTCAACTAAACATGAAAACTTTAAATGGCCAGATATTATTAAAAAACTATTTTTTAAATAACGCTTAATACACTGTATTTTTTAAAATTTGTTTCTTTTTCTATATTTTTTATTTCAATGTGAATTTTTAAGATATTTTTCTGTATTTTATATTTTTATGTGAATTTTTTAAGTTATTTTTCTAATTAAAAATTAAAAAAGTTAAAACAAAATTCTGTTTAACTATCAAATTATTTTTAAATCCGATTAATTGGTTAATCGGTTATTGCCTAAAATAATAATCGACTATCCGGTTAATGGAAAACCGAATAATTTGGGATCTCTAGTTATTTTCGAATGAAATGCTTGTGCATATTTAAAGCTAAATTTTAAATAAAATCTTAAATATTTTCAAATAATTTTTCCACCTCCGACTCCGCTTCCATTAAAACTCCGCAACCGCGGAGATCAATTTCTAAAACTGCGAATTCGCCTCCGCGTAGATGACCTCCGTTACAACCCTAATCCAGACAGAAAATTTTCACACGTACGCTGTTGTGTGTTCACATCGTATATTTAAGACCATGCCGTGATACCTTTGCAAACGCTGCTTCGAAATGAGCGAAAAATGTAAAAGTTTCCATATTTTCCACGAAATTTAAATGCGCAATGAATGCTAAGTAGTGTACTATATGTACATAAATTATATACTGCTAAATACTTACGGCTTACCAGCTTGATATGTTTACTAAAAAATTTGTTATTTTCAGCCCAACTAGACAATCTATTACTAAGCAACCCAACATTACTTTTGGCAAGTAATTCATAAGAAATATACATATAATTCACAGTGTATCATCATCCTTTTTATAAATTTGGTATATTATACTTAAAATTAATGATTCATCTACGCAATATTGATCAAAAAATGTCTTATAATTTTTTTTTATACTCCCCAATAATTCATCTGTAGCAATTTTAAGGAATTTACCCAAACCGCAATCTTCAACAGTGCTTTTCTTAGTCAAGAATGTTTGCGGATATTATTTTATATTCTTAGTTCGCAAATTGCTTCCTTTGAATATGCATAGTATATATATTAGGGTGGGACGAAAAAATCAAATATTTTTTTTTTTGGATCCGACACCCGAAAACTAGTTCCTAGGTACCTCTAGAAAGTACAAGAAGTATTTTTTAGTAAGTTACAAAATTCAAAACAAAAAGTTATTTTCCTTAAAATACTTCAATCTTTGACCTTGAATATCTTTCAAATGGTAAAGTTAATGAAAAAAGTGTAGGGGATAATTTTTGTAGAGCGTTTAATTTCCTATAAATATTGACAATGCAACTGGTCTAACAATCTATTGGTGATATGACCATTTTTATATGAGACTAAATTTAAAATGGAAAACTATGATGAGCATAATCTTCCCGTTAATATTAAGAGCTCAGATTTGGTAAGTACTTTCTAGAGGTACCTAGGAACTATTTTCGTGTGTCGGATAAAAAAAAAAAAAAAATATTTGATTTTTTTGACCCACCCTAATAGGATTGTAAAGTTCTTTAAAATAGGTACAGACTATGCTTCAATCGTATAGTCGATGGTGCAATTTGTTATTCTCATTTTATTTAAAGTCTTCCACCAGTCCTTGCTCCATCTGACTCGATCAATTTTCTTAGTCAATTTTGAAGAATATTCTAACTTGACTTCAAGGCATGCTTATATTTTATTTTATTATTATTAGTGTACTGATTATTTTATGTTTCGAAATCATTCAATAAACTCATTCGCTCGGAAAAATATTTAAATCACTGTGCATGCCGTTTTCGAAAGTGCCTTCCATGGCTAACGCAAATACACGAAAATTGGATTTTTCAAAAATTTCGCTTTAAACGCCTTTAAAATTTTAACGAGATTTTTTTTGGGTAGAGGTTTTTCTCAGCTTGACCTTCGATCGATTTGATGTTGTTTTTCATAAAACAACCTGCTTTCACTTTTATTATTCAGAAATTCCGCAAAGCACATTGGCAAACCCAACCTAAAATACACAAATTGTTTTACACTCTTATTTAAATATTTGCATATCGTCATTTTTTCATTTCACTGGGCCTTTATTATTTAATTCGTCATTATGCTTTTTCATATGCAGATTTGCTACTGTAGCCTTTGCCTACTTCTCCATATGGATATCGAAAAAAAACTCCCTTAAATGGCCGCCAAAAATTAATAAAAAATACCAAAAATATGTGCCCAAAAAAACAGCGTGATGAAAGAGAGTAAAGTAAATTATTATGTCGATTTGTTTTTAACAAAATTTCCTCATCTTTATTTCGTGCTGTATTTTTGCGATTATATGAAATATCTTTCTTCACACGGTGATAACGAGTTATAAATTTGCATAAATATTGGATCAGATGTTTTAACTTTTATTTTTTTCTAAATATAATCGAAATTATGCAAATAATTTTTTCGTTGGCAATATGTTAATTTTGCATTTTTAAATCTGTAGAAGATATTTTATCTTTATATTTAAAATGACAGCTGATTTGATGCTAGAACTGATCTGAGGCATTTATGTGTCCCACTAAAATTTATTGCATACAGTTTGAGAAAAAGTATTTGAATATTTAAACATTTGACGGACTCATTAGCATGTGGCAAACATTTTGATTTGTGTTACGTCAAATTTATCGGGTAAAACCCTTTAAGCTCGTTATATATAAACGAAACATTTCATATAAGGATGCTATTCAGGGCAAATAAATCTTTTGCTTAAATCAAAAAAACCCATTGGTAGAATACGAAGAAATCCGGTTGGGTGGGGAGCTTACGAATGAAAGTAGATAATATTCAAACTCTCTACATAAAGGTGTATAAAATTTGTTTTTTTGTTCCAATGGATAGAGAAAGATCAAGAAAGGATTTCGGATATCACTTAATATGGGTCAAACCCAGGAAGGGACCATTTCTTACCCCGTTTGTAGAAAAAATTATTTCTGTGTTGATGTCCAAAATTCATTTTCAACCCTTCCCCATTGATTGGAGCAAAATAATTTTTTTCAGAAAATGTGTCAAAAACGGGCTTTTCCGTGGTCCGAGGACACCCCAAGTAATGTCCAACATTAATTTTCAACCTATCTCTACGGATTGAAAGGTAAAAATGTTTTTCGGAAAATGGTCACAGCCGATATTCACCCAAAATTTAAATCTATATGTAAACAAAAGTAATAATAAAAAATAAAAAAAAATTTTTAGAGCTTTCGAGTCACATGTTTATTAGGGTGGTCCTTATTTTGTCTTTTTGCGAAAATTAAATACGACGCCACACAGTGGATTGGAATGGCGGCCATATAGTATATGCAAATAATAGCGCTACAGTCTTCAAATTTGGTACAGACATTTTTAACGTGAAAGCAACAACAAAAATTTGTAAAAATGTGGTTGAGACCTTCTCTCCAAAATGGGTATCAATCTCCATTAACTTGCCAATGCTGATTTCAAAAATGTTTGAAACTTTACGTTTTTTTATATTTTACAAGTTTTCTCTAAAAAGTAGTTTCAAAAGCTTCTCTGATCTGTTTTTGAAAAGCATTGGAGCTTATATCCCGACCTCAAGGGGGATAAAAAGCGATGTTCCCCTCTACTTAAGGGAACTTGTTTCCGAATTAAAGCAACATGGAAATTCGTTGCGAAATGTGAAGAACTAAAAATATTTAAATGTTGCAGTAGGAAAATAATCATAAAAAACTTTTTTACATAAAATATAAAAAAAATGGCGGCTATGTATTTTTTTTTTACTGTTAAAATTTGCAAATTTTCTCAATAATGACGTTTTTAGTCCTAATTTTAAAAAAAATCAGCATGGTTTACTTATAGAATACAAAACTTTCAGCAAACATTTGTGGAAAAGTGTAATATGAACTTTTAGCCAATATGCAATTTTGGTAAATTCCGATACAAACAAATTATTAAGAGCATTTCATAAAAGTCTATAAATTTTGTTCCTTCCAAAGCTGCATTAGAAAAATCATGATAAAAAAAATTCTTAAAGAAAGCAGCTGAGACTTTAACATTAAGTAAACGATACTTTTTCACATTACATATAAAAAAATTCCGAAATCCGGGAATATGTAGTTTTTTTTTTCTGTCAAATTTTGCAAATTTTCCACTTTTACCATATTTCATTCTAGTTTTTGATATATCCGCACAATTCCTTTGAAGGCGATAAAAAAAGATTAATAGATTTTTATAAAGTGGAAACAACGTACTTTTCGTCAATATGCTACATTATTGTATTTTCTTTCAAATAAGTTAACTAGAGCGGACTAACTAACAATTGCTTTATAGAAAGTTTCATGGGACATTTTTGATGCACAAAGTTCAATTTTGAGCCCACTGTGCCACTAAACTCAATATAAACTTAAATTTCTTATGGTTTTTTTCATTCCCTAAGTATTCCCTGGCGATTGTCTTAAAAAAATTTTCAATCCCTAGCACTTTCATTTTCTTCTTATATATCATATGACCACAAAATTCCACTGTGGGTCGTCGTCAATTCCTTTTCGCTAAGAACCATTAACTAAAAGCGGCGTCTAAGGCCAAATTTCACATTGAACAATGGTCAAAATAGGTTACAGATTTAAGTTTTTTACTATTTCGAACTAATTGAGTGGGCGTCCCCACTTTTTCCCCCTAAGAACCACCCTAATGTGCAAACTTACATATGTAAAATCCAACCATTTATCGATTTAGTTATTAAAAAATCCATTGCTATAAGATGCATTTTTGAAAACATTTTTAGTGTACCTAAGCTATCAATTTTCATCTGATGCGTAACATCAGACTATACTTCACAGTATCATTTCTGTAGTCAGTCAATAGCGTTTTTGTGTCAATTTCAGAGACTTATGAAGATATTGGTATTCATATAACTTGATATTTGGTCAAGCAATGTTAGTACAATTTTGTGAGAAAAATTTTTCCAGAAATTTTTTATTTGCAAAAGGAAATGTAATATATATTATAATAATAATAGTTTGATGTATCATATGAAATAGATAATTATTTGCATAAGTGTTAATCCCTTGGTTCTTTGAATTCTATCGCCTTTGGCGGATAGTGTTGTCGCGGCGCTAAGCGGAACTACTCAGGAAACTAATCGAACCAAATATAAAGATTTTTCCTGCTGAATAAAACTGTTAATCAACAATTTTTTCATTAATTTTTTTTTTTTCAAAAAATATTCAGCGCTAAAGTGTGATATCATGACGTATTTAAAACAACAATAAATACAATATCTACTCGCATTCAATTATTGCAGTGCTTAATTTTAATTAATAGCCTAAGGGTTGTGGAATTAAAATTAAATTTATTGCTGGATTTATTATTTGATTTTGCATATCGTATTAATATTTTTATGCTAATGACCGGATTGGTATGACATTTTCTATCCAAGAGTTTAATGAATCACGCAATAAAACTTGCCAAGTGTAAAAGTAATGAATTACTTGATTATTTAATCAAAACTAGTTATGAAATTAAGAATTTATTACAATTTTATAATTCAATCGCTACATTGAAATATAAATTATTGATTTTTATAAATAGATGTTAAGTCTTTGAACAATAAAAATATATAATATTTTGCAAGTAAGTGTTTGTTGATATTGTAAGTCGTTATATCCGGAGAGATCATGCTGTGCGACTGCATGTGTAATTTATTATTTTTTAGAGTCAGTTTTGCAAAAGAGCTTTTGAATTAGAGAGTTCAAAAGTGGAAAACTGCTTTGCTTAGCGTTGAATACGAGTTCAATCTGACTAACTTCAGACAAAACAGTTCGCGTTATAATACCCCATCATTTGGGATTGTGCTTAGCTGTGAGCAACGGTTTCTTCGCAGGTCTGTAACTTCTCAAACTGTTCGTCAAATGGCTCGTCTGCGCACAGTGCTATGGTAGACATCTAAAATAATTGTCGGAACAACCTCTTTGGATGTGGCAATGGGATTTCATATTAACATGGCACAAATTTTTCTGTCAACACGCGGAAATTTTTTCTACAGCCGCCCACCTCAATGTACCGTTATTGAGTCTTTTGTGCAGTTAAATTTTTTATTTAGCCTAACAATTATTGATCGGTTAATATTAAATAATTTTGCAAGAGATATTTGCGATTTTTCCTTTTTATATTCGGAAATAATTTGGAGGATTAGAGTATTTATCACGGATCATAAGGTGAACAGTCAATGTCACAGCTAGCGCAAAAACTAAACTAAACTTAAATTGTTATGGCTCAGAAAGAACTTGTACTTTACAATAACGGTACTTTTACCGATAATTTTTTGGGGGCTTCTGTTCCATTTTTACATTTTTCATGTATTGTTGCTATTGTTTTGCACACAGCCAAATTGATTGCTTAATTAATTTAACATTTTTTAAAAAAATTATTAAACCTAATTTGAATATTATTTTATTTTTATATGACTAATGAATGTATCCTTTGAATCCTATTGAAATTTCTTGTGTGCACTTAATATTAAAAGAGCTACACGATTTTTTGTTTGTGTTGCTATTATTTTGCACAACACTGTATATACAACTTTAATTTAATGAAGCTCACTTAAAATAAGTGTTTTGATTGATTTCTTTGCAGAAATTGACAGTTTTGTGCGACCTTAATTTTTAGCAAATTACAGAAGCGTAAATTACACTGTACAGTAAAATAAAATGTGTCCCAAGTTTTCGGTACACATTTTTGGTTGGAAAAATGAATTTAAGATTTTGCTTAGTTGCTAAGCCTTTAGTTATCTTCATTTATTTTGATCTTCATTATTCAATATTGGATTTTTTCTAATGCTAAGAGTCGGGATAAGTTAGTATACATTGGAGTAGGCCTTAATTAATTACATGCTAAAAAAAATAGTTATTAACAAAAATTTCAAAAATTACGTTATTGGAAATATGTTCGGGGAAAAGTTAATTAATGATATGTTGAATACTATGTTTCATAATAAAAGCACGTATTCAATAAAATTATATTCGTTCTTTATTGTAAAATGTTCCAAGCACATTTACATAAATACAATAATGCGATGCGAAGCACCTGTGCTGCAAAGAGGTTGAAAATTTGTATGAAAAGCTTAAATTTTTGTTAAATATATACATAGTTTGTTTAAGAGTGCTAGGAAATAAAATATATAAATCCAATTGGTAGAAAATTGTGTGCCATTTTGCATTTAAATATAATTTTGGATATTTGAGCACCACGACTGATTTGAATATAGCACAGTCTGGAGGTCAAATTTTCGATCACATTTTCAAGAAATTGAACACCTAGCTATTTGAGAAATAACAGAGCTATGTTCATACAGAGTATGAAGAAAAAACTCTATTGCTGTGATAGAATTTCCGGTAGCTTGTGCTTTATTCGGTACATTTCTGTCTTCATTTTTAAGTAAATTTGGCTAATTTTCAGCACATTTTCGGTTCATTTAGACAACTAATAATAATTTCCTTTTTTTTTTGTATTCCCTTTTTCCAATTGCATTCCGTATTTCACTCATCGATTCAAACGCTAACACAAACCCTAGCAAGCAGTCATGAAAGAGCACAATGTAATGGTTACGTTCTGTTCTACGTTAATCATGGCATATTCGGTACATTTGTAGGTTTTTCGGTACATTTGCGTTGTGAAATATTCACGGCTGTACGTACATTAGAAAAATTTTTAGTACATTCGGTACAGTGAATGAATTTTCAGTATATTTGGAGCATTTTCAGTAAATTTATATTTGTACTATTTCTAATAATTACCGGTTTTTTTTTTTTAGGAAATTTCAGAAAGTTTTTGCTAATTTTATTAAACTTTGGTGAAATATTCAATCGAAAGACTTTGTCTGTTATTTATTTTTTTTTTAGTAAACTTTGTTAATAAATATAGTACGCCAACAAAAATTGAGTGACCCCTGTTTTTTAGTAAATTTTTCCAAGTCAAAAATATAAGTACAATCGCCCTCTAAAAAGTACATTCCGAGCCCCGATTTAGTACATTTCCACTAAGCCCAAAATGCCACCACTGCTCTACGTACAAGAAACTTTATTCGCTTTTATGTGGTCTTACTCGTGAGCACTACCCGAACCCGTACCGAATGTAGTGTGCGTTTTTGTATTGGTATTTGTTTTCATTTAATGTTATACAGCAAGACTATGTCTTTTATAAATAGTACATCAATTAAAGTTTAAAACTGCAAAAATGCTTACATATAAATAATAAATAATACATAAAAAATAAGTAAATAACTCGATATTATTTAAAACAAGTTGCCTCTTCGTTGTACAACCTCGCGTACATTTTGCGCAGTTCTTTAGAGTATTAAGTCCATGCACCAAATTTCCAAGTATTGCAATTTAAGTGTTTTTGTTTTATGGGAGGTTTTACGTTCTGATTTTGCGAGTTGCTCGGCACAAACAATGTATATCCATGTATCAAGTTTCACAACTGTAACTGTCATAGATGCCCCGGAAACAGTAGCAAATCAGATATTTCGAAATATTTGTAAGAGAAATCAGATGTTTACCAATTGTATATATTTACTGCAAAAAAAAAAAGGTCCCCACTTTTACCGAAAACCGTAAAAAACTACGATGTTTTATTTTTAATGAAAACGCGGACCACGCGGAGCAGAAAACAAAAAAAAAAACGCGGATTTGCTCCGCGAAGCCTGGATCATATGGTCACGTTAGCTTAAAGTGTTTTTGTGGTTTGGAAGATTCCACGCCTCGTTGTCTAATTGGGTTCACATGAGGTTTTTAGAAAGGGCAATATATACCCTAGTACTATAGATAGTTAACACCAAATTTTAAAACTCTTAATGTCATAGGAACCAAGATTTGACGTTTTGAGTGTTTTTGTCGTAAGGAAAATGCCACACCCCGTAACCTAATCCCGTTAAAATTGTGTGAGGCGCTTAGAAAATATACCTCCTAGTACTGAATTTCAAACCTCCTGCTATCATAGGTGTCCAGATATATCGCTTTAATTAACTTTGTTGTATGAACGGTGCTACGCCCTTTTGTTTTATTCCCTCAATATTTTGTGCGTTGCTTAGCATAAGTCATATGCATCCTAACACCGAGTTTTAAGACACGTCTTAAGATTTTTTATTATCTAAATAAAATGAAGCCTATGCTACTCAGGGATGGTATAGCTTTTGTTTATTATTGTGGATATTACATTACTAGTAGAAGAGTTTTTAGAATCGTTTCAGTAGTTTCAGAGATTACCCCCTTTACCTCTTTATATAATAGTAGAGATTATTCTAGATAAATTAAAAAAGGAAGAGAGAGAGAGAGAGAGAAGAAAAGAAATACAAAAGTAAGTTAAGAAAGACGGATAGCGTCGTCTTTATGACTGAGTTTTAATTTCATTTTTGGCAATATAAAGTCCCTTGTTGTGTATGTGTGCTTATATTTATTCAGACCAGTGCAAGAATAGTCTGCAACCAATTTCAAAATCGCCCCTTACTTAAATGCTATCATGTGTCTATTTTTCTACGCTAATGACCGAGGAATAGATAATTATCCCCATATGTATTATTTTTTCATCAGCAATCCTCCCTATATTCCTCCCCTTTACGCCAATTGAAGCTGGTGTAAAGGTAGTGAATTCAAGGACAATTGACTTTTTTATGATATCATTGAAAACTTGTCAGAGTAATATAAATATGTTAAAAAAGAGTATTTGCGCTGCAACTAATGCGAGCTTCTTTTTGGAACTAGTTCAAGACTATTGCTGCGCTAGTCGTTAATTATAATTAAAATTCCATATGAAGAAAAGCTTTGTAGTTTAAATACTCGAATATATTAGTAGGCAAGGGCAGTAGCAGGAGCCAGCAGCGGTCTAAAAGGCCTTCCTTGGGAAGTATCAGGCCTTCCCAGCTCCTTTCAGACCTACTTACTTTTTCATATGAAATGAGCCGATAAAACAGGCCTTCTTCTTCCTAAGGTGGCTTGCCTAAGCAGGGCTCACAGTAGTACATACTTGGAAAAAATTAAATTTGAATACGTCGTGAAATTCTGAGTTAATAACAACTGTGATTTTATTATTTTGATCAGCCTTACCTCACTTCTGTTGGTATTTTAATATTTATTTTTTGTGTTAATTTCCATTGAATTTGTTTGACTTTGAATACACAAACACTCGCCTGGCAACATGCACACCGTTCTTTACTTCTCATTTATCCCAACAGGAAACTGAAGCGCGTTCAAAGCGCTTTAGATGTGCATCAAGGGAAGCAGAAACTGCTTCCAATGCTCTTCTCACTGCTTGTCTTTTTTAATACACGATGTCATTGCGGGGATGGACATCTTTTGAAACACATGAAATGCGCTTCCTTGAATGCTAAGTAGAAGCACACCTTTGGAAGCATACACAAACACACTGAGCTTAAATAAAAAAAAAACACAATCATTTTTTATTTGCCTCCGATCAGACTCGAACATTCTAGGCCTGCTGCGCTATGCCAATATTTTTAGATGCGCACATCTTAACCAACTCAGCTACTCTTATTATTAACATAATTGAGACTAAAACTGCAATATCTTTCTGTCAAAATAAAATTTTGAGTTTTTGATTTCTAGTGTTTCCATTTTAAAGTTGATATAACATACTTTTAGCAAGTCTAAGTATAATATAAGGGTTGGCTGATGTAGTTGAACTGCGCGTGTAACAGCACGGAATGTATAAGTTCAAATCCCAGTGGATGCGAATGAATGCTTTTTTTTGTAAATTAAAGCTGGGAGCTGCTTCCAGATTTCCCGTTGGGATGCTTTTGTTGTCGTATATGTACAATGCAGGTGCCAAAAAAGTAATGTCGAATTACAAACCATTGAAATGCATGAAATAAAAAAGTGCATTGAGTCCATATTCTTTGCCTTCTAATATTAAACCTGATAGCACGTCTGCTGTGAACTTCCATGAGTTAAATTTTATTAGTAAGAAAAATTAATTTTGATAATAATCGCAACAGTACTACTAAACCTTCTCCGAGGTTGGCTCATTCTTTCATATTTTGAGATCCGGCGTGAAGGACCAACAAATGTTTTGAAATGTAACTAAAAATAAATTAAATAATATTGAATTGAAACGCGTATGGGCTGTATAATACGAAATAAATTTATTTGTCTGTTTTCTTGATGATGTCAAAATTGCAATGACAATAGTGTAGAGAACAAAAATCGCATGATCCAAAAAACAGTAAAGAATTTACACAAAATATCAGCACCTTCTCAAAACTGGTTTTCTGCGTTAAAGGAGAAATGTCAAGCATTTACGTAATTATCATAGCCTTGACATTGCAAAGCTTAAAGTAAATTAGTGAACTAAAATAGCAAATTTAATAAACATTAAAATCAGGAGCGTTTTAAAAAGTAAGGCCCATGGGTCCAAAACAATGAAACTTTTTTCTTAGTCATTAGACCACTTAAATGTAGGTTTATGCAAATTTTCAGCGTATTCCCTACCATTCCGAGGCTGAATGCTAATTTTACTGGGGTATTGCTTATTCCCATAGTTTGCATTGTAGTGCAAAAATCATTAAGATCCTCATCAACGGAAATAATACCAAATACATTCTGAAAATACTTAAATGTTGTCTACATATGTAGAATAGAACCTTAAGATAATATTAGTTGGTGTAAAATTAATTTTATGTGTATCATACTAAATCGTGATCCCCAAAAGAACTTCGCGCTTCATTCCTCAAACACCCGGAAAGTACTTTCGAGTTTCGAACTAATTTATGTAGACATAAGTACATATTACTATACTTAATTTATATTTTTTAATAAAACTGTTGATGCCAGTTCTATCGTTCCGAGTAACCCAATCATTTTCATATGGTTGAGTCTGTTGCATGCATCCTCAGTGCAGATTGAAAAGCCTCTTAGAGGCATTGTCAAATTTTAAGCACCACGACAGCATTTATTGTTTGTACTTCAATGCCTTACACATTTGACAATTTCGATCAGTTTCGTTTGATCATTTTGTATGCTGTTCTGGATAAATAGTTTTTCCCATGTCGGATGTTCTGAATGGTGTTAGAAACATGAATGTCATGTTGATTAGTCTAAAAGGTTTTTGAAGAAGTGGGTGATTTCGCCAACTTTACTTATCCACAAAATTCAACGTGTAACTTGACATTACAATGTATAATACTTTCTCTCAAATCGCAAACTTATTTTTGTTTACTAATTAGAAAAATGAACTGATAAACCGCTTTAAAAAATTTTATATAATTTTGTGATTATGTTCCCCTCTCTTCATTCTTTTCCCAGTTTTGATCGATACATGAATATTAATTGTATAAGTATGCATATTAATTGATATATTGTTTTAAAAAACAAAAGCATCTGCATTTAGAGCATAACATACATATTTTTTTATTTACAAAAAGCTTTAAGGGCTCATGTAAACGAATTCCTCGATAGTTCAGATTTTGATCAAATAACTAAAAATTTCCGGTTACACTATTTCTATACGTACGTGCAGCAGTGTAAATTAACATGATTAGTAAAGATTTTTTTAGCGATCTGTTCACGTTCAAAGTTTAAAACTAGTTTAAAGTGTGCAAGAGAGTCAATATTTGAAGATATGATGTTATATTTCATTTGCCCTTCAACGGTGACATTACGTGAATGCTACGTAATACCCTAAGCCGCAATACGTCAATGGCGCAATGCGCATCCTGTCTGATCTTTCATTCTTAGTTTGTTCAGATATTTAGTTTTTTTTTTTGCGTCTAATATGAAATTGTTGTTGACACAAGAATTTTGTGCAAATATTTAATAAACTTTTTAAAGTGTGTGATTTTCCTAATAAACCTAAACTACGAGTGTAAGCAATGGGCAGGGCGTTAATTTTCTATGTTCAATAAAATTCGCAATTATTGGTGTGAAATCACGTTGCGCCTTGGACATTTTATGAGCGAGTTATCGACCTTTTTGACATTGACGACACGTGTTAAATAGTAACTTTGGTAGTTTAGTTAGATAAAGTCCTAAAAAGTTAAAGAATTTATTTAATATTTGTGTGTATTAATTTGTGTGAAACTCTAATGTCAGTCCTGGCTGAGATTAGATGCTTTTAAATTCTAATCTTATCTACATATAGTTAATTGTAATAACACCAGAACTTCAAAGCAAAAATTGACATAGAATTTTTATAGTTCCAAAGGAGGTTCCAAAGGAATTTCTAAATTTTGAAGACTATCAAAAATAAAGTAGAGGAATATCTCACTGCTGCACAGCGCGTCTTAAATGTTATTTCCTAAAGTTATAACTTCACAGGGTGACCCAATATTAAAATATTAAATAGCAAGTTTTTGCTGTACAGTTTAAAGGAATATCAGCCCACTATAGAGAACACACTTCCAGATAATTCTGTACAGTATATTTGTTAGGTGATGAAAATGAACTACAGAGCAAACGGAAGTTTTGGATGCATCTGTTTTTATATTTTTTAAAAAAGTGGTATCATCTGAAAGACTGTTTAGTAAGCTTAAAAATATTGTATAAGCATATATTAAATTGAGTATTTT
Organism: Meiosimyza decipiens; assembly: GCA_963680825.1. NCBI lineage: Eukaryota > Metazoa > Arthropoda > Insecta > Diptera > Lauxaniidae > Meiosimyza > Meiosimyza decipiens. Next base: position 26,809,475 of record OY804261.1, read on the forward strand.
CGTAACTATAAACAATTTGTAAAAATTTTCTCAGATTTTTTCCAAGAACCCAATTTTTTTCGATAAACTTTATCACGATCATATACTTTTCTTGACAAAATTATGACATAATATGCCATTTTGCATAATTTGTTACTGTTGTTTAGTCCGTATCTGTGGACTTATGTATATTTCTATACTTTTTATATAAAATTGTTTCTATTGAAATGGTTTGTAACGTTTTGACGCAAAATGTACTGAACCGATTTTAAAAATTTCTTTTTTAAAACAACATATTTGTGCTTCAGAAGGTTATTGCATACCTATTTTTTTGGTTTTTAAGTTAAATATCTTTTTTTTAGGACTAAACTTTTGCAGAACCTCTTACAAAAATTGTCCTTTGATTTTGTTTGCTTATGCTTATACTGCTTGTTTGTACCATTTGTATTTGGCTTCCAATTTCAAAGATTAAACTATCTATCTTTAAATTGTTTTTTTCGTGTTACTATCTTTAAATTGTTTTTTTCGTGTTACTTTTGAAGAGAGAGGGGATAGAATGAGATGTTTAAAGAGTAATTTTATTAAGGTCCCACTAGTTTTTTTTAAAAAAAAAAATTATTAGTAAAGTACTAAAAACTACGAAAAATTAAGAAATCACTTTACTTTCTGTACAGATTATATATTGCAAATTTTACTACAAGCCAAATGTCAACTATGGCCTCGCTGTCAATGACATGTGCAACGTTTGAAAGGTCTTTGTCGCTACGTTAACTTTTCAAAGCAACGTCGAGCGTTAGTCAGTCCTTAGACATGTGCCTGAGGTCAAAATATGTATCTATGATATATTTCATATGATTAGTTTATTTACAAGTTACAAGTACAGTAACATGCAAGCCATTAAGTCGAATACCTCATTTGATTTTTTAAGTACTTTCAAATTTGCCACTAACGAAATGTCGTCGGAACTGCCTCGGATGCTCCCGAGACTAAAAACTATATTTGGTTCATGTCGGAATTTTTCGATTTTTTCGACTTCCATCGACTTTTTTTTGTTTTGCAATGTTAATCGAATTTTATAAACTCTTTCAATGTTTCTCGATGCGGTTCAATACCTTTAGACTTTTATAGACTTCTTCGATATTTCCTTACTAACGGCGATTATTTGATGTATTTGTTATAATTCATCTTTTTCGATGCTTGCCGATACTCTTTAGATTATATGATATATTTCGATACTTACCAATTTTAATAGAGTTTTTTGATATTGTTCGATATACTCTTCGTTTTTGTTTGTTCTTTTCGATACTATGCAAGACTTTTCGAATTTTTCGATTTTTCTGATACTTTTGGATATCTACCGACTTCTTCGATTTTCGGTATTTCGCGAAATTTTCTTTATTTTCGGTACTTTTCAATAATTTCTGATATTTATCGCCCGATATAGACTTATTTGAACTGTTCTATATTATACTAGTTTTTCGACTTTTTAAATATACTTCACATACAAAACAATGTTATCGATTAGTATAGAAGAAGTCGACAAGTGTCTAAAAAGTATGCTCCTTTTTGTAATGTCAAATGTGTCCCGCATTCTCATGTGAATTTTGACGCTTAAAACTTTTTTAAGAATAATTCATACGTTTTAGTTACCTATTATAGAAGGATATCGCGATTGTACTTGCTATTAGCACTTACCACCTTAAAAATACGTTAAAATTAACTATAAAAATAATGCCATGTTTACTTTTTTTTAAAAAACAGAAAAAACAGGAAACTAAATACAAAATCATTACTGCTTTTAATGCTAAGACTAGAATCCTCCAAGTTTATACACTTCCTTATGAGGTAACATTTTGTCTTAAAAAACTAAAAATTTTCTGCTACCTTCCTACCAAAATTGGTTAGCTTGGAGATGGCTTATTTTTCTGTGACTAATATGACGAAGTCATCTTAATAACCCTGTACACCAACTGTTTGATTGTTAACGTACTACAAATTGTAGTATACAGTGGTCCACTAGCATAAGTGCTAAGCACACCTTATCTTGTGGGCAACATTTTGCAGCTCAAACTCTTACTTTTTCACTGTCTGAGTTCATTCGAAACACTGCTCTCAATATTTTTTAATCGCTTCTCTAATAACTTCGTTATTCGAAATGCAAAACTATTATTTTCTTGTAGCGATGCACATACAGGGTGTTTCAGGTTACTGAAACTCTACAATCTAAATGAAATATAATTTTACTATTTATATTTTTTTATATGGTCTACAACAAAAATTAAAAAAATGTTTAAAACTTACAGCATTCTTAAAAATTCTGTAAAACGGAAAGAATTACCTGCTATGGTTTTCCACAAAGCTTACCTGGAATAATTTCCTACTGGTAAACCCGATCTGATTGATTTTAGTACTGCACATAATGTTAAGGACCATGTTATCAAACATTGAAACAAAAATTATATTTCATTTAAGACCTGGAACATAAAGTGCACTCTGATCAGACATATACATGGTATAACAGGTTAACCAAGTTTTCAAAAAAAAAAAAATTTCGCGCAATTAAACATGTAGGTTATTAGTTCGATCTATATTGAATCTATTGGGGTTATAAGGCTTATTATTTTCGCAAGAAAAAAGATAATTATACATTTGATTTAATAATTTTGTAAGAATAAAAATAATTTTTTTTGTGTGTAATGAATGGCCGTTGAAAAGTAGCAGGACTTTTCTGTTTTACCAAACTCCTAACTGAATAAAATTATGGAACCAAGTGTAAATAATACCGCTTTGTCACTACCACTCTGGCCCCATGACCTATGTTAACATACAGACGCGTGAAACAAAAACTTATCAACACTAACAAATCATTGTCAATAGAAATTAATGCCACTAACATATATTACGACGTGATACTTTGCCTTTTTTTAAATGATTTGTATGAAATCAATTACCTTAAGTCGAATATCCTCGAATTTTACATCGACCGCACTCGTGGCTCTCGACAATGGAAGGTCGAAATGCCACTATAGCCTGGCAGTTACATGAGTACAAATTCCTTATAATTATTACATTAGGTGGCGGATATATACATATATACCCTTTGAACTGCTTTGCCCCGTATACCGCTTTGCCCCACCTTCCCATATTTTCGTATTTTGTTTCCGATAACTGATACTCGGACTGTAACTTTCAGGCATTGTGATAACTTTTTTATAGAAACAATGTAAAAATAATTTGTATATTATGCATTTCAAAAGCATAAATATCAATATGCTGCAAAACGACGTCATTATTTCTTACTGCTCTTACCATTAAGTTATTAAATTAAATTTATTGTTTACGCCAAGTTTTGTTTATTTTTTATTTAAGAATATTAGTTCCGGCTAAGAGCCTTTAAAAACACGTCAAAACATGCTTTTTTATCACTTTTCTTCTCTTTTCATTTCTGCAACACTTTGCCCCCGCCCTCTCCCATTTATTCCACTTGACCATATGTCAAGTTGTGGGAATTTTATTCCTTTTAAGCATCATTAAAAGATATAAGTACAATGACAACAATTGCAACCTTTAGAACTTTTGAATAAATACGAGAAGATACAGATACTCAAATAAATAGCAAAGCAAATAACAAAATCGACAGTAACTAACTAAAAAATTGTAAACATTCACACTGTCGTATCTACTGGACCACCCAACCATGCCATCATTCCAGCACTCCGATTCAAATCGAATCTACAATTTACACGTTAGCAGCCCCGCAGACACTAGCAACAGTAGCGCGTCTTGCCTTTTATCCGCTTCGTCTGCGTATGATTTGGCAAATTAAGATAGAATAGCCAGGCATTGGGCTCAGTTTCATTCATTAGGTTTTTGACATCGGTTTGTGTCGGTTGTAAACTGTGGAAAATTGCACTTCTCTTTTTTTCTCGCTAGCCTTGCAAAAGACGCAAGTTTCAACGGATTAAATCGGACAGAACGCTTAAGGGATTTTAATTTGTTTTAAGAGGATTAACAGTTGAGACTTGCGGTAGATTTGGCGATTTTAACGAAGGCATTCGAAAAAAAAAAACGCACTCACATACGCTGAGTGTGAAAATAATTTGCTTTTGTTGTTTCAAAATTTAACGTCCCAATTGATTTTAAGGGTTTAACTGTGCACAAAAAAAAAAGTTAAAAAGAGGTGAGCAGTGTAAAAATAAAAGTGAATTTAAAGATCAAAAAAGCGGAATTGCAGCAAAACTAAACAAATCAATTTATCGTTATCGCATTTTTTTTAAAAGTTTTTCTTTATCGAATCGCCTGAGTCACTCATTGTGTAAAAAGCAAAGTTAAAGTGTTGTTCATACTAAGTGCTGATTGGCAATAGAATGTTACCAAATCTATTGTACTTAGTTACGCCAATATAAAATATACCATAAAGCAATTTCTTAAAAATAAGCTACGCTTTTTAGTGCTCGAATCAATTTTTTGCGTACCCGTTAAAATATATGAAAAATGCAGCTGTGAACGGAGCAATATGTTGTAAGAATTTGAAGTGTGTAAAAATTAAGTTTTCGCTAGGGAAGTGCTCTTTGGAATATTATCTGAAATTAGTTTGAGCACTTTGCCATATTTCCACTGCAATGTTCGAATGCTTTGTTTGTGGGACAATTGATTTTGAAACTGCAATGAATAAAACATAGGCTGCTTGAACACACCTCCTTGCCTAAGGCCTAATCTGTGAACTTTACGTGACTTTGAGAGAGTTTACCTTTGGCTCAAAATTTAATATTTTGGTTTGATAATAATTCAAATTAATATAAATTTTTGTTTTGCCTATGTTATGTTCTTTTACTAAACGAAAATATTTGAGAAATGTTGCCAATAATGCTCCCACTCAATTTTTAACCACCAATGTGAATAATTCAAACCAACACCAACCCAGTTACCCTGTGTAAATGCAAAATTAGCATAATTCATCAACGTATTGGACCAAATTTGAGTAAATTAACATTATCAATTTTAGCATCATTAGTTCAAGATTTCAAAAATAAATTATGATGGTACAGTTTAGAAGACTGGACCTGGAAAGAAATGTCTTTCTTTTAATTTGATACCTTTGAAATAATGGGGGGGGGCACTTTATCCAACGTTTAGAAAAAGCAAAAGTTGGCAAATTGATAGCATCCATTGTAAGGACACCATGTCATATGCCATGAATGCTGTTGCAATTTTTATTCCAAAATACCATTAGGAGGGAACTCTCATTGGAAAGTCAGAAGACATATTTTTGAATTATATTTTTTTGGTACTTATTGAAATCGAGTTTTTTTTTTGTTTTGTAAAATCTCTTAAGTACATTTCGTGGGGGGCGCTGAAAAACACGCCCCGAATTAAATAAAAAACAAATTGAATATTAAAATACACTTGAGCTAAGGCTAGGGCTTGGACTTGCCAAGTTGCAAAGAATGAATTCCCGGTTTTCTCAAAATAAAATTACAGTTCCTTCAAATGATAAAAAGTAAAATTTTTGTGTGAAAATTTAATTTTTTTGGAATAAAGTTTCTGCCTTTTTTTTGGCTTTTTCCTCTATTAAAAATAACAAATTGAAGTACATGTAGCAAAAAATCATTCAATTACCGACTTTTTCAGAAATTTTTCAATTCCTACAAGGTCACGCAGCCTTGACATGAAATTTCGGATTTGGGCTTATGCTAACCGAAGCGGAAATGAAAAAAATTTTGGAAAATTGCGCGCTTTAAAAAAAGTAGTAAAAATACGTTTTTTTTTTACTGCAAAAACGGACAAAATTCGAGTTACGAAATAATTTGATTTGAGGTTACAATTTAAGTGTGATGTGAAATGCATTTGATTTTGGTAACCTTTCAATTGCTTGTTGGAAAAATCGCATTGAACATAGAATTGCAAATTTCAGCCTCTGTTACTCAAAATTTTTCATTACTTTTCGATAGTCCTATAGTTTAAGAAACATTGGCAAACACCTCTGCTTTATCCAACAAAAAGATTCGGTTGCACTAGCTTGCGCCACTTCAATTTTATCGACTCTTTTAGATAGATTTTAACAATTCAAAAGCGCTCTACTGTTGAATACCGCTCTATAATCATAAATGTCAGAACTTAGTAATCCCAATCAACTGTTTAATTTTTTGACAACGAAAAGTATTGCCAGACTAAAATTATAATCTCTAATTGAAATTCTCTATATCTCATCTGCCTTACATCTCTTCATGAGAAGTATAGGGCTTTCACAAACTCTACGATCAGCAGAGAGTGCCTTCAATTCTTTCCAACATTTTCCCGATTCACGCTGATATTACGAAGCTAAACGAAGGTAACTTTCGTTTTGTTAATTATAGCATTGATATCCTTATTGGTGTCTCCATTATATATTATTGCGCTGCCCAAATAAGCAAAGTTATGATCTTGTTTCGATGAAAGTCAAATGTAACAAACCCGCATTTATCTGCTCCATGTTATAACGAAGGGTATTAATTTGATCAATTTATGATTTGTTCTGGCGAAAACATAGCTGGTTGCCTCTTTTGAGATTTTCAATAAGGTTCCAATGAACTAGTCATCAGATATTCAATGTACTCCTCAGATTTGCATAAGAACAGTTTGCTTAAGTTCAGCGATAAACTCCGGGGAAGCTTTCAACATTTCGACAATAATACGATCTGCTTTGTTGTTTTTAAAATATTTTATGGTTACCTCCGTTAGTCAAGGCGGGCATGAGGCCAGTAGTTGTGGTATTCCCTTGTGAAAAAATATATGGTTAGTGCTAACGCGTAGAGATGAACGGTTGATGGTCTACGAAAAATATTCTTTCCAACGGATGAGCTGGTAATCTGTAGTAGTGATTTCTGAGGTGCGTCGAGCTTTGGCTGCAAAGTCGTTGAATATTTCTGATTTCTGTTTTTTTAAGGATGATCTGACTTGCTTATTAAGATCGTTATGTATTTGTGCGACGTCTTAGTTCTGATATCTTGTTCGCTCTTCATATCCCATGCGTTTTTCAGCTCTTCTTTTTTTAATATGCTAAAAGGCGTTCGACATCCAGAGTTTTCGGCTTTGCGGAGTAAAGTCAAGTATGGTGTCACTCTCTGTTATAAATGACGACTTGATGTTTTGCTATTTAGATTTTATTGCACTCGGGGGGTTAGTGTCGTAGAGCCATTTTACTTCATTGATGAAGCTTAACCGAATGCAGATATCTAAGTTTATGTAAGGCGAACTTTTTATCTATTGCGTGGGACTGTTAAGTGCATGCTATTTTGAGCCAAAGAAGAGATACAACGAGGATTTGGTGATCAGCTCCGTTGTCGATGCTTCCCCTCATTCCCATGTCGAGAAGGTTATCTTTATGCTTTATGGTCTATCTGATATTCTATCCGGTGATCGGATGAACCCAGGCAGATGTGGAAGCTTGTGCTGAAACAATGTTCCCTGACTCATAAGATTTGCATCACCTCAGAACTGGGTACAAAAGTTCACTGCTTTCCTTTCTGCTGCCAACGCCATGGCGTCTACATGATATCTAACTATCCATTTTTGTTGAAGTTCAAACGTTCTATATGGCAATACGTATGTTGTGTTTTATCAAGAAAATGTGGTTTTGAAGCTATAAGTTCGTGGAATTACTGAGTTTGGTTTCAGTTTTCATTGCAATTGAGTCTGGTTTGAACCAGCATATTTGATGTGCATGCTGCCCAAATAGGGGGATCGGACGTACCGGCATGGTGTTGCCACTTGGAGTTATTTAATATCAACGTTTCAGAATTGATAACGGTTGAGGAATAAAACGCTTTAGGTCGTAACCTTAGTGTTGAATCTGGAAGGAGACATAGCTTATGGTGACCGTATGTACTTTAAGACATCCTGCCTCTAACTTTTTTTAGCCGCTCATTTAGTTCATTGACTGTATAAAAGATAAATTGATGGAGATGTGACTTTATGATAACTCCCTCCCATAGATTCATCTATCGTAAAGTTCAAATTTAATATTACAAAAGAAATATTGGTTGGTTTATTAATAGTAACATTGTAAAAATAAATACAAAAAAGTACTTAACAATTTATAAACACATTATCTTAAGTTATGTGACTTGAGAGTGACGATCGCCATTATGTTCTCTTCAAAGTCTTGCTATGTAATTTTATTTTTAAGATGCTTTTTTTTTTAAAGTACTTATTTGATATCCCATTTTTCTTTTATTTCCAGTCACTGTTCGAATGTTGGTAGACAACATTGCTAGACAACACACTAAGGACTCGAAGTAAATTTGAAACAAAATGGAAAAACACTTAAATATAAGACGAGCAATTATGAGCAGTTGATAAAGACAAAACTTTATTTTCACTACATTGAGAAAAATTTTAAAACCATTTAACAAAAATAAATCATATTTTTTTTTTGTATAAAAAAATAACAATAACCTTCTCTAGCAATTCTTCTACTTCTAAAAGAAAATAAAAGCTTAAATTTATAATTTTTGCAAAGCTTCAAAGAAAAGAAAATAAATACAAATAATACAAATCAACAAATTAAACAAAAAACACACAAATAAATCAGTATCTTCCGTTTTCTTCCAGTGTTGGAAAATTTTGCTATGAAATGCTATGTAGTCAAAAAAAAAAATTAACATAATTCAAGGAAAAAACTCCATACGCGCAATTAAATTTCGCCATTTTTTTTAAAATAAAGAACTTACAATAATTTAAATTTATTGATAGAGAAAAATCTTAAAAATAATAATAATAATTATCGCACAGATTATAACTACAACTGCTTCCTACAACAAAAAAAACAAAATACATAGTCTCAAGCGCATTAAAAGTAAAAATTAAAAACAAAAATAATTGCAATACAAATAAAATAATTTGAAAGTTACATATAACCTTATTAAAAACATATTTAAATTAATAATAATAATTTTATATAAAAACAAAAAACACTGCGTAACGTCGAGCAGTCAAAGAATATTGGTTTTGTGTAAAAACCCTAATTATACAACAACAACAGCAAAAACAAAATGGCACACAAAAAAGAAATTGAATATTCTAATCACGATCTTATGCTAAATGGTGGCACCCCACATCTACTCGGCGACGGCACTTCAATATTGGAACCACATTTTACAGTAGTCGACAGCACCTACATTCCGATACCACAATTCTATGCGGGACGTAGTGTTTTCATTACCGGCGGCACAGGATTTATGGGAAAGGTGAGTTAAATATTCTTAAATCAATTTAGTGCGTTGGGATCTTAGGGTAAACTAATAGTTCCATAAGTTGTATTTTCATTAGAGCAGGTTGTCCAGGTCCAGCCAACAGTTCAGTAGGAGTGTGAGAATCAAAAATTAAAAATTAATTTAGTCTTGCCTAAAAAATACCGATTTCTGGGAGGACGATGTAATGGACGAGTAAGAAAGAATTGGTTCAATCGTTATCTCTCGTACCGAAATGACAGTTTTCAAAAGCGAAATGAACTTTTTAAATGTCGAAGCTGCTTTTAATAACGTTATGACTTTATAACGATGAAAATGACCACGCAATGTATCGTTCTATGTTAGAGCACAAAAAGGCCGAAAGTCTATATTCATTTGAGCCACTTGATGGTGTCACCAAAAGGGTATTGCTGTGGTTATTGATGGTCTGCTAGCAAAATTACATGAGCAGGGTTTCGATTCCATCTAGTGTACAAACGAAAGTTTATATTTAGTTAAGCTCCTCTTGGTTTATCCTGGGTAACGTTAAGTAAACAACAAAAATTTGGAGGCCTAAATAATAATTTTCAATGCCAGGGAATATATAATATAATATTTTTTTTCATCAAAGTATGCACCCATATTCGCTCTCATTTTATAAGTTGTCGACGACTCTCGTCTCGATTTGCTGTTGTCTTCGCTTCATCGTCGCTTCTTTTCAGGTATTTTAAAGTTAATTCCATTAAGCCTCTCTGATAGAAGCTCTCGTCCCTAATGGCAAAAAACTGTGGCAGTCGACTTTCACAAGCTTCTCTTGAGTCAAAATTTTTAACAGCAAAATCTTTCGTCATGGACATGAACAGGTGGTTATCACTTGGTGGCATGTCCGGACTATAAGTTAGATGCATAAGAACCTCCAAGCCAAACTTCCGGACTTTTTTGCGAGTCACTATCGATGTGTGTGGCCTGGCGTTTATCTGATGGAAAAAAATTCCTCTCCTGTTGGTCAAAGCTGGCAGCTTTTGGGCGATTGCTTCCTTCAGACGAAATTGAACCATTTTTCATCACCACTCACCATCAGCTTCAGAAATTGTTTAATTTTATTGTGATTCAGCAGCGATTTGCTGACGGAAATCCGGCTTAAGATTTTTTTTGCGATAACACTTGCGACACTTATACATCGACTTTTTTTCCCAGTCTATGAAAATGTCTGTAAAGGGATTTTTGTGCAATGTTTAGCTCCTGGGTAACCGAAAACGAAAGCAATTTTGACGGTTGGACTCGACATTTTTGAAAATCACCCTTCCAGAGTGTGGTTTATCTTTGACGTCGAAATTACCGGAACGTAACAGCTTTAATGACATGCTAGAAAAATTAAACTCCTGTTTCAGCTTCCTTAAAAGAATAGCATGACAGTCGAATGCCTTGGGGAGTCTAACATAACCATAATATACATATTTTCTCTATACAAAGCATGCATGAACATCTGCTTACTTCGAAAGCCAGACTGCCATTTACTAAGCTTTTACTCCTTTCCAATAATTTTGAATTTGGCTGGCAAGAACTTTTTCAAGAACTTTAGACAAAAAAGACTTATAAGTCTGTTAAAAGACTGGTTTGACGGATTAGCTTTTTTTGGTATTGGGATAACCCTGGTGAATATCCATATGACAGCGAATTGGCTACTAACTATACAACTATTCACTGTATGCACAATATAAGGGAGAAGAAGAATAGTGATGAGCTTTAAAAACTCAGACCATATTTCATCCGTGTCCAAAGCCTCAGCTTAAACTGACCTAATTGCCTCAAGAACCTCAAAAGAATAAACACACGAAACCTAAAACCAGTTATTATCATCATCCTAAATCAAAAACTATAGTTTTGGTTGAAGTGAGTTGGGTGGGGAGAGGTGCCTTAATTCTGCACATTTCAGCAGGACTGAAACGACATCCGTTACTAGACTTTATCTTTAATATTCTTCCATAACTGCTTAGAGTCTAAGTCAGGATTAAGCATGTTACCTATGTAAAGGGTGTTTTTTTTAGAGGTATAGAGCTTCGAATTGAAATAAAACACAAGAAAATCATTTTAATGTCCATCAATTTGGCTTTATTGGAAGGATAATTTTATGCCATTAATGTTTAAATATGATTTCGGGCATGTGGCCGCCGCGGCTGGCTCGAATAAAGCCAATTCTACAGGTCCAATTTTGAACCACTTTTTCGAGCATATGGGGCCGTATGTCGGCAATAACGCCACGAATGTTGGCTTCCAAGTCCCCTAACGTTTCTGGTTTGTTGGCGTAGACGAGCGACTTCACATATCCCCAAAGAAAATAATCCAATGGTGTCAAATCACACGATCTTGGTGGCCAATTGGCAGGTCCATTCAGCGAAATTATGCGCTCATCGAATGTTTCCTTCAATAAATCGATTGTGACGTGCGCTGTGTGGCATGTAGCGCCGTCTTGTTGGAACCACAACTCATCCACATTCATGCCATCCAATTCGGGAACAAAATAGTCGGTTATCGTGGCTCTATACCGGTCTCCATTAACGGTAACTGACTCTCCAGCATTATTTCGGAAGAAGTATGGCCCAATGACTCCATCAGCCCATAGAGCACACCAAACAGTCAGTTTTTGTGGATGTAATGGCGTCTCAAGGGTCTCATGTGGATTCTCTTCACTCCAAATGCGGCAATTTTGCTTGTTGACGTAGCCATTCAACCAAAAATGAGCCTCATCACTGAACAAAATTTTGCGATGAAAATCAGCATCGAGATCAATCTCATTTTCGGCCCATACACCAAAATCACGACGCATTGCATGGTCTCGCGGCTTTAATTCTTGCACAAGCTGGATCTTGTAAGGTCGCAAGCCAAGATCTTTGCGCAAAATCTTCCATAAAGTTGATGGACAAAGCTCCAATTGCTGTGCACGGTGGCGAATCGATTCATTCGGGTCCTCTTCAACATTTTGCTCTACAGCGGCAATTGTTTCTTCGGTGCGCACTGTTCGACGTCTCTGCGGATGCGTATTATCACATAGAGTAAACGTAGTGCGAAAACGATCCATGGTTAACCGAATTAATTGCTCTGATGGACGATTATGTCGACCATAAAATGGACGGAGCTTGCGGTAAACTTCGCGAACTGAACCATTATTTTCGAAATAAATTTGCACGATTTGCAAGCGTTGTTCTTTTGTCAACCTGTTCATGAAGAAATGACATTAGAGTTGCCAGATTTGACCATAAAATGCCAGTTTTATCTCTATTCGAAAAACAAACCTCTAAAAAAACACCCTTTAGTTTCGTTTAGCTAAATGAATTATTTTAATCAGAAGGATGTCTTTTTTGTTGAACCATGGATAAGTTTAAGTTTTATGTGTTTTGTCACATTATGACAAAGGTGTGTCGACACCAAAAAAAAAATCATAATAAAGATAAATTAAGCAGAAAAATGGGCTAAGGCAAGAGACAAATTCTGTTTCTTGTTTGTTTATTTTTGTTGTAACTCCATTGATATTACAATTAATCTTGCACAGATAATAATTTTATTTTCCAATAACTAGATTACTTTTGCACATAGAAACAAAAAAAATTAAGTATCTTAATAAAGAGTTTTGATCACCTAGAGGCATAAAAAGAGACACTGTGCACTGACGCCGCCAGTCTAAGATTAGGTGTTAATCAATTTACACTTAGTTATGAAACACAAATGAATAAAACAATTTTTGATGAGTTTCATTTTAGTAATAAATCCGTTAAAAATTAGATTCGATGCGGATATGGTAAAAAACATTTTTATTTTATTTTATTTATTTCTTATTTAGTTCCCATTTCAATTGAATGAATTGTTTTTAATATCATAAACATAAAATATTTATTACACACATGAACGAAATGTTCAGTTAAAAGCTACACTAAATATTTTAAATCAAGATATTACAACCATTAAATGCTTAATACTCGTATTCATTATTCATTAATAATAATGTTATGGTTAATTAAAAGTAAGAAATAATTGCAAAGATTAATTACAGAATAATAGAGAAGTCGAAAATAAATCAGAAGCAATGAAAAGACCATTAAGTATAGAGATATTAGAGATAATCTGTGAGGAGTGGTTCAAACTTAGTCAGACGTGAATGGAAGAGTTATTATATATAGGATATTTTAAGTAGTTGGGTAGAAGCAAGCCCGGTTTTTCCAAAATCTGGCTCATCTTGAAACCGGTCACTCTTTTCAATGTGTGTACTTAAAATTTGTGAGCTAAGCCTTTAATGACCTATAATTTAAAAACTCATTTACTGAATGCTTCAAAAAGTCCCGGAAAAAGTTATGAAAACTCAAACTTTTTAATAAAAATCGATTTTATTCTTCAATATAGTTCCCTTCAAGGGAGATACACTTCATCCAACGATTCTTCAACATTTCGATACCTTTTTTATAGTAGTCGACGTCGAGGCTCTCAAAATAGTCATCAAATTCGAACTCGACCTTCTTCATTTGAGTAAAATCTCTTTCCCTGGAGCCATCTTTTCAAGTTTGGAAACAGATAATAATCGCTGGGGGCCAAGTCTAAAGAAAACGGTGGGTGGGGCAGCAATTGGCAATTGTCGTGCGGTCGTTTTGTCTTCATTTCATTGTTCCAACGGTCCAATATCGCTACGTAATAGTCACCCGTGATGGTTCTGCCTTTCTCAAGATAGTCGATGAGGATTATGCCATGTGCATACCAAAATAAGCTGGTCTTCAGCTTCCCAGCCACACATTTATAGTATGACGTTTGTTCGGTAAACATTGTTCCATAAAGTGTGCTACCAAGTTCCTTTTCATCAATTGAAGATTTTTTTTCCATGGTAACTGATGCAAATGTTTTATTTAGATGGCTGACCACAGGCCTTGCCTTATGGAATCTATCATGTTCCGAATGTTCCTTGGGTAAATGTTTTTCATTGTCAATAAAGTAGATATATCTACGAATAGTCCCAAATTTGTTTACTGTCAATTTTTACTTGCTTGGCTCAAAACCTGTAGCATTAGACCAGTATAGAAGAATGTCTCTGATATCTTATGACAGATATATGTATATATTAATATTGACATTTGCATCCTCAGTTTTCAACATAGTACAATACCATAAAGATTAGACTCTTCTACGATTCTCTGAACAATTTTCGTTGTAAGTAAATATTAAAATCCTTAAGTTCAGGTGGATATGTAGTATTTTCAGAAAAACAGTCTGTTGAGTATTCAATACAAACTTATTAAAATTCCAAACTAGTCCCCTGGCTTCAGTTGTTGAAGGAAAATAACCCTACGAACATTTGCAGAGACTTTGCTTATCACTGGTGGGTGTTCTACAAATGAAGGATCATCGTCAGGCTCGTCATTTTCCTCTTCTAAAGAATTTTCAAGATCGTGAAGTAAATCAGGGTTTTTAATAAAATTTTCGAAGTTTTCTGCATCAGACTCCTCAAATGGCTCCAAGCGTAATAACCAAGAATTTATGGTATTTACTCTAAGGAAATTAAGTTAGTAATTGCTACGAAGCTACCAGACTATTGTATTGTTTTTCAGGCAGAGGTTAAAGCAATAAAAGAGTTAGCAACCTGGCTGAGGATGAATGTTGTATCCAAAAAGGATAAAAATACTTATTCAAACGGTCAGACAGCTTTCAAATTTCTGGAATAGGTCTTTCTAAACTCACCAGTAGCCCAGCAATGCCGCTCGTCTCTAAATGAGATGGCTCAGCATTTTAACATTCACCTCATATGGGTGCCTATGCATAGGAACATTGATGGCAATTGCAAAGCTGACGAACTTGCTAGGCAGTGGACTACTGCACAAATTCCTCAGGACAAGGAGGGCGTTGGCATGCCATTTGCTACCTGCAAGTTTCTGCTTAAAGATGAGATGATAAAAAATGCTAACAAAAGATGAACTCAAGGATCAACAACTTGAAATAGAACTAGACAAATCTGGCCAAAATGGAATGCTAAGCGTTCGTCAGAACTAATTTCCCGCACTAGACATAGCGTCAGTTGTTGCAGTCATAGCTGGCCACTAACTCAACGGCAGACATTTGGAGTGATTAGGTGTTCGGTCTTTTAACTTCTGTAGAAGTTGTGGAAGAGGAAGAAAACATCAAACATTTTCTCCGCTCTTGTCCCGCACTTGCTAGAAAACGCCACAAAACACTTGGTTCGTTTCTATTTAATGACCTGGATGACCTTAGACAAGTTAGTATAGGTCAGCTATTTAGTTTTATTACGAAAGCTGCTTGGTTCAACGAGAAGGTGTAGTCAGACACACTGTGGTGCTACAATGGATCAGATTTGGCGTAAGTGAGTCGGTCTCGTGACTGACTGCCACTTCTACCTTATTTAATTAAATTAATTAAATGGAACTTTTTTTGAAATCATTTTTTAATGATTTTGTGAACTTAAATAAAACTCAATTCATAATGCCAATACGTTAGTAGTTCAACCAAAAGTGATAACCGTCATGCGTGCATGAATGGCATGTGTCGAAATCATGATGGCGCCGTCATTTGATTGATCCTGCGCGCATGAACGTCTGTTTGATGTATATAAATACATAAAAAAAAAAACTGTAATTCTGACATCGAACAAATTTCCACGAACTTTCACTTTCTCAAAGCATAACTGACATTTCGAATTTGCACCAAAAAGAAAGGATAGAATTCATATCCGTAAACGTGATAACTCTACAACAGCGCAAATTGATCACATGCCGATGAGTTTAAAGTGGTTTGAGCGGAATGTTGCAGTCTTACAACAACATGTATTTAAAAGGTTACAGCCGTATGTTGTAGAATTAATATACAAAATATCATTAATAGAAATAAATTTGCAATAAATTCATAACAATGTCACCACAAACAGCAAAAAAGTCGTAATTAATTAACGTTCACTGAATATGTTTATTTAATTAAAGTAATCGGTCATATGTCACTCAGAATATATTATACATACTTTGAACTCACTGAAACTAGATACCTTCAGATAAACTTAGTTTTAGCGGATATGTATGTATATGGAATATAAAATTATCGAGTTCATAATTTCATAAAAGCATAGGAATGATTTGTCACTAGAAACATTAAAATATCTACCTATGTATATTGACTAAGAAAACCGTGACCATGTGATTCATTTTGTGGTAGTTTTTTCAAAAATAAAAAAATCGGATACTCTTAATAATCATACAAGAGAATCATTCCTTACATTTATTTTTTAGAGATTAACTTCTGCCAAATGTTGACCGTAACTGTGGCTAACATGGTACATTCTGAAGTTTCAATTTTTGATGTGGTATTTGGCGAATAATGGGAGTAATTTTTTGCCTCCAATTTTAATCGTAGCCAGCTTATTCATTTAGAACTTTCACTTTCCCTAGGGAAAAAATCTAGATCACATGATCTAGGCGGATAAATCACCTGTCGGAAGCGTGAAATTAACTATGCACCTAATTTTACACGCAATATAGCCATGCTATATTCGTCATTAATTGTTATGAAAAAAGGTTGGGTATCTCAATTGCAATGCGATTTAAGTAAATTGAAATGGGACAGACTGTTGCGCCTTATTCTAACATTAAAACACAACTTTTTTCCGTTACTAAAAATTTTTAAAAATGAGTTTTAAATTAAGAATCACTCAGCTTTACATGAGGAAAATTGTGCAAAGATTTGTTAAATCTGTCGAGAACAAAATGCTCTATGAAGTCTATGAGAAAGAGAATGAAAAAATAATTTGTTCGTTACAAGTTATGATACTACAGATTCATCAGATAGACTTGCACAAAACAGCGATCACAAGACATGACTTGATTTTGTTTGTCCACTTACTCGTATTTCGCTGTCAATATTGTTCAAGCCAAACAAAACATTTTCAACACCAAATATGAGAAAAAGCAATAAATGCAGCGACTCAACTGTAATCTTAATGTGCCGCCAAAAGAGCAACTACGAGTACTTGAACTCGAAGAACATTTTATTTGCGAGTGCAGCGCTCACCTCCTTTGCTTGATATTTTTTGAGTTGCTTTGATATGTGGTTTTCGTGCCTAAGAGTTCGATGGATTCAAAATCGTTGCAAATGGCTTGATCGTCGTTTCAAGTGCACTCGTGCAGACCTCTATTACGAACAACAGTTCATAGTTCATGTCGTATCAAAGTTTGCAAGTGTGTGAATGCAATACAATAAATTCAGTTAAAAGACTACACTGAATTATATTTTACATTCTTAAACAAAGGGCTAATTTGCCATTGCACTTTGAGCAATTTAGCTCGAGAAGTTACGATTTAGTATGAATTTAATTTGTGGAATTGCTTCATTCATTAGGATTGCTTTAAAAATCTCAATATTTAGAAAGAAAGTATTATTTGCAGCAGAAACTCATTGCAAGATTGGAAAATATGGAGTCTGAAAATGTGAATACCAATATTAAAAATCAAAAGCGAAAAAAAAAATATTACAATATGGCCAAACAATAAAGTATAAGGTATCGAATTTCTAACGTGGATGGATTTGGTGCTAGAGATTTACTAGACTTTAGCGTGAAAGAGTTATTTATAATTGGCATTGTCCCTTGCACTCAAGAAAATTTCGAAAATGTTTCGATTTTTTGGATACTTTGAAGTCAAATGAAATTAAATCAACTACAGCAACCAATCTGAAATAAGCGAATATTTTGATAGGCATTATGTGAGGAACTTAGGGCGATTGACAACTGCTGTGAAAAAGTGGATACGTCGCCAATAAGCAGAGAAAAAATTACCGATTCAAAATTATTTTTCTGAGGTTCTATTTGACTGCGATGCAATATACCTTTGATAAAAAAAACCCTTCGGATGTATATTGTTAACATTTTTAGAACACAAAAATGTGGGCATGGTTCCTATACCTAAATCGATATATCTTTGCACCAAAGGCAGATTTTTTCTACGTTTCAATAAGTCGGTTTTATCGTAAAATTTGAATGAAATCGGACACAAACTCCGATAAAAGGTTTGAGGTAGGAAGCTCAAGTTTATTGACAGTTATTTTTAAGCCCCATGCTTAAACCTAGGAAATTAAAATAGAAGCAATCTAATGTCCATGTTAACGTTTGTATGAGAAACGTTTTAACGATAAAAATGTTTTTTGACTTTTGTGACTCAAAGCCTCTGTGTACTAAGATCATTTCATTAATGTGAACATGATGTTTGTAAAATATAATGTGGGATTTATGGTAGTAGAAGACTGGGTACAGTATTACTGTTGAGTTTTTAAGTCCCTTAAGCAAAAATACGTTCTTGATACTTTCATTTGTTTGAATTTCCCCTTTCATATATAGCTTGCTTGCAATCCTTAATAGAACGCTCCTGGTGTTGAATCTAATGTTAACACACTAGGGTTTAGTCGAAATTAAGGTTTACAGAGTTCTTTTTTTCAAATATTTATATAGCTGCCGACATATTATTGAAGTAAAAACATAAATTTTCTCTCTTTGTAGGTTCTTGTCGAGAAACTACTGCGTTCATGTCCAGAGATCGAAAATATTTACTTACTGATACGACCCAAGCGTGGCCAGGAAGTATCGGCGCGCTTAAATGAATTACTCAATGCACCAGTAAGTTGCGATAAGCTTTAAATTCTAACTTTGCAGTCAGGTTTTATCATTTGATTATTTACTTTCAGCTTTTTGAATCACTGTGCCGCGAAAAGCCCAAGGTATTGGGTAAAGTTATTCCCATTTCCGGCGATATCACCTCCGAAGAGTTGGGCATTTCCGAAAGAGATCAGGTATGTACTGTTGTTATTGCAGGATGCAATAATACTAAGCAATCTAACTGTGTTCTTTCATTTCTTATAGAACCTACTGTGTAGCTCCGTTTCTATTGTATTTCATTCAGCAGCCACTGTCAAATTCGATGAAAAATTAAAGCTATCGGTCACAATTAATATGCTTGGCACAAAACGCTTAATTGCACTGTGTGACCGTATGAAGAAGTTAGAAGTGAGTACTTGCTTGTCCTTGAAATATTATCCTTTTTGAAACTATAATCTCCTGTCAGGCACTCATACACGTATCCACTGCCTACTGCAATTGCGACCGAACCGATGTCTCCGAAGTTATTTATAAACCGCCATATAAACCTGATGACATTATATCACTCATTAATTTCCTTCCCGAAGATATACTGGATGAAGTAAGTTTGATAGATGTTAGCAGTGTTACCCACTTAATTTATATCTCATAATCACTTAGGTCACGCCCAAATTAATTGGTGATCGTCCCAACACATATACATTTACAAAGGCCTTAGCGGAGCAGATGTTGCTCAATGCGGCTAAAAAATTACCAGTCGCCATTGTGAGACCTTCTATTGGTAAGCAGCAGCGTCATTTATCATATCTCACGGAATTAATTCGATACTATGTTTTCTCCTTCAGTTATTGCCAGTTTAAACGAACCATTCGCCGGTTGGGTTGACAACTTTAATGGCCCCACTGGCTTAGTATCAGCTGTAGGTAAGGGTCTTTTTCGAACGATCATGTGTGAAGGCAACTACGTCGCTGATATGGTACCTGTCGATATTGTGATTAATTTGATGATCACAGCCGCATGGAAAACTGCGACCAAAAAGCATGATAATGGTGATAATTTGTCCATCTACAATTGCTGTACTGGACAACGGCATCCAATAACATGGGGTGAATTTGTAACATATGCCATGCAACAAGTGCGCCAACATCCGTTGGGTAAGTGACCAAGGTTTACAGTAAGCCAAGTTATGGTGCAAAAGCTAAGGCTTATCTAAAAAAAATGGTACTTATCAAACAACATTTCTTGTCTTTAACCTAGAGGGCTGTCTCTGGTATCCAACCGGTGTCTTGCGTATGAACCGTACGCTTAATAAGATGCATGGCTTTCTAGTACATTACATTCCAGCCTATTTATTGGACACACTGGCTCGTCTTATGGGCAAGAAGCCTTTGTAAGTGCAAATCGCAACTTTTTTTTTTTCATTGGGTCAATATGGTATCTAACTATTTTTATTGTTTACAGCATGGTGAGCATTCAATACAAAATCGCTAAGGCGGTGGAGTGTTTGGAATACTTTGCTACACATCAATGGCGATTCAAGGATGATAACGTTCATGCCCTTCTGCATACGATGAGTCAAGCGGATCGTGACACATTTGTTTTTGACGTACGAACAATCGACTGGGAAAAATATGTCGAACGTTATGTGCTCGGTTTTAGGGAATTTCTGTTTAAACAACGTCCAGAATCGTTGCCGGCGAGTAGAAAACGAATGATGAGGTGAGTAACATTTAAAATGGGACAATTCAGGTGCGGCCTGCTCGAAGTTATCACAGACTCATATGTTCGATCTCTAATCTAGTCATAGTTTTGGGTACACCTTGCTTGCTACAGATTATTGTACTCGCTGTCGAGTAAAATGATTCTATTCGCATTCTGTGAGTCATCAATAGACTCGCATGAAACAGAGCGATTATACGACATGACTTGACATTGTTTGTACTCTGACTCGTATTTCACCGTCAACGTTGTTCATAGAAAACAAAACATTTACAACACCGAACATGAGAAAAGCAATAAATGCAGCGAGTCAACTGTAAAATCAATTTGTCCCCAAAAGGGCGACAGTAGAATTTTTAAAGATTGATTATATGCTGTGGTTTGTTCTTAATGAGTCTTTTAGCGACACGTTGCTGTTGTTCAAATTTAGCACGCACTAAGAGACAACAAGCCACTTGCTGCCGTATATAATAAGCTACGAGTGCTTGAACTCATATAATATTTTATTGGCGAGTGCAACACTAACCTCTCTTGCTTAGTGTTTCGATTTGATTTGATTTGATTTGTGGTTTTCGTGCACAAGAGCTCGATGGACTTGCAATCGCGGCGAGTGGCTTGATGGTTGTTTTAAGTGCACTTGCGCAAATCTCTATTGCGCATTCGACTTAGAGCTTCCAAACTCGATTCCTGGCATTATGTACTATAATTGATCATAGAGGTTTTCGTGAAAGGTTTTTTCGCTCTTTCGCTTATCTATGTAGCCTGCCATTTTCTTAATCCACTGATTTATTTTAAAAATAGATATTTTTCCTCATAGCTGTCTGTATTGTAAACAGTCATTCTTCTTTATTAATTACGTGTTCAAAAATGTTAAACACATTGATTTGCACTTGACCAACATTTGCAAATATTGAAAAATTTTTCAACCGCGTCTGCTATACCTAAGTTTGTGAACAATGTTGTGAGATTGAAATTCAAATTGATAACAAAAGTTGTTCTCGTGTTCGTCCACAATTGAACATTACCTGCACTTGGCTGAGAAAACTCTGCAGAAAGAGCTCGGACCATTCGCTTCGTAATCGCCTCTCTGTTTTGCTGTCGGAGTAGCTCGAAATTGAAGTTGATTTTGCTAAAATAAATCATTTTTCGGATGAAGAGCATTTTAATCTCGGTGGCTATGTAAATAAGCGAAAATTCCGTATATGGTTATCAAATAACCGACTTGTTTGGACTGAAACTGACAATTTGAGTTCGAGTGAACTGTGGTTCCAGAAAATAGAGCCGAAGTTGGACGCTATTGAATTTTTTTAAAATAAGTTCTCTAACTATCGATAATATACTGCAAATTTGAAGATATATTCCATAAAACTGCTTAAATTGAAAATTATCTTCAGATTGTTTAGACATTTCCTTCTAAGGAATACCAAAAGTGTTTAAAGCATGCCGAAACCCCTGTGTTTGGAAATATTTGACCCAATTTGAAAAAGTCAGAAGTAATCCATGGGAGGTTGAAATCTGGTATCAGCTTCGATTTTTATGCATTTATGCTTATTAAATTACAACCAGTGGTGCATTTACTAAGCTCTCACATGGCACTTTCCACTATGAGACGAAAAAGTACAAACCCTTATGGTGCTAATGAAACTCCTCAACATTATGGCTATCTAGCTTTTAAGACAGCTTTTCAGTCCTTACTCCAGAAGTGGTTCTGGGATGAATGCTGTCATAATATTTAATGCCCTCTACTTTTTTAAAATTTAAATCAACTCTCAGAGGATAGTCGCTTAAATGCTATGCATCGTGTTGTATTGTAAGAGACAGATATAGGTGGAAAGAGGATGATAAGAGTAGTGTTGGGGAACATTTTATTTTAATCGAATAATATCAGAGCGATTAGGAAAAACACTCGCAGAAAGATTATTCCATAACATAATGTTAAGGCCAAAAGACGAATTATCACGATAGTGCGAAGCTCTATCTAGCACCGTTATGATGCAAAATTGTTGGGCCTTATGAGATGCCCGAGCGCTACGAGAGAGTACCCGAATTATGGGAACCAGCTCATAAACTTCTCTAGAGCACAGTCCATTAAAATATCTATAAAATAAGGTTGAACACCCCACGTTACGATGGTGCTCAAGAGAATCAACAGGGAAGTTAATATTCATATCCCCTGGTAATTTTATAGCACGACGCTGAACTCTGTTTAGCAGCTTCAAAGTAGTTTTTCGAGCTCTGGCCCATAATTGCGATTTGTACTTCAGTTTAGGTCCTTTATAGGTGAAATAGACAGTTCCAAGGTCAACAAAAATTTTTTTCTTCCTGTGAATTTCTTCTTTTTTTT
This sequence comes from Meiosimyza decipiens, assembly GCA_963680825.1. Lineage (NCBI taxonomy): Eukaryota > Metazoa > Arthropoda > Insecta > Diptera > Lauxaniidae > Meiosimyza > Meiosimyza decipiens. The sequence goes on from OY804261.1 coordinate 26,832,351, forward strand.
TGAGTATCCGTCAGTATTCGGGTTTATTCTTTCTTTCTGGCAACTCTAGAATTTTTTTGATCTGTTGCTTTTCAAAATGGGCGTATTATAAGTGACGGGGTCATTTTCAGCCAGTTGCTGTTTTTTGAAGCTTGTACATAGATCTTGACACATTGCTTCCGGCTTTCGGTTGGGTTTCTTTTCAAAAATTAGTTTAACCTTTCTTTGCCAGCAGTCTTGTGACAAAGCCAGGCTTTAGGAAACTTTTTGTTAGTTTGGCCAGAAAACTGAAATGCAAAGTTCATGGATACTTTTGTGAATATTTCATAGTGTAATATTGCAAGAGTCTTGTAGCTTGGACCGGTTCAAGGTACGTTCCATACATTAGTCGAAGGTACACGTGAATCACTAAATTTTCAAATATTAAAAAACAATTTTGGCTTGTGAAATAATAAGTTTCTTGGATAATGAACTCAAGGAGAAACATTTTTATTTTTTTTTTCCTTTTGGGAAGAGGTTGATGGAATGTCCTACGCACCATCAGCCTGATCGTCATCAGGAGTGTCAGACTCCCGTAATGGTATACCGACTTAAACACCTCTTATTCAAGAATCCATCCCTTATTGATTCCATTAACTTTGGATTTCTTTGCCAGCATCGGTTTTCTCAATCGGTGTCTTGGCCACCGTTACCTCAATTTGTTTCAATTTGGTAAGCGTTCGGATCTCTCTTCTTCATGTGGATCAACATCCAATTATCTTTGCTTTTCACCATGGTTGGTATTACATCTACTTTCTGTTCAGCTTCTATAATTGAAATGCGTATTTTTCGCGTCATCAATTTCGGCGAGAAGCATTAGGTACCGCTATTTCGTCGTTGATCCTCAACACAGCAAAGTATTACAACTCGTATTTCAATTTTGAAAATTTTCAACAAATTTACAAATCTCGTGAAAACTTCGTCTTCCTCAGTTAAGAACAGAACACAAGCTGTCTCATAAATAGAAAATACAACACCTTTTCAATTTACAATTACTTTATGGCAAACACGAAATAAAGGGTGATGCAATACGAGGTCCCTTCTCCTACTGGGTTGTTTTGACAGCTGTCATGTGCAAAATGACTTGTCCATATGTCGTTTTTATTCAGTATTCAATACGACTCAATCACGAATAGACTTGCTCCTGAACAACGTTTATTAATTGTGGAAACTTACTACCAAAATCAGTCATCAGTTAGAGAAGTTATAGAGCTCTTCAACATCAATTTGGTCGTTATGAGCGTCGAACTGAGCGCACTATTCGTAACATCATCACCAAATTTCGAATCAATATTTTTACACTTTTGGAAATTCATCATTCAGCCAGAGTGCATACAGCCCGTAATTTTGAGAATATTTTTGCAGTAGCAGAGAGTGTTCGTGAAAACCGTGGGCTTTGGGCATATCTTGAGGCGTGATCTTGGTCTGAAGGCTGATATTGGTTTACGTTTTAATTTCGGCTTATGAGTCTTACAACAACTTCAAATTGATCCATTATGTTATCGAAAAATTGTGTTTAGCGACGAAGCTCATTTCTAGTTGAACGGCTACGATAACAAGCAATCCATAATCAATCCAAGAGTTTCCAATGCGTTCCGATAAATGAACTGTTAGGAGTGGTTTATGTGCAGGAGGTATGATCGGACCGTATTTCTTCAAAAATTCGGATGGAGCCGGTCTTACGGTCAATGGTGCTAGCTACAGAGCAATGATCAACCATTAGTCGACTTCTGGTTTCAACAGAATGGCGCAACATACCATACAGCTGGAAAAACAATCGCTTTATTGAGGAAAACGTTCGATGAAAAAGTCCTCGCAAGAAATGGTCCTATTAATTGGCCACCAAGGTCGTGTGATTTGACGCCATTGGATTACTTTCTTTGGGGATATGTGAAATCACTTGTTTATGTCGACAAACCTGAAACCAACATAGAGTTGTCGAATATTGGACCCACAGAATGGACCATTAAAGATCTAGTAGTGGGCAACATTTGAACGAAATAATTTTTAAACATTGAGTTGTAGGAACCGAACTATCATTCCAAACAAAGATTTGCATCAGTTTATGTATTTTATCTAGAAAACAAAGTAGGAAGGTCTAATTGGATCACCCTCTATTTCGATCAATCGGTTCAAGGTAAATGCACTTCAAATTTTTGTTTCAAAATAATTTAACAGTTGTTTCTATACATTCCGCCGATTATGGTTCCTTCAAACCTTTTTTCCAGAAAAAATTTAACATTTGCGTAGAGGTGTTCATAATATGTAGTTTATATCACAGCAGTCTTCTGGGAACTTTGTCAACAGCCTTCCTGATTCCGATTTCAATTCTTTCCATTTCAGAACTATTGTCGCCGATATTATTTTTGGTGTATTAAATGGTTTCCTGTGCAATTACAATGCATTTTAATAATTTTTTTTTGCTTTCAGATTATTTTATCTGCACCAGCTCACAAAGTTACTGGCGGTGATTTTCACGTGGCGCTTCCTGATGTCGCGTTCGAAACGTTTGAATGATTTGTGGACAGCCTTCCTGCAGAACGTTATTAAGATGGCTCGACTCGTACCGTTTTTGTAATAGAAAGACACATTTTAGTTACGATTTTTTTATACAAAATTAAAAAATATATAAATATATATATATAAATAAAAATATATATTGAAAAATATTTTAAACTAAAAATGAATAAATGAAATAAAAGACCCAAAATTTATATATAAATAATTGATAACAAGATAAGAAAACATCTAATATAAATTTGTAAATGTGAAAGAGAATAGTTTGATTTATATTAATGAAATATGTATTTTTATTTTTTATATATGATTTCACAAAAAAAAAAAAACTATTTGTAAATTAATATTAATTTTTATTTGTAAAAAAGAGACAAACAGAAGAAATATTTAACTTTTATGTACATTTTATACTTTAACGCATGTAATTATTTTAACAAATGTTTTTATTGTATTTTATTCCTTTACAATATAAAATACAGCTTTTTTGATTTGTTTCATTTTAATGATTTGCTGAGATTTAAAAATAGTAAAATTAATTAAAAGAAAAATAGTGTAGCTGTTAGCATAAAAAAAAACTGCAACAAATTAAACTATAAATTATTGATTCTAAATAAAAATAAATATGAATTAAGTAGTCTAAAAATCAATTGATCAATTTATAAGAATTCATATGAAGAAACGCTTGTTATTTGTTTGAAAAATAATAAGTAAATAAAAATTTAGAAAATATATAGTTTCAAATTTTATAAACAATTAATTATTCCAAATGAAAATCAATAATTACAATAAAATAATATATAATAAATTGTATAAAATTATTAAAAAAGTAAAGTAAAAACTTCAGCATAAATAACTAAAGTAAATAATTAATTGAGTAGAAATTTATTTGAAAATAAAACGCAATTGGGAATAGAAACATTTTTCAAAACAACTAGCAACAAAACAAAACAAAAAAAATAAAACAAATTCAATTTAATAGAACTTAAAGTTTAAAACAAATAAATATAAACATTAATTCGAAAAAAATTCATTCCATCCAAAAAGTAAAAAAACAGCAGCAGCAAAAAATTACAACAAAAAAAAAATCAAATTTCCTACCACACTTCAACAGAGCCTAAGTCCAGCAAAACACAAATTAACACAATTTTGAACTGTTCCACATTCCATATTTCACTCTGTTTTCATATTAAAATCAAAAACAAACCTGCAAAATTATGCATTTTATGTGTTTTTTTCACTATTTTGGTTTGCTGTTGTAATTCATTGATTTTGATTAAACATATTTTTTGATTATGAAACACATTACAAATTTCTGCATATATTGTTTCTATTACAAACTGTAGTTCATTTTTTAGTTATAAGCAAATAATTTCATTTTAATTCAAGTTATGTAAAAACGTAAAATGACATATTTTTAATTGAAAACAAAAAAATTAATAAAATGGGTTTGTGATTGTGTTATAAAATAATATGCATTAAAAATTTGTTTTTAATATTTAGGATATTTTAGTTTTAGCTCACTGTTAATACGAGTACACAGCATTCTGAGAAAAAAATCATTTTTCCCTCAAATGATAAAAAGTCAATGATATGGTAAAAAAATAAAAAACGTCGATTTCCCATCAATTTGAGACATTTTTGGATTCCTGTCAGGCCGCTGGTACAATGCAAACACTCTCTTTGACGGTATCATTTTACTAGTGTGTATTTTAAAAGTATATTGGTCGGTGAAAGCATATTTACTAGTTTTAAATGAGCTTAAACTGTAAACGGTTTTCACATTTGAGGTATCTTTTGAAATTTACTAACATTTTTTTACAGGTTTTAGATCACACCGATATTTTCATTGGTATGAATTAAATACATTCCGTTTAGTTAAAATAGATCGTTACACGATTGAACATTATTATAACATTCGTTATTCGTTAATTGGGCCATGAATGGGGTTCAAACCATTTTTTCTTCAAATTGTTTGTCAAACAATTTGACAGCTCAGCTCAGTACATGTTCAATTTTTTCATCAAATTTTAGTTTTGTTCCGTCCACCGAAGAGAAAACATCTTTGTGGCGGACAAATTATTATGTTCATGAAAGTAGATATGTTGATGAAAAAGAATTTAATTTTACCTAAATTAATACCTGATATAATTTTCAAGACCACAATATCAATCGGTCATTTTTAAATTCATAATTTCTTTGTTTAGTTGGTAACATACTAAACAAAGAGATAAAATATACAAGCTAAAACGTCTCCGATAATCGAAGCAATAAAAGGTTATTTGGTTCTATCGATACTTCAGTATAAAATTAATTTTAATTAAAACTTTTATCCCTTAATATTACAAACATTGGCTCCTCTAGCCACCGTTAAAACAAAACAATAAAAACACCATTCTAATATGTTAAGTACCATTTCATTATCCGCGGGATGTGCACTCGTTGAAATGTTTTATCAAGTGACAAAAATGTGCTAGCAAATTTGACGAGCGCACACACCATCAAAATGTTGGTCAAATTGTTTGTCAAACAAGCAGAAAATCAAAATTTTTTTTGTTTTCCATCAAACAATTTGACCAACAATTTGATGAACATCATAGTTGAGATTCTCATCAAACTCCATGTATGACCATCTGTACGCCCCTATAGAAAAAGAAGAAAATGAGAGTTTTTCAACTAAATTATAAGAATTTATCACCAAGATCATACGACTTAACACCATTGGATTTCTTCTTATGAAGTTTCTTGGAGATTAAAGTCTATGCAGATAATCCTCAAAATGTTCAACACCTCAAAGAAAAGAAAATCGAGAAAATATCACTAATTGGACCATCACCATGCGAAATAGTTATTCACAATTTTGGTAAGAGATGGAAAACGTGCCGAGCTAGTAGGGGTCAGATGAACGACATTCTTTTTTTATTATTACCCGAAACCAATGTACTTTGATTTGTAATAAATAAAGATTTCACACCATTTGTGTCTTTTATTTAAAATTTAAATAGATACCTCAAATTAGAAGACCCTATGTATACATAATTAAGTGTTTTATATACTAAAATCATGTTCTCATGAAGTAGGGTACTCATAATATTTTTCCATTAGAAATGGTTTTATATCTACATTTTGATTTTAATAAACATACTCAAGTAAAGCTGGAGATTTGTTTGGGACCGGAGGCTCCAACTGTTTCAAACAACATATCTTCTATTTATATTTGTTTGAACACAAGAAGGACTTATATGCACGTACGATAATACTATACACAAAATTAATATTTTTATTGGCATTATTATTGCAAAACCAAGGCAGATCGTCCTATTCGTAAAGTTCAACCTTGATTTTCAACAAAATACATATCTTTCGCTTTGATTTTCCGAAGCACGTCCGGTTTTGTTTTAATCCAATTGTAATAATCAATGCACGACATGCTTAAATTGATCTCATCGGTCAGAATGGTTTTCAAAGTTTCTACTTTTAACTAAGATTCTTCATCTGTCCACATCTTGTTCGTGGAAGCGAAGACTCGTACCATAAAGTAAACAAAGAACATATTCTACTTTTGCTGCCATTTCAGTTTCCAATTGAGTAAATATTTCAACCCATCGTTTCGGAACAAAAACTCTCAAAACTTGGAAAAGAATTGATATGGTAATGCCTTATTTTGCTATTTTTTTGTGGAACAGTTTTGATCAGAATATCAACGTAAGGGTTGACGAACACAAACTAACAAGAACAAACTGAGCGAGATGATCGTTAACTTTCAAGAGAAATGCAAAGCTTAAAATCAATGGAAATAAAACAGGATAGCTACAGGATACTAACAAAATTTTTCACAAAAATACAGGAGTCATTTTTTTACAGGATATTCGCTGAAAATACAGGGATATCCTGAAAAATACAGGATAAATGGCATGGTTACCAATATTGTATATATCGTCGCTCTCGGGTAGAAAGGCCCTAACTCATTTTTATCTCGAAATTGACTTTTTTACCGATAAATCGATAACCCAACGCTATATTTTATCGATAGTGGTAGCGTTAATTAGATAAAGGTCTGAGCTAAAACGCGCGTGCAAAATCTTCTCCCTAATACCACAGGAAGACGAGTATAAAAAGACAAGAATGGAAATGGGCAAATCCATGTTTACATTTATGTTCATAATCCTTTATCGACTGTATCGATTTAAAAAATGATGAATTCATGTTATAGATAATCGTAGGGGTTATAATTATTGTATTCAAAACTTTATGTAAGTGCTGCCATTTTCAATATGTGTCGATTATGCCAATTTTTGCTTCAAATATTCAAGTGTCAAAAAATTATTGATGCAAATCACATTTGAATAATTTCTTGACATTAACGTTTACGTCATAACCTTTCCTAACTGATCCATGAAAAATTTTGGAAATTGCATTTAACGAAACCTCTTAATTTGAGGTTTTAAAGTTTTTTCTTCTACTGTGAAATTTCAAAAATATAAGTTAAGGTCTTTCTACCCAAGAGCGACGATATGTACACGCACATACTTTTAGTAAATGTTTATTTCATCCATATAGACGTACTTCCGTTACTAGCCAACACAAGACGAACCAATAAAAACTAAAAAAAAACGTTAAAAAAACGAATAGAAAATTTGTCTTACATCTAAATTTTTGGTGTTTAACATAAACCAATACTGCGACTAGCTATTTTAGGGGATATACGACAAAATTCACTGGAAAGTGATAGGCCGAAATAGATAAATGATATAGAAAGAAAACATAAATCTGCATCCTCAATTAAAAAAAAGTGTTTTGGCGTTTACGTTGCATTTTTTAAGGTCATTTCCTCCCACTTAATTTAATTTGTGCAATTGATAGTTTCAGTGAGACTGACAATGGAAATTAGCGTCAGTCTGGCTGTGAGAGGTCGAAAAAAGGTTTCGCTCAATAACTCGGCAAGTAAGCCACATGCAGATAAATTTGGTAAGACCAGTGTTGTAAAGCAGATGAATGTAAAAGGTACAAGGTAAAGACCTCGCACGTTTTTGTATTCCGGGCATCTAAACCTCAAATAAAATTTCATTTGTAATCAAATAGGACACAGTAGCTTTCAGAACATTTTTCAATTTTATAAATTGAATATAATATGAATAAAAATAATATATATTAGTTACATAATTGGTCATGTTTGGTACATTTTAACGCAATCGTTGTCCATAGCAATGCATAAATGAACTTTGCATTTTTGACACCTAGCCCTTGTTCGGCTGATACACTTCGGGTTGCGACATCTTTTGACTGTTCTAGCCACCATTTCGAGAAATTGATCGTATGTGTCGTTCCTTACATCTTCTGGAGCATCATGAAGCCTATAGTTAGTGCCAGGTAATCCTTAGATAGAAACATTCTTCAGGTGGTGGATCCTTTAATTTAACCAGCATCTCGCCGATTTCTTATACAAAATCTTTAAAAAAATTCCAAATTTTTTTTGGGTATCCAACAGGAGCAGCATCCTCTCTATACTCCATCCAGGAATTCAGTATTGCTAGGTCCAAGAAGTTGAAAACAATCTTCGTTGGCCATTTTTTTGTTTTTATTTTATTCGATAGCACTCTATCATTTGATCACCAATATCTGCACCACATATATTTACTTTGTAGTCCTCAATTTTGGACGGTATTGGTATTGTTAAACGCTGTTTTTCATTTCGCGACTAGGGATTTATTTTTCCGACAAGATCTTTTCCACATTTTTTGATGCAATTATAAGCCGCTCCATTTCACAACTGATACTTCGTCATTCTGCACATATTGGCTTATTACACTCCATTCGATATTTTTGTATTGCGGTATATGTAGTTGATTCCCAATCGATTTCGCATTATCGTGCCTTTGGTTTTGAAGCCACATTTTCAAGAAGTGGAATGGACGCAAAAAACCGATCGAAATAAACGTGGCTGCCGATTGGCAATTTTTTTCTTGAGACAATTGAAGATCCATGTCCTGGCCAATCGTCTGGAAACGTTCCAGCACCTTGAAAAGCTCAAGATCAACGATAATTTCATTGGAAGTTGCACAAACTATATTCTTCAGTGCAATAGGTCGGGGTTTTGACCTTATGGTTTGCCGTGCTGAACACCTACTGTGAATGGCACCATCTGCTCGCCTATTGAATATGAAGTAATTTCTTTTGCCAGTTAATTACATTGCCGTTTTGTCATATCTATAACAGGCTGCACTCTCCAGAGTTTATATGTTGTACTTGTTTTACTGGTATCCACAAAATATATTAAATTTCTCATAGCTGCATTTCTGGACATTGAACTTGAAATTATGTCGTTCCGAAAATGTGTGCTCGAGTTCATTTTAATTTTGGGGTAGCCTAAGCAACTCATTATAAAAGAACAGTCAATTTTTTCATTGTGTTCTTGTGAGCGAGAATTCAGTTCCAATTGTTGAAATTGCATACATTTTTGTGTATTTTACAGCCTCTTCAAAATTATATTTGGTTCTGTGTTGCGTTGTAACAAATCTCAACAACCAAGCGCAATGGGTAAATTAGTATTTCAAAAGTCTTTGCTCTTCCAAACATCCCTTCTTGGCTGATTTGACATTAGCTTAACTTTCTCGTGGGCACTTTCTAACTGGACTCAACAACTGGGAAAATTATTTTTGAAAACCCAGAAAAATCACAAAAATAGCACATTTCTTCACCTAATTTGTCATCAGATTCTTCATCACTTTTAAGCACCATGGGTTTCCAACTAACATCAGCTTGTTCGTCATCATCAGAAAAGTTATCTTCTGAATTTTGAAGGATATCAAGAATCCGTTGACTCACTGCCAAAGTTGTATATTTCACCAGTAAAAAATCATATAACACAAATGTGAGCTTGCTTTGAAAACTCGCTTTGTGCCCAAATAACACAATTGTGTTATCTGTTTTTAAGTTCTCAGTAAATCAACAGAACTCATGACTATACCGAAATTATGCATTCCCAAACGCAAGTACCTACCGTTGTAATCATTAAACCGCAAAATATCCTAACAAACCTAACCTGTGTGTACTCACCCGCAGACATGCTTCCAGTCTCTTCGAGGCATGTTACGAAACTTCTCAGTGTCCAAATCAACACATAACACAATCGATGCTTTTAGGTCTTCACTTCAATTTGGAATAACTTACTCAAAAATTTACTTGGAAATCACATATCACAATCGTTTCGTTTAACTTGGGTCTGAAAGCTTCTCCGCAAGCAAAGCGTGGTCGGCTTGCACCAATAGACGTGCCGCTTTAAGTACAAGGTCAAATATTTTCCAGTCATATATGTAAGTGTATGACTTTTTCGAGAGGAAAAATAAATCTAAAGCCAAGATAAAATATTTTGATTTATGTCCCCAATATAATATAATTCAATTTATACTATAAATCGAAGTTCTAAAATAAACTGTTTCGTTTCAAAGATAAATCATCGATTTTAGATTTGAAATTGAGATTTCAATTTTGAATTTCTTTGTCGTTTCTTATTGAATTTTGATGAAAAATGCATTTGTGCAAATTAAAAACATTATGTGTTAAGAGTAACTTTTTAACACATTTAATTTGTTGCTGTCAATTTTCGATTTTATTTTTAAGAAAAAAGAGGAACAAGAAAAAGTAATCACGGATTCGAATCCGAACACTATACCCACTTTGTTGGAAAATTTGATGACATCTTTAACTAGCACCATTTTTTAAATCAATGTTTTTTTGGATAGGCAACTTAAAACAAAAGACACCAATCCAGTTTTCAATATTAATAAAAATCCTTTCAAGAACCTCTGTCTAGACATATAGGGCTATTGTAATCCGTTCACAGATCGTAAAAAAAAATGTTTTTTTTTTTGAACCGCTCTAGTGTATACTTAACGGAAGAAGTCAAGCACTCCAGTCTTGTCGTAGCTCATGATCACTTTCCTGCATTTCCAAATATGTTGTAGACACTCCCAATTCTTGTGCAAGGCGTCGATTAGAGGTACCCTGACATTCAGTAACACTCTGCCTCACTGCATCAATCTTTTCTGGCGTACGTTGTTGCCCAGTTTTTACTTTATCTCCCAGTGTATAAAAATTATTAAGATTATTCATTACACGCTGAATGGTTGATTGACTTGCTCCGCACATAATTAGCAATAAAAAATTTCAACATTTTCTTATATTTTAATTTCTACAAAGATGGCTCCAGGCCCGTGCGCATGGAGAGATTTTGGGGGCTTAACTCCCCCATTGAGAATTTTTGCACATTGGTTTTATTGGAATTTAAATGCAAATTCAAAAAGACGCAAAAAAAGCAAAAAATTCACTTTTTATGAAAAGAAAATTAAAAATTCTATTAAACTCACATATAGAAATAGGTATAAAAGGTACAACAAATGATGCACTTAAGAGTTTACTTATGTAAGTATATACTTTTCTAATTATACCCATTTTGTTGAGATCGGTTAATCAGTTGCTAGTTATAGTAATTTTTAGGAAATTCATCCGCAACTTCCGATATTTCACATACCAGATCCAAGCATTCATTAGAAAAACGATATTTTGGAAGGAACATAAAAATTTCGACCTAAACTAAATACCTTATGAAACCTTATTTGATCTTGTTGGTAAAGTTCTATATAAGCTCTTATCTGTTCGTGAACAAATGCTGTAACAACATACTCTCCTTTTTCACGCAGCGATGTTTTAAGCCATAACTTAGATTAACAAAGTCCGAAGATCAGTTGAACGGTTTTGACTCAATATAGATTGCTACGTCGAAATTAATGTTTGAAGAGATTTGCAGGAGTTTTTCAGTAACTCGCAGAATTAGCTTGTTACATAATGACAACTAATTATCGAGTCAGAAAATATGCATTAGTCCGGGAGGTAGCGTTGCATTTTTCGAAGCAATTTCCTTCCGCTTAATTTTTTTTTTGTAATTGATAGTATAAGTAAGACTAATAATCGAGCATAATAAGGGTCAGTCACCAATAACTCGGAATGTAAGCCCCAGGTTGAAAAATATGTCAAGACCAATATTGTAGAGGAGGTATAGGTTCATCAATTTTATGTCTGAAAAATTTTCGTATGACAAGATTTGACCCACTTTTCATAAATTTAAAATTATAATTGACCATCTCCATATTCGAAAAAATACGATTTTTATGAGAGGACCATTTCACATACGAATTTCATGAAAAAATCCGGGGCACCGGAACTTTTTATGAATTTTGTAAACTAGTGCAATTTCTTACACTGGTCAAAATTTTAATTATAGCACGTGATATTAAACTCTGAGACGCCTGCAGCTCATACAAATATAACATTTAAAATACAATACTGATTAGAGTTTTTTGATGCAATGCAACAAGGTTTCAATCAAATATAACAAATGATATGAAAGAGCTTTGAAAAATTTGAAAGACAGGCCAGAAATTGTTTAGACCATAGATGGGCAAAATTTTGGAAGCAGGAGTTATTTACAACAAAAGCATCATAATGGACAATTATAATAACTGAAAAAAAGCCCGCCATAAAACCAATATCGATAGCAATTCTCAAGAACGTGTTTGCTGCAAAGAGCTTAAATCAGCTCATTTTTCCTATTTTTCCCATCGCTGGTCTTAGACTGGCGAGGGAAAAATTGGATGTGGCACCTTGCAAACAATATTGCGATAAAAATAAAAAAAGTTGGTTTTTTAGGGCTTTGCATGTTATTGAAAATCGGATTTATCTCAAAAAACGGAGTTGATTAAGAAAAAATGGTGGGCAACCAGTCAGCCAAAATCACTCAGAAATATGAATTCAGAACTTGCATCTGTGTAATGCAAATAAATCACATACAAACAAAGTGAATGGCTCGGAAAAATACTACATAAATAGTGGGGTAATTTTCACTGATTATACTGGAATCCAAGGCAGTCGAGAAGAAATTGGGGCCCAGTAGTAGTCATGTATGTATGTATGTTTCGTAATCGAAACTTCATTCATATGGAATTTATATTTTTACAACACTATATACATTTCTTGCTTTGGTCGAGGAAAAACATTGATAACCTCAGTCAAATTCAACTTCATCACCAATTCCCAAGGATTTTCAGACAAAGACAAAGTTCTTAATCTTTGCGAAAACGCAAAAAGTGCGCTACGCACTGGCAACTGAGATTGGAAAAGTGCAGATTATGCAATAGGAGATGTTAACGCTGATTCAAAGTGAATATGTACTTCTGAAAAAGCACGGACTCTTTCAAAGAACTGCGTGCCTGGGAGCAATCCTCCCGTTGCCTAACCCTCAGTCGACCGGTAAATGTTGTCAAATTCACGTAGCACGGGGGCTGTACCTAGAAAAGCTGTATTGAACACGCGTTTGAAGTAAATGTTAAAAAACTCGGTACATGACAACACTTGGTGATACAAACTAGCAATAGAAAAACTTCAAAATTATTATGGCTCGAATTTTTTTTATACAAGCGAACTTTTGAATCAAGATATATGCAATTACATTCAGTATCTGTGGTCTGTTAACAGAAACAAAAATTTTTCAAATGTTATGTCAAACTGCCTGTTAAAGTTCCAGTTAATATTCAATTAAACATTTTAAGACTGGTTGGTTGTGAAACAATCATGTGCTGAATGCCTTTACATATCGCACGCCTCATATACATGTAACACCCTCCCAAGTTCTTGCTCAGCCTCTTTAATTTCTAACATTTTTTGCTTCTGTTTTGGCATAACGTAGAACATTATTATATTTTAAGTCAACAATTACCAATTTTAGATAATAGAACTAAGCACTTAAGACTAATATTTGCTTAATTTATACTCGTATTTAAATAGTATAATTGATTGACTTCTACAACAAACAAAAACGACGCTGTGATAAAAGTTGCAGGAAGTAGTATCGGCACGCTAATTGTTTACTTCAATATCTCTATTATAAAATTAAATTTCTTTACTTAAGCCTACTAAGCTTTGAATATATATTTATACTTTAGTAAAAGCAACTTTATTTATTTTCATGTTGAACAAATGTTTGATGTTAATTCATGAAATGTATTACTGGCTGTACGCAGTAAAAAATGCTTCGAATTGACGAATGAAATAAAATATCAACAGCAGTTAAATGACTTCACCACAAAGCAAAGAGCACGGTGCCTTGGCATAGGAAATGATGTAAAACATATTCAATGGAATTTAGGAGTACCCAGAGTATTGTGGTTTCTACAACTACAGTTGAACTTTTTTGAAGAATGGCTTAGACATATATGCAGCCCCTTGCAAATAAATTTGTCGTGCATAAATAAGAGCTGTTTTTACAAATTGAATTTTTTGAAATTCCTTTTGATAGTTAGACAATTTTCAAACGTAATGTTGAAAAAGCGTCGACAGCGCATCAATTTTTCTAAAATTCACGCTTGTGAATTAAATCATTTCTAGACTAACAATCGATAATACTTTGCTTTTACGTAGCCGCCCTTTGGTATAGAAAACTAAATATGAGTATTCTTGATTAAGATAATCTCATCTCGGTCCGATCGCTGTTTGGCTATGGTAGGGATTGAGATAGGTCAAAACCGACTTGCGCTTACACTTACTACCCATATTAAAATAAAATAGAATAAAATAAAGTAAAATTAAATAAAATAAATAAAAATAAAATAAAATAAAATAAAATAAAATAAAATAAAATAATTTAAAATAAAATAAAATAAAATAAAATAAAATAAAATAAAATAAAATAAAATAAAATAAAAAAATAAAATAAAATAAAATAAAATAAAATAAAATAAAATAAAATAAAATAAAACATAATAAAATAAAATAAAATAAAATAAAATAAAATAAAATAAAATAAAATAAAATAAAATAAAATAAAATAAAATAAAATAAAATAAAATAAAATAAAATAAAATAAAATAAAATAAAATAAAATAAAATAAAATAAAATAAAATAAAATAAAATAAAATTAAATAAAATAAAATAAAATTAAATTAAATAAAATAAAATAAAATAAAATAAAATAAAATAAAATTAAATAAAATAAAATAAAATAAAATAAAATAAAATAAAATAAAATAAAATAAAATAAAATAAAATAAAATAAAATAAAATAAAATAAAATAAAATAAAATAAAATAAAATAAAATAAAATAAAATAAAATAAAATAAAATAAAATAAAATAAAATAAAATAAAAGAATATAAAATAAAATAAAATTAAATAAAATAAAATAAAACAGAATTAAATAAAATAAAATAAAATAAAATAAAATAAAATAAAATAAAATAAAATAAAACAGAATTAAATAAAATAAAATAAAATAAAATAAAATAAAATAAAATAAAATAAAATTAAATTAAATAGATTGAATCTGAATAGACATAAATATAGGGCAACATATAACCATGGCTAGTTTATTTTTGAAAGCGTGGAAAAAATAGCTCTTTCCTATAATAGTTTTTTAATACTAAGTATATTAAATACCAAAAAGTTGGTCGATTTTTAACCACCGGGCGAGCTCTAGTTGAGGATAATTCAACCAAGCCTAGAGTGACTGGGAATGGTTCAGACAAGAGCTAGACAGAAGATGGACAGATATTAAAGAGAAGGCGTGGGGAAAAGACTTAAAACTGTTACATTCAGTTGGGAGTGTCAATTTTTTCAAGAGAAAGTTTTAAAACTTTGTATTCAAGATGCTCTTAAAATACGGTAAGTTATGAACAAATTATAGCGTTAAGTATAAGAGGTAAGTATTGAATGTTTTTCGATAAAGCATAGTAGAGCACCACTACCGCTGCTATCTCACAAGCTCGTGTAAATAACAATTTTACATACGCTGTAAGTTCAAAAGCGCAACATAAAAAAAAGTCCAAAGTGTGACATTATTATACTATGAATTTTTTAAACGCTTCTTTGAAACGTTTCCGTTGAGAAATTTTTTTTTTAAATGGTTAATTTTTTTCAAAACTTTGTTAATTTTAGATTTTGAAATTCAAGTTTAAGTAACGTACCTCGGTTTACAAATTGATGACTAAAGGGAAAAGATAACTTAAATTGATCATCCCTACAAATCCACCGCTGTAGGACCGGACCCTTCCAGAAGTACCTTAAATGCAACCCTGATATATAGGAGAAGATTTAAAGAGATGGCTTACCAACTTCTTATGTACTTATACTAGAGTTCGCCCAGTGGTTGAAATTCAACCATTATAGTGACAAAAGAAAAACAAAAAATACTCTTTGGTATTAACCCACTGGCTTAAAATGAAACTATTTTTTGACATCACTTTCATGAATAAAAATCATGGTATCATGTTGCCCTATCCCTTCATTAGAGTTCTATACACATATCTCCTTACCAAATTGCATTTCCTTTTAAAGACGGTTCCATACCCTTTAAATAACTTAAAGTATTACGTCACCTTTCTTAAAGTTCAGTCTATCTCCAAACCAAATTTTATCAAAATTAGTCTATTATTCTAGCCGTGGAAGCGACTATTCCTGTAAGAGTCGTGGCACCGCCTATAATTAAACAAATACGTTCTGTATGGCGCTCCTCATCACAACCATTTCAAAATTTCATCATCATAAGCGATTATGTTGTGTTATGACCGTTCAAAAGGGATGGATCCCTCTTGCAAATGCCTATTTACATTTACCTTCTAGTAGTATTGGCAGTTGTTCTCTCCAGAAACGCAAATATTCAGCGTCGTCTTAGCTTGATGGCAATGTGTTCTTATTATCTTCCCATTAAAAACCCCACCCAGTAATTAATTTTAAGCTAGTGTTGTGTCCAACGACCAGCCATGTAAATTGGGTACGTTTAAGAAACCATCTCGTCGGCATGACGACTCATCGCTCCACAATATTTGATTAAAAACATCTTGATTTTCATATTATCATTTAATCTGTCCAACGTTTGGCGGAAAAAAGTTACTCTTGTGGCGAATTCTCTAGGCAGCAGTGATTGAACCCAAATCAAGTGGTATGGATGAAAGCGGTACTTTCGTAGATTTCTATAGACTGTTGATTTACCAATACTAGTGCACCTTTGAATGGCCCGAGCAATTTCTCCTAGCACGTTCCCAGCAGGCAATTGAGCAAGGCCTTCCCCGGAGAAGGCCTGGTAGCACTGCTCCGATTGTAAGAGGCCTTCTCAAAACTAAATTTTCACGCAAATGAAAATTTTTTTTTTTCTTATTATGGTTTTTGTTTTTATTGTCAATATTAACAATAAGTAAATTTTATATATAGCAGAATAGTTACACTGCATTGAGTGTATACTCATGAAATGCTACTATGCCCTACCACAGCAGGCGTGCTATTATGCCTTCCCACAGCAGTAGTGCTATAAAGCCTTCCCATAGCAGTAGTACTATAAGGACTTCCCACAGCAGCAGTGCTATAAGGCCTGACATTAGAAGGCAAAGAAGAAGGACTTCATGTATTTTTTTATTTCATGCATTGCAATGTTTTATGATTCGACATTACTTTTTTGTCATTGGATTGTACTTATACGACATCAAAAGTAGATAAATGGTTGGAAGTAAGGAACGGTGCGCATGTTGCTAGGCTGGTCTTCTGTTTCCTGTTATGTTAAAGTGATAGAGTGTTGTGTATTCAATGTCAAATTATAAATTAAGAAAACGTCACAACAAATAAACATTAAAAATGGGGGGGGGGGGTTGACACAGATAAAAAAAAAACATTTAACTAAGAGTCTCACGACGTATTAAGATTTAATTTTTTCAAAGTACTTTTGTGACCCCTTCTACGGTAAGTGCTCTTAGAAGGGCTCTTGACGCAAGCGATGTAGGAAGACCTGCTTGAAGAGTATTTCCATCAGGCCTGCTAAAGAAGGCCTGTTTTATCAGGACGTTTCATATAAAAAAGAAAGTAAGTTTGAAAGGAGGTGGTAAGGCCTTAATCTTGCCAAGGAAGGCCTGCTGGAAGGCCTGCAAGCTCCTGCCCTTGCCTACTGGGTTGTTATCATACTCATGTTGAGGTCTTCTTTCGCTAACCAGTGTCATGAGCTCTTCCATCAGCATACGCACTATGTACTCTGATAAAAGTGCGGCAATCTGGACGGTATGCGTTCGGAAATCTTTTTCGGTAAAATGCAGCGGCTGGGTATGCGTTGCCTCTACATTCGCCGTAAATGCAATACTCAAGTGGTGTGTAGTGTCTTCGAAGCATCGCTGTAACTTCTCGCTTAAAAACGTCACTTTTGAATAATATAATCTATGATTTTGAAATCATTTTTCTACAAGATAAGGTAAACCATAACTAAAAAATACCGATATCAAGCTTAGGTAAACCACAGAAAAGTGATATATGTATTTCTGCCTAGAATTTATCAGAATCATGAATCACATTTTTGACGATATAACAATATTTTAAGGCGCGTGCCACATTCTGTGCCCCACACTTCAGGTGGACGATGAATTGAAGTGGTACACAAGATCATAATATTATGATACTTAATTGCGGTTAGGGTAACTGTTGTGGTTAATACTATTTAGAAATATTATGCAAAAAAATGGTTAAAAAAGATCTTTAGTTTTGGCTGCGTTACAAAACGACTGACCATATCAAATGGGCTGATTTTCTCATAAACGGTGCGCCTTTTACGAAACATGACATGACTATTTCTGATTCGACTTGGGGTCGCCCATCTGTTGTAAGAAGGTTATCCGTTATTTATGGGACACACTGTATATAGGCTTAAAAAAACAAGGTACTTCGGTATTTCCTCATGTACACATCAGCAAAATGGAAAAAAAATTTCAAAACCAAAATTTTTAGATAAGAAAAAATTGGGATTTGCTTCATTCACGAAAAAATTTGAAGCCACTAAGTTTGAAAATTGTTTTTCTCAAATCAAATCATGACATTTTATAAATATCAAGTTGTTGAATAAAAATCAGCAGTCAATTTCTCTTTGAGGGAGACAATTCTCTAGTTTAATTACTTCTAATCATCAAATTTCATCGATTGAAAGTCCTCAACTAAAATATAACTTTTTTGTCCTCTAGTTCAAATTTTGCCCAATAAAATCCATTTCTGACCTGTGTGAGACGGCGGTACTATAAATTTAACGTGTCATCATTAAAAGAGTCTTAGCTCCACATAGAGATTATATGTGAGTTGGTCTATGAAAAGGGCGCTTAGCTGTGAACAAATCATTTGCCACATTTTGCCGATTCGCATAAACGAAACGAGTTGTTTACGTTTAACAGCTGTTTTCTCGAAAATTTGTTTTAGCACGTAAACGCCCCTTTTCATAGACCAGGTCACAAATGTCAAAAACGAAGTGAACAGGCCAAATGCAGTAAAAAGGATCGCAGCTGTATGCAATAAAAGTGGATTGCATGAAGTGGAACCTATCTGCATTCTCTCGCTTATACTGCCCGTTTGGCGATATGAAAAAATTTCTAATATTTTACATTAAAAATGCCCGCTTTCTACACATTTCTTATATAAGATTTATTTAAATATTTTTGTTTTTCTGTTGTAATTACATTCTTTTGTTTTTTTTTATTTTAAATTTAAAGGTACAATAATTAGTATTTATTTTCTTTCCTTTGGATTTATAAATTTAATTCATTTTTTTTAACTTGTTAATTTTACAACTTTACAATTTATTTCATTGGTTTATTGTTTTTTTAAATTAAATTTAAATACTGTTTGCTTTCACAACAAGACAAGATTCTATCGTTAAATTTAATTTAAAATTATTATAAATATTTATTTCATTTGATGCTACATTTAAATTTTACTTAATTCACTTAACAGTTTCTATAAATTGTTTTTGAAATATTTTTTTTTACAAAACCGTTTTGTTGTTATTATTATTTTTCATGTATAAATATGTGTTAGTCTATACGTATGTGTGTTGTGTGTTTTCCTTTTTTTTTTGTATGTGAGCGTGTTTTCTACTAAATTTATTAGTGTTGTTTATTTTTTTTTTTGTTAAATCTAAATGGACTTTTAATGGCTGTTATTTGTATTTATTTTGTAGATTACATTTTTGCTGCGCAATTAATTTCTAATTTTTGAGCATAACAAAAAAATTCTTTTATTTTGTTAGTTAAATCTAAATACTCTCAATTTATGTTATAACAAATTTTTAATATGATTTTCCATTCACACATCTTAATATTTAAATTTTCATATATTTTTATTTATATTTATTTAACATTTTTCACATCCTTCCTTAACAAAATTTCTAGTCTTTTGCGTTTCTCTGCTTAAAAACAAATTTATTTAAAAATCTTTTCAACATAAAAAAATTATTTGGGAAAATATAAGAAAAAATTCGCTAAATAATTTAAAATTTCATCATATGTGTTTTTGACTATATAAAAATATTTTTTAAAAAGAAGCATGCAATTTTTTTGTTCCTTTAATTTGTTTTTAGTTTCATGTAAAAATGCCATTCGTTGCTAATATTGTTTTTTTTATTTATGTAATTTTTTTTTTTTTTTTGGAGCAAAAGTTATATTATTTTTGAAAGTTCAGAACAATTCAATTGAAAATATTAAAACTCTATAAATTTTAAAATAACTTTGGTTGTATATTTTAATATTTTGTCATGCTATCTACACGAAAACTACAAATGAAATAAGCAAACGAAGAAAACTATTTTCATTTAAAATAAATATTTTTTGTTATTTAAAACCCTACATATTTTTGAATGCATTTTTTTTTTTGATTTATTAATTTTATACAAAAAAAAAATATGTGCCTTATTTGTAAAAGATGCAATTTTATCAATATGTATGTGGTTCACTTTTTTTTAATTTTTGTTTGTCTTATGTAATTTTTGTAATGATAGAATGTACAATGTGTTAAAAGCTCGTTACATACTTTATTATATAAACTTTGTATATATAATTTTTATATGAAAACCAATCTTTCCAAATAAGACTTTTTTCTTATCTAAATTAAATGTTTTTAAATACATTTTAACAAAAAGAAATTACATATTTAAATTGAAAAATTAATCTGTAGAGTATTTATGCAAAAAGGATCTTATTGTTTTTTGGATAAAGATTTGTAATTGTAACATAGTAATGCCCATTTCAGCACATTTGGGAAAAGAGCACTTATGATATCAGCTGAGCACGCCGGCGCTTGACGAGTGGACTTTTTATGAGAAGAAATGGTATGAAGTATTTTATACGTATGTGTGCAATGTAACAATGAAAACGAATGCCAAACCGAAAAAAAGTACAAGTGTACATGTTTATGATTTCAATTTTCTCAATAAAACAGTACCCCCAGCGGGTACTAAATAACAAGAGCAAACATCGGAATACTGAAGAGCGCAACTCATAAAGTGTTTCAAGACTTGTAATAGATTTTATAAAAATAAATTTTAACTAAATTTTTAATTTTAATAGTATAATTATATTAATTGGAAAAAATTTTTTGTAAAAATGAATTAAATTATGTAATAGTTATTTATAACTAATAAATGAAATAATAATAATAATAATATATTGTAATCATTCTGAACTACAACATTCGTTTGGTTTACTTGTTATTATTTGTTTATTTTTTGAGAAATTTTTATTTTTAATTTAAAAATAAAGTCATACTTTGATACATAAATTCGCTACGCAGATAAGGTTTACATCGCTCATATTAAGTTCACGTTCTCAATCCTTTGCATGTGTTGTGTATCTGTACTATGATGGCAGCTCCTCTCACTTTTTATTTGAAAATACCTCCTGTTATATGCTGTTCGGCACCCAAGTATCGTTTTGTACAATTGAGCTGGCCATCACTACTTTAAAGTATCGATAATTCAATATATATATTAAAATTTCGACTAAAAATGCACACGACTTATTTAACTGGTGTCATCTATTAGAATTTAATGTGTTATTGTTTAGAATTTTTCCCTTGGAGGTAGTTAATGACCTTGAGAACATCGTCGAAAGCTACATGATGGCATTGCATGCCATTCAACTTGCAATAGTGTTTTTTTAGTTTACCTTACATAAAACTTAATTATATTCAATTTGAAAAACTTAGAGCACACATTGAATTATAAAAAAACACCAGAATATACTATATACAGTAGAACCTCGATTATCTGTCAGGCATGTGGATGAACGCATAACAGCTGACCGAAAAGACGGTTAATAAAAAACTCATGTGTTTCAGGTCTTATATCCTAAGTTCTGAGAAATTTTTCGCTGTTAATATGTATACAAATACGCAAAGATTGCCACATTAAAATCGAACGCCGAACTAACAACAAGTAATTTTCGAAATGTCCTCAAATCCAACAGTTGAATTTGTTAATTGTGCTGAAGAATCTGGACATTGTGATGAAGGCGATGAAATTAGAAAATTTCTCGCGACACATTTTCAGAAACTCAGGACAATTCTTAAATGCTTGTTTTTATCTTCAATAAATATGAGCTAAGAAGAGGAATGAAACACAGACGAAACGAAAACAATCCGTTGCATAAATACCAGGATATGAATCGCATTTTATTTATTTTGATAAGACGAAAACGAAACTAAAACATGAAATGAATTGGACCGTGACGGTCAATGGACGTGACGGATAATAGGGAGATGGATAATCGAGACTTTACTGTAAGAAGATGTATTGCTCCACTCTATCACTTGACATCAATTGTTAAATTATATAAAAAAACCAAATATCATTGTGTATGAGGTTGTGTCTGGTTTAGTTATGAAAATTCCACCATAGCCCATAGGGGCCATCCATAAATTACGTGACCGATTTATGGGAATGGGGTGATCATGAAAAATACTACGAAAAGTAACGACGAAGGGCGGGGGGTTTAGCGACATCCTACGTGACTTCAAATTGTAAAATTGTGGATCGATGTAGAAGATATAGAAGATGTAGAAGCTGTTGAACTGGAAGACGAAAAATTAGATATAGAGAAAAATATTACTTTAATTGAAGATATACCTTCTTGGGTAGATGAGGGAATTCCTTTCTTGGAAGAAATTTAAATATTGAAAATTATTTATTCATTTTAAATATGTTATATCTATTGAAATATAAAATGTAATGTTTAATGTTTAATATTGTCAATAAACTATGTATTTTATTTTAAAATTCATTAGTAGAAAATATTTTTAAAAATCATGCTGCAACGTAATTATATAGGTGGAGGGGGGGGGGGGGGGTTAATAGAGTATAGTCACGAATCGTCACTATAGGGGGGGTAGGCGTTAAAAAAAATGGTTTTTTCGGTCACGTAGTTTATGGATGGCCCCATATAAAAAATAAACGAGAGAGAAAAAGAAAATAGTTGTCTTTTAAATTCAATTATTGTGGAAATAATTTATTTTGAGGCATTATAAATATACAAATGTGTACCGGTGACCATATTTTTAGGAGCTAAGCCCGGAACAAAAAAAAGCTCGTTGAATTTGCGAAAAAGTTCACAACCAAATTTATTTTGCTGCAAATAGTTGATGAGCTTTTTTTGGAAACTTTTTCCTTATTGAAAAAACTCATTTCAACCTAATATCAAAATATTTATATTGAAATACGGGACTAAAAATTAAATATGGGACATCTGTGCATCCCACATTTTTCCAAAATAAACCGGACCAGCATACTGAAATAAAGGACTATCTCGGGAAATTCGGGACGGATGGTCACTGTACATACATAAATACATATGATGTGACATTCGAAGCCGATTTCAAGTCGATAAAGTTCATACGGCAAGTTTTCGTTACAGTTTATAAGGTATCTTTTCCGAAACGCTCTTTGGAACACATAACATTTTTATTTGAAAATCTACTTGTTTCGAAGTGTTGCCGATGGAAAACTACATATAAAAAAGTAGCTCAGCTACTTGAATGTTGATTTCATAACGTCAGTAAGTCAAATACGATGTTATCAGTTGAAAGTCATAAGAAAGCCCAAAGCTTTTTGTTTTTCTCTCAATGTTTTGAATACAAAAACGATGGCTTCATGCTTGAAACTGCAATATAAAGATCTGTATTGATGCAAAAAATTACTTTATTTCGACGTATATACCATTTGAATAGTCCGAAAATACTTCCTTTTTTCTAGGTCTATGTCTTGTGAAAAACCTTTAGTATTTAAGAGGTATTAACCGCCTTGTAATTTAGAGAAAACAATTGGCGCCAACACTTCTTAAGCTCATAAGCTTTAAATTTTCATAATAGTTGCTCTGACTTCAACAACATCCATTGTAAGCGTTTCTGCTTCAGCTTTTGTATGGTAAAAATACCTGAATGAGTGAACTATTTATCATTTGTATGCTTAAGACTTGTCGTTAGCAACCTAGACAGTTTATTTTTAAAAGAGTATTTAGTTTCAGGAATACCCTTATTTCAGAGCCACATTTTGTACTTTAAGATAGAAAATCCCCACCTACCATTTTTGATACTTTACAGGAGAATGAAAAAACTTGATAAAAATTAAAGTTTTGTAGTATGGAAGTAAGTTATGGCTTTTTTTAATTAGCTTGAAAATGCTTTATTTTTTTCAAACGTAGTACATACATTTTTTTATCAATGGTCTACAAAATCTACAAAAAACTTGATTTTGAATAAAATTTTAGTAAGAGCCTTTCTACATTGAGGTAACGTGTTCTTGGTTTATTTTAACCGTTTTAACATCGACACTTAAATAAAGAAAATTTCTCACCAAGGATCACAAAAAAATATTTCGCAAAAATCTAAGCCCTTGAAGAATAGACAGAAAACAAAAAAATAATCTACAATCATTTTCTACGCCCAATTTTTAAGTTTAACCTTAAACTTAAGTTCTTAAACAAGACAAAAAAGAAGTGTGTCAAAAAGGAAATAGAAAGAACGAGAAAAAGAGGTTGATATATACCAATATGTAAAGTGTTAATGCTGACATTTTCCAATAATTCGTTTATGGTATTACAAATAACTTAATGTTCAGAAATTTAAAAACATATTTTCGCAGCTTCTGTAGTTTCCAAGATATAATAAAACTTTTTCTTAGTAAATTGATTTTGAACGAAAAGAAAAATTATGTGTTCAGGTCTTAAGTACTCAAGATTATTGAAAATCCCAAGCACATGGAAATCTAGAATGGATTCTCAATGCAATCTATAAAAATTCAGAATATGAAAAGAAAATAATGAATATTTATAGTTTCAATTCTTTTTTAAATAAACATTTTTAGTGCTTCATTGTTATTATTATACATATGTATTGTATTGTTTAAACATTTTCCACACATTACATTTGTTTTATATGAAGTTAAGCCTAAATTCGTTATTTTGTATTTTGTAATATATTTAAACTAAATTAAATATATGCACTTACTTTACTATACATTTATATAAAAATTAAATATTTAAAGCTTTGTTTGTGACAACAGAAAATTTTCTTTACAATTTTCATTTAATACACTTACATATATAACAAACCTTAGTTCAAGAAAATTAAAACAATTAAATAAAAGTTTTCATTTTTGTCTTAAATATGCAATTTAAAATTAATACAACATTTTCTTTAATTTTTTTATAACTTAATACATTTAATCATAAATTTACGTTGCTAACCCTTATTTATTGTTTTTTTTTAATGTTTTACACTCAATAATTTCATGATTTTGTTTTATTTTACTCTTGCTCAAATATGTATGAAAATATTTATTTTATTATTAATATTTCACACTTTTTTATCAATTCTAAAATATTTTTATTTAATAGTTTTTCATTTTTTTTCTCAAATGCTCTAAGGAAATAATACAATTTTAAATGACTTTTAACTTGAGTTCATAATGTTTTTTATATATATAAATATATGATATCATTAGAAAAATTTGAAGAGCTTGTTTCAATTTAAAGAGATTAATTAAGATGAAACACATTTTATCATCATGATAATAACAATGAAACATTGTTTCGATTCCAAATGAAGGCTTTGACCTATAACCACCCTATAGTCATCTATTTTTGACTAAGTTCAAATGGCTTTTTAATCCTTTGAATGGTGGCGCGACCCTTATTACTTTTCCAGAAATATTACCTGAATGTGAGTCAAAAGTTAATGGGCAGAAAGTTCAAGTCATTGATATGAGAGTAATTATTGTGAATTGAATTGTGAACAGTGTTAGATTATAAGATCAATAATGCGAAAGAATAAAGATAATGACTTTGTAGTAATGTATAGGGCCTTCTGAGAGAAAGATAATACGATTTATATAATACCAGTGGTGCAAGCGACTTCGCACGTTCCCTTGTTTTTCATAATGAAATTACTCTCACAAAATTCAAGAAGCAGCACATGCAACGAAATTATCAAACGACAATTGTTATATGAGATTTTGCAAAGACTGCAAAAAAAAGAGTATTTAGCTTTCAAAAATTAAAAAAATAAGTATGCAATATCCTTCATTAGCACAAATATGGTGTTCAGAAAAAAAATTTGTTAAAATCGGTTTAGTATATTTTTCGCCAAGGCGTTACAAACTACTTCCATATATACAATTTCATATAAATAGTAGGGATGTAGATGGATGAAACTGCTCATATTATCCAATGATTTTAGCTGCCATGATTAATGCGAAAAAAGTTTTGTGCCTAATGTTCATCTGAAAAATTGTCTTGGTTGCCAAAAAAATTTTAAGTGGTACGATCACCTATAACAATGTACGTATGGGTATCATGGCCGTTTTTGCCTTGAAGTAGTAAAAACTCCGCAAAAATATTGCACAAAAATTCAAGTTATCTTATTTTGGGGACAATACTCGTTTTCTAATGTGTATCTAGCGCTTTCTAGTGTGGATTACTAGCTATTTGACAGTATTTACACAAATATCGAAGTGATAAGCATCGGTATTAATTTTTGAGTAGATGAAAGTCCAAAACTATTCAGTACGGCACATTAGTACCCTGTTTGTATACAAAATATAATACTTTCTGGCTAGTACTCTGTGACAAAAATCCGCTACGTATCTGTATCCAGAATATAAAAACAAGGTATCCCTGGTCGAAATAACAAGCCAACAACGTAAGCTCACTAATGATAATACCTGCAGACTATGCCTTCAAAATAATGCTCTCTGTCGCATGAAAAAGAACATTTTTGATCATTTATTTCGAAAGATTGCAGATACCACCAAAATAACATAAATTTCTGACCACTTTCAGAGTCTTAGCATTACTCTGAAACAAATTAGGTTTGGTACAATAGAACTCCAAAATGAGATCGAATTGTCTTGATTTAGTAGTCCTGCCACCATTACTATATCCAGTGCATTAAATATTTTGGTTAATTATTTTTATTGTTCTTTAGAGTATTACAAAGCAGACTCGCTATGGCCATAGCAAAAGAATCCATCTGAAAAAGGCCGATATTTACTAGCCAATGATGAGGCCACAACGAAAAATACCTTATTTTCTAAGATTTCCTTATTTCAATGGCTTTTCCTTGCTTGGAAAGTACAAATTTTAAAATTAAAAAAAAAAATACATTTTATATAAATGCGTTCATGACAACAATTTTCAAAAAGAAGAAAAGTTGAACTACTGTATATGATTACAAATTAATTTACGACTTCGACCAACCTAGACTTGTTAAGACTGGATATAACATTGATAACAATTTAAAGGAAGAAAAATTTTTGATGCCTAAGCGTCTGGCAGGTATACAAGATATAGTGCAAAATCTTGAATCTCTTAAGGAGTTAGAGAAAATTGCAGATGTCAACAGACTAAACCTATAAGCCCCTCTGGACTTCAAAATGTCTATGCAGTCCGTTGAAATTGGTCATTATTCATTGTACAAAATGTAGTTAATTTTTTGAAGTCGTTTAGTTTTATAAGTTCTCTAACCTTTTGCCAACCGAAATGAGTAAATAAAACATTCTGTGTGCAATATAATAGTTTTGTTTTTAAGAAACCTTATTTAATTAGAATGTCAACTTCGAAAATAAGTCGCCGAACATCAAAATAATTAGAGAAAAGACTGAATTTCAAGAAGTTTTACTTATCAACTGGTGCTACACATATGTATATTATAAGAAGTTATCAGTAACAGTTTATTGTAAACATGATTTTTTACTAATGAGTGCTTCAAGGAATGTGTGTTTAACGAAAACATTAAAACCAGTTCCCATTATAATGCATCATAATATTCGGATTGTGAGATACATATAGAGTTTTCTGTAACAACATTTTCTTCTCAACTGCGGGCATAGCTCAAATTCGCTATGCAAATGTGAAACACGTGAAAAGCTGGATATATGATACAATTTTCGAATATCATATCAAAATATATTTAGAATGATATGGTACATACCTAGAGGAGCCGTTGTAATACAAATTTAAAAACAATGTTATTACTTTTCGACCTTCGACCGATTCCGACTCAAGCTAAGAGCCTAAAACTAAAACATATTATCGCTACATTTCATTAATGATATATGTAGTAAGTGAATAAATTTTCCTAAATGAAAATAATACCAAATTATTTAATACAAAAATTCTAAATATTTAAGTACTTAGTGTCCGTGAGAATACAAAGACAAAATCTTTCAAACTAAAATAACACTTAAAAAAATTATTGCACATAATTAGAAATACGAAATAAATAAATTCACTTAAAAAATGTTCGCACTTAAATAGATTTTATAATTAGTTTTTGAAACATTTTTTAAATAGATTATTATATTTTGTCCCTTTCTCACTCGTATATTAAATATATATGTATATTTCATAAGTATAAATATATATACACATATACTTGGTTTTGTATTAGTCGTTAAACAAATTATTTTTACAAGTTTACTTATTCATTTAATGAATCTGTAGGTAGATCTATCTATTCATGACAATTAATTTATTGATGTATAACAACATGACTTTCCATTAAAACACTAGTCCACAAAACTGAAATATTTTGGCTGGTTTGACTAAACGTACCCACATTTACTTAAATAGCTTAATGTGTAGAGTTTTGAAGCTTATGCTTGAGGAGCACGCCTTCTTTTCCAA
The DNA here is from genome assembly GCA_963680825.1 of Meiosimyza decipiens. Taxonomy (NCBI): domain Eukaryota; kingdom Metazoa; phylum Arthropoda; class Insecta; order Diptera; family Lauxaniidae; genus Meiosimyza; species Meiosimyza decipiens. The sequence goes on from OY804261.1 coordinate 26,860,899, forward strand.
ATTCAGTATTTTTTTGGCTGATGTATGATGCCGGCTGAACCAAGTTTTGTATTTGTGTGAAATTTGCTTTCATTACTTTAAATAACTCTCTCAGTGTAGTGATTTAAAGTACTTATTTCTATGGAAGAACTTCCCACCAAGTTTGTCATATTCTTGTACGGATCTTTTCCGAATCATTCTTATTATTTGTGTGAAATCTGGTTGCATTACCTTAAATTATTTTCTTCTCGAAATTCACCATATTTTTTTCCAGAGCTTGTCTAAGTTTTAACAGTATTGTTGAGAAATTCGGATACACTTCATCATATGACTCTCTCAATTTAGCGTTTTAAATGTCTTACTTGTATGGGCGGAAGGCAAGTCCGAGAACCGCTTTCGTCCATTTTTAATTCCATGAAGCATTTTTGAAAGTGTGGACCGAATTAGCTAGCTGGGTTATCCCGTAATGGTGAAATTCGCTGGCTGAATCAACTCAGGTAATGACGCTGATCAAGGATAAGCAAACTTGGCACGCCCCTTTCTATGCCTAACAAACGGAATGATAACGTGAATGTATAGCTCTATGTAGGCTATAAAAATAAGCAACGCGAATCTGTTCGCACAAAGTTTCAACTGCAACCAGAGTGAAGGCTCCAAAAAGAAACTCTATTGCGAGCATATAAGCTAACCATATAAAGTTATAATTCTAAGTAGCGTTTTGGATACAACCGATTCCATTTAATTCTCTCACAAAATACGTAGTTAAGTAAAAGCAATAAAAAATAATAGCATACCACCTATAAAAACCAGCTGTGAAATAGTGTTTTGTTGTTATTGTTGTTGTTATATTCCTTTGTCGATGAGCAACCTGCACACATATAGAACTGTCTATCGACGCCCACGCCTTTACCACTAGCAGATTAGTTGTTAAGTCTAAATGCAAAGCTAGCTTTAACAGCTAATCTCAGAGTGGTTATCCTTGAAACGTTCACTGTATCCTTGTATTGTAAATGGCGCCGAGTTAGCGTTCAGCGTCGAATTGCTGCTGTTCGCTGAGACGGCGCCATTACTGGGACCATTTGGAATCTGCGTCTGCACATTGCCGTTCATCTTTTCAGTCTGCACTTCGGTGCCAAGTGCACTTACCACTGCAGCAGCTGCTGCACTTTTCAGTGAATTCATCATCTGAATATTGGCATATGACTGCTTGCTAGCCGCAACAGCTGCTGCGGCCGAATTGTTGTGCTGTAAGCTCTTTGTCAGCGCAGCTGGATCTAGAGTTATGCCATCTAGCTGCGATGAAAATGACATCGGTGGCTGGATAGTGGTTGGCGTAGGCTGCGGCGTGTCCAGGCTGATCAGTTTAGCTTCATTGTCATGCTGTGTACCCGTGCTCGTTCGACCACTAGTTTCAATCACTCCATTTGGACCGACTCTTCGCATTATGGGCGAACGTTGACTTCCGTTGCTGTGCCCACTGCCGCTACCGCCGGAGTTGCATGTAAGACTGTCAACACCACCGTTCATGTTACGTTGTGAATCATGGCTGGAACTTAGCAGTGGTTGATCGCTCTTCGAATTCGGCATAATGAAGGATGTTTCCCAGCAACCGCCGTTTTCTTCACTGCCTTGAGCAGTCGGTGCGGATGGAGATGTGATGGCAGGTGGTGTGCAAACATTCACGACGTTAGCCACATTGTTACGTATGATGCCGGCGAACTCTACACCACTGCGTGGACCAGGCAGTGGTATGAGATAGTCAGATGAGTGTGGTACTGGTAGACAGAAGTCATCACCACCTGGCGGACGCATTATTGTTTGATCTCGTTCTGAGGATGAAGGTCGGAAGAAGCTGGGCAGGGGAGCGTTCATTACATCAGGATCCTATGGAGAAAAAAATGTGCGTTCAGAAGCTGGTTTATAGATAGAAGCCATCTAATATATCAAAGACGCCAACAAGATATGCATAGCTAACCATTGAGGCTCAGCGTAGTTGCTTACCTGTGTACAAGCAGTCAGTCTTTCCAGAAGATTTGAAAATTGAGGTCTCTCTTCTGGAGTAGGATTCCAGCAGTCAGCCATTATTCTGTATATAGCCGGCGGGCAACCTTGTGGTGACCCCAATCGTCCACCGTTTGTAACCAATTGCATAACTTCTGGGTTATTTGAACCAGTATAGGGCATTAAGCCCAAGCTAAATACCTTTTTTGGAAAAATTTTTGATTAATGCAGCCTAGTTGAGTTTTTAATCTATTCACTTACTTCCCACAGCAATACGCCAAACGACCAGACATCCGTTTTTGAAGTAAAAATGCCATCAAGAAAAGCCTCTGGCGGCATCCATTTAATAGGAAGCATAGCTTTTCCACCTTTACGATAGTAATCGCTACGATAAATATCGCGTGCCATGCCAAAATCAGCAATCTTCACCACTCTTCCTGGACCTTTGCTGCTTAGAAGACAATTTCGAGCAGCAATGTCACGATGTATAAACCGTTTACTTTCCATGTATCGACATCCCTTTGCTACATCTAATGCACAGAATACCAAATCTTTCATAGTTAGTGGCGATGGGCGCTCAGCTTTATTGCGTCCTTCGCGTAGGAAATTTTTCAAGTCTCCTCCAGCCAGCAATTCTAGGACAATGAAACGTGGATGTCGATCGAAGCAAACACCAATTAGGTGTACCATATTGGGATGATTGAACTTAGCCATAATGGCAGCTTCCATTAGGAAATCTTCTTCCGCTTGCTTGGTAGACATTTCAGGTAGCGTTTTAACGGCAACAGGCATTTCAACGGCGTCGCCATCACGATGCCGATAAAGACCTTGGTATACTTCACCAAAGGCGCCTTGACCAAGTGCTCTGCGAAAGAATAAGTTAAATTGTATATGGTATGAGTATTAATGTGGTTTTAGCTTACTTGACTAATCGAAGACTCTCTCGTGCCACTTGCGGCAAACTCTTAACATCAATGTTGCCGTTAAGAATGCCATCACAACCATAATTGGGATTAAAATTGGTCAAATTTGAATCATCGGCATTGTGGCGCAGTCGACTCAATTGTAAGTCCTGTTCCAAAAGCATTTTGTGCCTTAAAGTTGCCTGCTTTTTACGTTGGTAACGATTATCTAAAATTTAATTGAAAATGTTACAGTGTTCGATCTAAGAAGATTTTAAAGAGACTTACATAATATGAAAATAAGTGAACTTAGTGCGGCACCCAAAACTATAATGAGCACCATAAAGAATACAATTAAATACTGGAATGGTATGGGTTCATCGGCAATAACTGAAAGGAAAATTAAATATTAATGATCTGGATCAACTACAACAGGTCCTTGCTTAAGATAATTCCCTGGTAAGTACGGTAATTATGCATAATAATTAAATCCGCACACTTACCTTCACATGCCGTACTATTGTCTTTTTTCAAACGCCATCCGTCCGGACAAATGCAACGTGTCGACGACCTAAATTCATCCAAAGCAATGCATCGGTAGTCACAGCTACAACCCTCGATGGCAGGTATAATGATCACAGAGCCAGGTCCACTACTGGCGCCTTCGTAAATAGTATTAAAATCCTTCAAGCTACGACCACCGCTGATGTAGGAGGTACCACCTTCACCATTTGATTCATTTAAGTAAACATCGCCACCAGCATAGCCGCCACCACCACCACCAGTATTGCAGCCGCCACCACCACCACCGAATCCTCCTTGACCGTGAATATTTTTGGTGCTTCCATTGTCAGCACCGATTTCCACATAGCAAGAATGCCCACCACGTCCACCTTGCAGCAACGCAGCACCATACTTGGGGCTAAGCGCTTGATCCTCTTGAGCACGCCAACCTCCACCAGGACCAGCAGTCTTTTTATTTACTTGCTCACCATGGATTTGACCTGTAACACCAGGACGTGCTGCATTTGCCTTTTGACCATGTTGAAAATCTTCATCAATATAGCGACCTATACCAAGTCCACCACCACCTCCCGCTACTACCAGCGGAACTGCTTCATTCTTAGCAGAGTTAAGCTGCAAGCGATTTATTTAAATAAATGCCAGACACAAAAATTGTTTGAAATTCTTACCAGAAAAACATATGAACCACCACCGCCGCCACCAGCTCCATTTTCTATAACAATTTGCTTGACCATATGCTGCTTGGAAGTAAAGCTATATTTGCTAAGATCTAGATCATCATGTTCTGTGCCACAGCCTTCTTCGGACTGACCCATGGACTTAATGCAGGCATTTTCACCCTGTTGCCCAACCAGTATGTACAGCTCTTCGTTTTTATGCAGCTCCAACACAGCAACAGACAAAGCACCGCGCGATGAACCAACGCCACCGGAACCTAAGCCTCCACTAGCACCTTTTGCTATAATACTGCAAGCAAATCGTAATGAGAATGTAGCTGAAATTGTATGCAATATAAGACTTACGTATAATAGCCCTCATTTGGCACGCGCCACTTTTGCATTCCTTTGTATGAGCTTTGCTCTTCCACGACCCTGACTTCTTTGAGCACATGGCTCTTATTATTTGTTTTATAAGCCAACTCACATTGCAGCTGTGACGGTCCTATCATACCTCTCGTATCACACGTAGTTAATTCTAGATCTGAAAGATAATGGACGATACTAAGTAGAAATAAGGTTCGAGCTTATGAATATGCATTCCTTACAAGATTTATGCTCGAAATCTCGATGCGACGGACTCTTCAAATTATACCGCACATCCCAATAATTGTACCCGTTGAGATGCTCTTTCGGTATATTTATGCCAAAGCATTCTGGACTTAAAGAAAAATCATCAACAGCTACATCAGAAAAGATACGCATACCCATTCGTGCTTCAAACTGTAGATAGTATCTGTTTTTTTTGGAGATAAACAAAGGTTGAAAATATCAGTTGGCAATCGAAGTTATGTTCAACTTACTTTGATGTTATATTTGGTAAAACATACTCTGCTCTAAGCCAATCGCTACCTTGATTTTTTGAACTCCACCATAAAGTTGTTGTAATGTTCTCTTTTTCTTTCATTTCCACAACTGACAAATTTATGCTTCCTGGATTCTTACCGAACTGATGAATATGGAAACGTACCACGCACGAATTGCGGTAAGGTGAATTCGGATTACCATGCACCAATGGCGGTGGATTGAATGTTTTGCTTATCATAAATGCATTGCTTGCAAATCCAATCTGAGATGCTTTCTCCGAATTGTTTATATGTTGATTCATATTCATTAGCATGTAATAACCACCGGTTGCATTCAACAAATGTTGATAAGTGTGATCGCCATCTGGTCCTGTATCATGTGTTGGTGACGATCCAGTGTGGCGTGTCCACGAAAGAATTGTCTTTCCGGGATCTCGCCAACCACACCAATCGCTCTCGAAATCACAACGTCCACCGTAGGGGATTTTATCTGAAATTATCGATACGAAAATTATTAATTGCTTAGCATTAAGTTAATTTTCGACACAATTTTGAAAATATGTTGCTCTTAAGATATAGTGTCCATTTCAGTTGAGTTATTTAATCGAAAAAAGCAGCCTTTGACGCTTCTCACGCCATGACGTTGACGAATATTCTACGATATAAGCAGCAAGAATTAACTATATGCACGGAACGGCACATAGACTTTCAAATAAAGCAAAATACTTAGATATCATCCCGAATTCTGAAAATTTTTACACTCGAACCCCAGAGAGAAATGGACGGTCGGTAAAAAGAATGAAAGTAAATCATACATCATCCATTAGATGTATACAACGGCTGTTCGAACAAACCTTATCTAAAAAGCATGAAAGGAGTCATTCACACATTACGTTAAACTATTTTCAGACACTTATGACCCATAGCTTTCCTGGCTACACATTACCTACACTCCCTCATAGTAACGTATCACATTTTCAATTGTATTTTACACAAATACTTTGAATATTTTTTAATTTAATAAATCAACCACTGTCCAGTTTCTTTTACGATGGTGCTGGTGTCAACTTATGTTTTCGTTCATTAAGTTATGAAGGACCGCATACCTAATAAAATTATTTCCTGTACCATTAAGCCGCTGAATTTATGTTTCTATCAGCGGAACACAATTTCCAATTGATATCACGTAAAAAGTTATTAAAAATTTTATTTGTTATTAGTCGACTGTTATTATTAATTCATTGAACAATATTTTGATCGAATTGTACAGTCTTAGCAGAAACCGATATTTTTGTGTGAAATTTCACAAATCGGTCAATGAAATTTCACACAAAAATTGTGTACAATTCGATCAAAATATTGTTCAATTAATTAATAATAACAGTCGACTAATAACAAATAAAATTTCTATACCGGAAGGATCATCCATTTTCATATACATAAGTGGTGCGAATCACAACTATACGAAAAATCTCATCATAGCAAGTCTTTGAACCGACGGTTCAACAAAGCTATGGCAAACAGGAAATGACAAGAGATGACAGGTGGCGCATTGTGTGCTTAAATGCAAAGCTGCACTTTGTACACGTCTTGGAGAACTCCCTTCATGGCTCAAGTGTTAAGAGCGGCTGTCCAAACATAATTCATGGAATGGTCGGGCATGAGGCTATGTATATATGTATGTGAATATGTATATACGTGGTAATAGCCGATACATATGTCACCAATTACCAGGTTAAATTGTTCCATTTGTTGTCTCTGTCATGTTTGTTAAAAAGCATTGACCGATTTGTGAAATTTCACACAAAAATATCGGTTTCTGCTAAGACTGTACAATTCGATCAAAATATTGATCGTAAAAAGTTATTTCACACAACACAATTTGCTTTACCATAAGGCCATACAATCAGCTTTAGATTTTTAGGTAAACTTTGATATGCAAAGACATCGAAAATAGTACAAAGGTCCAAGCTACCAAGAGATGCAATAATAGACACATCAAAATTTTCTGATGGGACGTCAGCAAGAGGTCTAGTATACTCAACCGGCAAGACCGTCTATAGAAGTTTTTCATTAAAACCCAATTATTTTTAAAATCGTAAGCGTATTTGTTTTGAATATACGCATGGAACGGTTGCAGTTTGAACGTTTTTACTTGTTTTTTTTTTGAGAATTATTTATGATTTTGATAAAATTTAGAAAGTTAAACAAAAGATTTTCCAGTAGCTCAATCGTGTTCGGAATTTGTAAAAAAAAATAGTTTCTTGTGCGGACAGTCTTGCCGGTCTAAAGGAAAAAAATTCCTCGACTTCATTGAATAAAATTGTGCATTTGTGCAAGTTAACCTCTCCTTTGGTCTTTTATTAAGCTGTAACAAATTTTATTTAAATGAAACAAATGTGAAACTGTGTTCGTGTGTTAGTACTAAATCTTATTTTAAAATCCAATGCAGCCAGTTATCAAAAATCCCTTGCTTTAACCAACAAGAAAGATAAGAATGGTACACATGGAAGGAGTTGATTTGATGCATTCATGTGCATATGGGTCTAATGGACATCTTATAAACGCAATTATATTCGGTCAAAGTCCTCTTGGTAATAATCCGCAAAATAATTTTGGGATATACATATATCGACAAACGGACTTCGAATTCAAGTTTCTCGCACTAAAATTACTCCACAAACAAAATTATAATAACGAAAAACCTTTTATTTCTATATTAGCGATTAACGGGTTAGGCTTTGTCCCTCAACGCTTGGAATATACGAGGGGTTATTTACTAGTAGTGTCAGTAGATTTTACTTGATGAAAACCTCAACATATTGGGTTTCAGGAGCTGTATGACCAGAATGACGCCATCTATTAGAGTTATGAACATTGAAATCACCAGCAACAACGATTTCGCTATCTGTGTATGACTCTAATTATAATTATATTTTAAAACGAATATTTAAAAATTTAAATAAACAACATATAAAACGAGGGTGCCCAGCTCATTGTAGTTGTTCGGGAGAAAAGTTTGATGTATTAAAGTGTTGCGCCATTCAAACAAAAAGTTTCGTCTATTATGTCCACTTTCTGTGCAATACTGGTCATTAGCAAACAATATGCAAAATGCCTTTTAAATGCTTTTCACATGACCTGAGGTTCAACAGTTAAACAAACTATTTATCGAACTAGCGATAATATTTTCAGCTCTATTAAATTTTTATAATGACTTAAATATGCCGGAAGAATATGATTTACAAAAACTTGTTCTATTTATTCCAAGAAGAGTTGCAAACCATGATTGATGCTCATGGTGGAAACACCAAATATTGAATTTTTTCATATTACTTAGTTTCTTGCATTTTGGAAACAGTTATTTGACACCATAAAATGACCATGGTTTTTATTTTTGTTCCATAAAATTTTCATTTTTTTTTTTTAAATACCTTTTTTGTTTTCTAATAAGGAATAAGTAACTAAAAAAAAAAATTAATAAACAAGAACTAAAGAAGCCAGCGACTGGAAAACAGATTCACACAAACAAAAAGCTTGCTGGGCATAACGACAACAGCTGAAGAAGGGCTGGACATATTTTGTTATTGTTGTCGCAGTTGGAAAAGCTAAACGAGATTTGAGCTGTGCGTGCTTGGTTGTTAAATTATTAAGCCACTAACAGTACAGTTAGCTACACTTTGACGATTTTCAATTACACTGGCCAAAAGTCAAAAAGTATTGGGTCAAACAGTTACAACTTCTTACGTAAAATTACTATAACGATTCTGAAAACATTTAATAAATAAAATTTTTTCATACAATACTAACATACATATAAGCATGTGGAAATTCTTAGGAGAAATGCACTAATCAAAACACAATTTGGTTCTTTTTCGTAAAAAGTGAAGAGAAAAATGTTAATGTGATCAGCTAAATAATGGGTAATTAAAGTCCATACTTTAAATATAAAATTATTCTATGTCACAAGAGTATCGGCCAATAAATATGTAAGTACCACATGTTTATCAAAAAATACATTAGTGTAATTAATAGTAAGGATTGTCCCAGAAAAAACTTACGTTCTTTTATTTTTTGTATTACCTAATACCTATTACCTAATAATATTATAGGTCTTAAAAGACACAATATTTGTTCTATATAAAGTGACGTTTAATATTATGTGTAACACTTGAAGATAGCACTTTTAACGACAAAGATGTCTAGCAAGCAACAAAATGTCCGCGAACTGATTTTGTCCACATACCTGCAAAATCCAATATTGAAATATTCAGCCATAGCAAAAATAGTTGGTGCATCAGAAAAAACTGTCTACGGTTATTTCTAATTATAAGAAGGGCTTACCTGTTTCCCGAAAAAAAGGTTAAGGCAGAAAACGAGAATTTTCAAACCCAAAGGTAGCGACGAAGGTGAAGCGCCTTTTTAAACAAAATCCCAACACCTCAGTGCGAGATATGGCGGCAAGAGCAGGTACATCAAAATCTACTGTACAAGTTATAAAGGAGAAAAGTATGCTAAAGACATACAGAGTTCAAAAAGTACCAGACCGTTCTGATGAAAAGCAGTTGATGGCTCCGATGCGAGCCCGAAAATTGTATGAAAGGTACCTGACTAAATTTGATTGCTGTGTTATGGACGACGTAACTTACGCTAAAGCAGATTTTAAGCAGCTACCTGTGCACAAATATTATATATCACCAGAAAAGAGGCATGTCTCTAGTATATTTAGAGAAGAAAAAAAATTTCGTAGTTTCCGAAGCAATATATGGTTTAGCAGGTCATATGCACCTGTGGTCTTAGTAACAGATTTTTTGTTAAGCAAGGCACAATCAATTCCAAAGTTTATATAGGCGAGTGCCTCGAAAAACATCTTCTACCATTTATTCGTGTACATGAGGGTACCGTGATGTTCTGATCAGATTTAGCAACCTCTCATTACTCTAAAGCTACGACGAAATGGTATGCAATTAAAAAGATTAATTTTGTTCCAAAAATAGGAAATCCGCCCAACTGCCCAGAGCTTCGCCTAATTGAAAGATATTGGGCTCAAAGGAAAAGAGATCTTCGAAAGAGTGGTAAGACTGCAAAAAATTTACAAGGCTTCAGACATAAGTGGAAAAGATCGTACCATACTGTCGATGAAACAACTGTCCAAAGTTTAATGAGTTTAGTATCCGTCAAGTTTGGTTTTAAAAAAACAGGTTGAAAAATAAGTCTTCTTTCCAATGCATTTACAAAAGGAAAGGGCAAGCTTATATTTATACGAAAGTGCCTATAAATGGTGAAACACGACCTAAAAAACCGATTTTAGTTTCAGATTCTTAGAAAATTCCATATGCAGCAACTAAACTTCAAAAATGTGTTATATCCGTAATTTCAAAACGAACTATAAATAAAAATATACGTGTTTGCATATAAAAAATAGTGATATGTCAGTTTGAAGTTTCTACAAAACCTATGATTTGAGATGAATTCAGTCGTGGAAGAAGCATGCTCTCTCCAAAAAAATAAGGTTTCACTAGTTAAAATCAAAAATATATGTTTCAATACAAAACACAAAATGAGAGCTGATTTTTCCGTTGTCCGTTGCGATTGTGTTTTCTCAAACGGACTTAAGGATGTACCATATCGTTGACAGTTTTTTTGGTGGAAAGTTTTCAGTTTTCCGTCGGTATTCTGGTTAAGTCCTAAGGTTTAGATTTTGTTTTTTCGTTTCCTTTAAAAAAGGTCAAAACGAATTTCTATCAAAAGTTACAGTTTTCTGATTGAACACATGCCTGGAGCGATTTGTTTGCAGTCATTCATTTGTGTGGCTGATTCTCTTGCATAATAACATATTTTGTTTATGTTAAACTCCAAGCTCCAAAAATCTATAATAGAGCTAATTGATCTCGGACACTGTGATAATTTAATAAGTGAATAAATATATTTATTTGCTATTTTTTTTTTACAGAAAAAGAAATCAATTGAAATTTGATTAGTTCATTGCTTTTGAAATGTTGAGCAGACTTAAAAGTTTTGTATGTATGTAATGATTTTTAATTTTTCTTAATCTTATCTACATTTTTTTACGATTAACTTAAAAGAAATCGTTATATATATCATAAACTGTGACTGTATATCTTAAAAACAAGCCAAATTAAAATTTATCAATATACAACATAGTCTATTTTTAACTCAATACACTTAGTCCAACGTTTCTCCAACTATTTTATTTCTTCCAAAAAATAAGATATCTCGAGGTCCTCAAAATAGGCATTTGTTTGAGCAATAATTTCATCGTTGGAATTAAGTCTCTTTCCACCCATCCATTTCTTTAAGTTTGTAAATAGAAAATAGATACTGAGAGCTAAATACGGAGAATACGGTGGATGAGGTACTAATTTATGGAATTTTGCCATCTCACGAATGCGTTTATGATCAATTGATAGCTAACGCGGCACCCATCCTGCGGATGGCTTCTAAAATCCAACAGATCATTCAAAACAGAAACCACTGCCATATGAAATGCATATGGCATCAAAAATCTCGCGCACTTTCACTCTTAGATCGGCCAACACGATATTTGAATTTGATGGTTCAGAGTCCCCAAAGTACCATGCTTTTCCATGACTTGAGTGCTGATTTCTTTTTTTCAAAATATAATGTTTTATGAGCATTCGAAGCTCGCTTGTTTCCATTTTTACAAAAATCCACGAAGCTGTACGCTTTGGACACCTATTAAATGTCAAGTTATTGACGGAATGTGCCTCAAAATTTGACAGTAGTCTACATATTGACAAATGATACTTGACGGGAGCAGCGCTGCATTTTATGTTACTACAAGGGAAGTTCGAAAAGTTTCGGAATTATTGATTCGCCCTCGTATCTACTTAGTAATAGGCAAAATTATAAAATCAACGCAAATTTTTCCACGAGCAATGGTTATTTGTTAGTTTACAAAAATTGTTTTTCTTAATTTTGTTGAGCAGTGCTATAAATTTTCGTTTTAAATTAGACATTAATTGTTCAATTTTAATAAAAAGGTCTGATTTCTTGCTTTATAATCACTTCCTTCGATCATTTCAAAATAATATCGACCTCAATGGTAAAATAAACTTGGAAAGCTAAATATTCGTCTCCAGAAGTCAGGTTGTAACTGACGATATTCTACTTTATCTATCTTAGTGAAAAGTTCTCTTAAGATCGAGGCAGATGGAAGGCAGCAATATCTCATGCGGCGACCATAATAAGTTCGGAGCAATTTAAGTAGGTCAGATTCTGGAATGCAAAACTAAGGCACTGGACCGCGTCAACCTCATTCGGTGCCGTAATGTGATGAGCTATGGCGCTCTGTGATATGATGAGATTTAAAAAACAACATAAAATTTATTTAAGTTCGCAACGCACAGTTTCAGCGCGATACGGAAATTATTTAAGTGATTCTCATGTAGTAATATAAAATTCTAGCAGACATTAGAACTTTTGCACGATTCATACATCAAAACGCATTATATTTAAATATTCTCCCTCAGTCTTTGTTTCCAAACCCATAAAAGTGCATTTAGAAACACAACGAAAAAAAGTCGTTCTTTCTTGTCTTTTAATACTTCTCGCCTTAACAATGAACTCTCTTAATTAGCACTTTCATGCCTCATTGGTTTAACGAATTGAGCGTGCAATTGATGTGATTATGTCAAATGTGTGAACAATTTTTCGTTGACAGTCGGAGCTATTAAATCGTATTTTCTGCACATATTAACTTTTACTTATACAATCTGAATCTATTTGGCTTACCGCAATTAAGGAGCTCATCTTCTGCATCGTCGCAATCGCGTGTGATATCGCATATTCTTGGCAATGATATACAAACTGGTACTTTATTGTTCATACAACGCACTTGCGATGTACTGCATTTTTCACTTTTTGTTCCTTCTGGGAAGCAATCGGCCATGCGTAAATTATCTATGGCCACATGTGCTCGCTGTGATTCTTCGAGCTTAGGAACGATTTCAAAGACAATGCGGAAGTCACGAGAAACGCGTCCAATGCGATAAAGCTTCCGGCCCCAAGATCGAAAATTGTCTCCGACAATTTCAGCTGGAACCCAAGAACTCTCTTGTGTGTGCAATGGTTCGATAACGACACGTGATAAACTGTGGCTCATGTCACTTTGATGCATGTATACCTCAAGATAGCACTTTTCCATGGTGATGCTAAATTGTGGTGATGTTAGATTAACCTGAAAACTGTTGTTTTTCAAGCGCGCATACAAAAAATGTCCTGCAAAAATCAAAGAGTTTTTAAAATTTTAATATGTTACAAAATTTGTATCTTAAATCAACATACCATTGGCATCATCAACAGAGTCAGCTACAGGACCAGGCCACATTCCTGTCATATTCCTTTTAGACAATTCAGCACCGCTTGTAATTTGAAAGCCATCCGGTATGTTTTCAGTCCATTTCCATGCGCACGTTGTTTCGAAATTGCACTTTACACCCAGTTGATCCTCAATTTCCGATGATGGTGTTGAATCAGTTTGAGATTCGTATGGATTCTGTAAATCAATAAAATCAAGTTGTATATTTCTTAAGATTACAACGCTAAAGTAGAAATTTCATAAGTCTATACTGGGAGCTGAAACATCATGAGTATCGGTGAACATTTTTGGTTCATCGATGTTATTATTATTATCTTATAAAATAATAGCGAACCGCACGACTTCAAGAATGTACTAAGTACTGCCTAATGATTAGCCTATTAGCCAACAACAATATGTACATACACAAGCAGAAAAGAATATTCATAAGGCGTAAGATACAGGAAAATGAGTCTGAGGGGGGCTGTTTGCATAAGTTTTCGTGATGTGTTCGAATCAGATATGCCGTAATCGCTTTTGATAGCATTAATATTCATGATCATGTGAGTCACGACCTTTGAATGTAGAGTTCTACGCTTATGGAAACTTTCAGATCCTTTTGAGCCAGGTGTTATTCTTCCTCTGGACTATATGAACTTCAATGTGTTTTTGAAACATATTTATCAAGCAGTCCGAAGTGCAAGCAAATCTTCCGGTCCATTTCAATACAGGAAGCTGTATAAATCAGCATTAATAAAACAGAAAGCATGTCTGGCTTTAGTTACTTTCAAAATGGTTACCTACAGCACAGAAGAAGCGATTAATTTTAATTTTTTTGGCAGCATCAGAATATCTGATGGCGAGACCAATAAAGACGTCTATGCTAGAATTAACGTAGTGAAAATGAAATTTTCTCAGCTTTGTAATACCTGGCAAAATGCTAACCAACTGTTTAGTTTCAACTCAGTATCTCTCTGGGGAAATTATTGTTTTTTTTCTCAACTTTAAACTTCTCGACAGTGCTTCCTGTTAATGAAGGCATCTTAATATCCATCGTAGAAATCACTTTACTTGATCTTTAATCGAAATCGCCCGTGCTTCTTATATATTATTGTTTTGTATTAAAGTTTATATTCCAAGGAACTACTATATATTTTTCTCAATAGTAGAGCAGAAGAAATGTCTTCATGGGCTTAATAATAACGGCTTCGTAGACCCGCAAAACATTAATATTGTATTTAGCTCTAAGGTTACAACGCACAAAAAATTAAAACACAGCGTAGATTGGTTCAAAAGATCGACTTATACCATATTGTATGATAACACTAGACCACACACGGCACAAATTGGAGTTGAAATTTTTTCATCATCTACCTACACTACTAGACCTAGTCCCGACAGACTATCACTTAATAATTTTGACAACTTTTAAATGGGGAAACAATAAGATTTGGACAATGATGTAAAGCTCGCCTTCCAGAGATTCATTGATTCTCGTTCGCCAGGGTTTTATACCACCGGCCTGGACAGCCCACCACTTATATGGCATAAGTATATAGACAATGTAGGTGAATACTTTAATGAAACTATTTGGCGCATATATATGATACTTGGTACGCATATACAAAAGAGAGTAAGAGTAAGATTCAATTAAAAAATGGGCAATGCCACGTCTCCAAAATAAGAACATATTAGAATTTCTCATGGGTGCATACTTTTGTAGGAACGTGCTATAATAATCAAATGTACCACATCTTATCCAACTGCGTCAACCAGTTGCTGAGATATAAGACATTTGATTTTTTTCTCATATTGCCGGAAGGGCACCGTCCATTTTTCATTGTATCTTACTTTTGGCTCGGCTTTTTATATATATAGCAAGTTTTGTTCATTTGCGTCAAATTGTTGATGAGATATGATGAATTTCAATTTTCTTTCACATGGGGGGGGGGGGGGCTGTGGCATCGATTAAAAACAAAAATCTGAAGTGCTGGAGAAAAACCACGAGACACATTTATTTTTTTTTTAGTGTTTATTTTCAGAATATATTGAATTTCCTCATGGGTGCAACAAAAAGTTTGGTTTATGGAATCCTTAGTTGTCAAGCGATTTTTTCGGAAGCAAAATTACAATAAGTTGAACCACTCTACTGGCATAAAGCGAGTTTTAAGAAAATTCGCGTTAGTCGTAATAAGGCATGTAACAAAAATGTTTGTAGCCAGGACCGATATGACCTGGGTTTTTACCAACGACTGTTTCTTAAATTTTCAGATATGTCAGCTTGAGTTTATTCTGAGTATTCAAATAAAATTGAGAAAAATGTTTTCCAACACCAATGTAATTTTTGGGTCATAGTCGGATTTTTCACTGAGTTGTTAAAAAATCATTTTCAGCTGAGTTATGTAGCCTGGGAGGCAACTACTTTGAAAATGAAGATAGTAATTTAAAGTTTTAGGTAGGACAAAGTATTTATTTCTAGCTCGAATCTTAGTTAACTGCCGCTCCGATCTAAGAACTACTCAGTTTTTCTATAATTAATTTGCTGGAAGAAGTTTGGACATTTTGCTAGGGTTTTCGGTGAAAATGAGAACTTTTTTTTTTGTTTAGTAAATACAAATAATTGGAGATATTTGGTTTTCCTTAAAAATAATTGGAAATATCTAATTTTGCTACGGTTTTCGATATGTGAAAAAGTGGACCTTTTATTTTTTAGCACATAAAATTTTTTGGCAGCTAAAAAAAGCCAATCTCTAAAAAGGTCTAATCAACTTTTTTGAGCTCCGCGTGCTGGTGAAATATATCTGGTCACGTTAGCTTAAATAGATGTTTTACATAATATGTCTGGGCGAAGCTATCATTAGACCAAAGTTTTTTAAACGAAAAGCATATGTATGTAGGATCCAGTTAATGTGTGCTGCAGTTAAGTCATAGCAACACATTACCACGGTAGAATCCATAATGTCCAACCTGCTGGATTTTATTTCGCATTGGGTTTCTTAGACGCTGGTTGACTAAATGACTGCATCCACACTCACTACAGTAAAATATATGACAAATTCTCTCTCTGCCAACAAGCATTTGAATGGATCCTAAATTTACAGAAAGCCCATCCTATCTCAAATATCTCGGAAACGGTCGCTGGAGCTCTTAGTCTGCGACTGCCGGAAATGTGTACAGTGTAAGAGTTTTGAATCTTCAGTTTATAGTCACCAGGTTCGAGAATAAGAAGCTGGCCGTACGTTTACTTCAGTCACTACGTGTTAGTGGCAGCAGCTAACTTGTATTAAAGAAAAGAAAACTAGTCCGGGATCGAGGAAGATAATAGGCTCCTTTAGTACAGTCCATGACCATAGCTTAATAGAAGTAATTTTTTCAGCACTCGTATTTTCAAAACTTCAAAATTTTTTCAAAAATCCATATGGTTTGGAGGACAGTTATCTCACGTTTGAGACTCTTCAAAGGCAGACTGAGATTGAAAGGCTGATGAGGCTTAAGCAAACTGAGCTTGAAGAAAATTTCAACTCCAGCCGAAATACTGGAGCTTAAGAGATTAAAAAAAATATCTAATAAATTATCTGAGGTAAACTTACAGATTTTGGTGCTGTGATTCTTATCTTTTCTTTGATTGCTTGTATAGGATCGTCATGTTCCTCCATATTACCATTGGTCACACCACCGACCGGTTCGTCTGCCAAACCCAATTGCTGATAGCGTTGTTGCTTGGCATTGCTTGCCATTTTCATAATTTCCGAAATTGAGTTTGTGGACTTTTTAAGACTTGAACGTATTGGCTTGATATCTTCTAGTGAACCTAAAAATATGAAATACAAAATGTCAATTGGCACTGAATTTTTAGTATAATTAAATCTATATAAGATATTTTCACAAATAGTGAGCTATTAAATTCAAGCGTGAGATCTTCTCCGCTAACTTACCTGCGGCATTTTGTATGAATAGTGGTGGAAATCTAGTTGAGTAAAGTGATGAAGCCGCTGGTCTTAACTGGTTGATGTCACCATAGCGATCACCGCTACTTAGGCTGCCAATGCCATCAATACTGCCAATAGAAGAAGTTGCTGAGTACGAGGGATAACCAGCACTACTACCACTGATACCACCTCCTGGACCACCAACTGATGGCTTCATAAGCTCTTTACGTAACGAGTCGATTCCACGACCACGACTACCCCGATCGGGTCGACCCTGTACACTACCACTTCCTCCAGCTCCAGTACCAAGTTGAGCTAAACGACGACGATTTTCACGCCTACTATTTGAGGACGGCGGACGCGTTGCTGCATGTGCCATACCCATATCGAAGTCCAACTCATCGTAGAGCGGTATGCCACGTTCACGTTGTGCCGTCGCTGTGGTCGGCATCGGTGACATTTCGTTAATGCGACCGTTGCGCAACTGCTTGGAGCTGCCCAAGTAGTTGTGCTGTTGAGCAGTTGCAAGTGCGTTCATTGAGTGATTCAGCAAGGGACGCTGACACTCAGCCAGTGTCAGCAGAGAGATAAAGCAAAGAAGCGCCAAAGTGGTTGGTACGCTCTTGTGGCGACCGGAAAAATAGCTTTGCATTATGTGGAGTTTTAATAATTATTTTTATGTTTTTTAAGTGTAGCTCTTGTTAAGTACACGCCTGAAAGTAGGGTTTGTGTGGAGAGAAAATTTGATTTTGACTTTGAAAGCAGCCCTCGTTTCACTTTAGTTTCAGCTTACACATTGACACAATTCGGGTGTGGGTTTTGTACTCTCGTTTGGTGACCTTCTTTGTAACAAATTTTATCAAATTCGGAGGGTTTTTCAAACGTTTTACTACTGGTGATTCTTCATTAGTAAAAATATTCGTACTGCAGCAGACTTTATGTAGTTTTACAGGGTATTTTTGTTTCGCAACACTTTTGTAATGTTTTTGAAAATTTAATTTATTCATTGTTCTCGTTATAATGGGTCTTTTTTTTATTGTTGACCAACAACATTTTGTTTTCACTTATTTTATTATTAAAAAATAGTTGTTTTTTGAGCAGTCATGTAGTTTCAAGTTTCAAGGGTCTGAAAATTAAGGAAAAAAGTTGGTTAGTACAAAGTTTTTATTTTTTCTCAAAAATGGTGATGATCATATGAATATAATTGCCATTAGCGAACAGTGGCTGAAATTTTAATAGTAGGGCAATTTATTCTCAACTTAATTCCATGAAGCGCTTCTGTAATAATACTGTGCACTACGATAGCGCACAACCTCATAAAGCCACCATTGTGCAAGAGTTTTTATCCAAAAATTTACTGTATGCCATTTACTAAGCACCGTATTCAGTTGAAAAAGCTCCGTCTAACATTTTCCTGCTCCCGTAGCTGAAATCTCCACTGAAAAGATGACACTTTGAAGAGCTTAAAACTAAGGCAATGAGAAGCTTACGAAAAATCTATGGAGGATTCTATTTATAAAGTGCTCATGTAGTTGTAATGTAAGCAGTTGGGCCTTTTTTAAAGGCAACAAGATAAATGTTGATAAATAAATATTTTTGTTTTGTGTTATTTAAAAATTTTGGATACTTTGACAGATTACAAAGTCTCACAGAAATGTTTCTGAGATGATACTAAAAAAAATATCAAATATGCGACCACGTTTGATGGCTTCGGTGCATGGATTGTAAGCGTACACGAATCTTCTGCCAAATTCTATTGAATATATGAATTAAAATCAAATGCTTATATCTTTTGAACAATGTAAGCACCTAAAAAATTAGTTTTTCCTGGTTAAAAGTATTGAAAATATCATTTGACTTAACTTTATAGATTAATAAGAAAATATAATTTTTTGGTGAGAAGAAGTCACTTTTTTGTAACCAAATCAAATTTCTGATATATTAAAATGAAGATCAGGGATAAACTAATAAGACTTCATTGCTCAATTTATTAATAAAATCTACAAATAAATGATGTACCTAGGTGCCTCAACCAGCGCCTGATTAATAGTTTGTGGGGCCCGGTGCTAAAAACACTCAGTTGGAATTTCGAATAACTGTATCACATACAAAATTACATTTGTAATAAAAAAAAGATATCAAAGCAAGGCTTTTCAGACGTAACAAAACATGATGGGGCCCTTTAAACTCGGGGTTTAGGGCTATAGCCCCCCTCCTCCCTAATCATACCTTAATCCAGCGTAGTACTCAACCCTACATTTAATTTCAATTTTCTAAATATTTTTTGTAATTTGATATATACGAAATCCAATTGATATGTGAAAAACAACCCCAGATTTGATTTGCATTAAGTGGTTTGAGTTTCCAAAGACTCAATCGGAATTGATTGGAAAATTACAAGCCAGGGTAAATATATATTCGAGCAACCAACAAGCACAGCTATCAGCAGAAATTTTAGTTTCATGCCGATTGATTTTAATTCCATCGTGGACAATGAATGAATTTGTTTTAGTTTACTTTTATTTTAAATGCTTTCAGAATTAAAATACATGCACAGTGTTTCCAGAGGCGGATCTCGCTTGCCAGTCCACTTCAGGTAGTTCAGCTTAATCTAAACACTTGCTACATTATGGTAGAAAGTGTTTGAAGCAGTATCGGGACGGGAAATATGAAAATATCTTCGAAGCAGCTGTCGGGATTGCAGATTCTCAGAGCATCGCAATCGAAGCACCGTGAACATCCAAGAGCAGACCCATAGCTCAAATATTAATGCAACTAATGCGCAAGAATATAACAGGTATATTTAACATTTATACACAAATAAGGATGGGAACATTCTTTATTAATTATAATATTTGGTTTTTAGATCTTTTCAGCACAATATCATCGCAATTACTGTCTAAATTTGATGTAAACTTGCCAGATGCTGTGAAGACTGCTGAAATATATGCTGCCATCTTCACTTTCCATCAAAGGAGAAATAGCTTTGTGGAGAAAATATTGGACAGAAAAAAATGGCAATGCAGCTACTACAGCTGCTGAAGCACATTATGAATTTTTTCTGAACGTTAAAGTGCCATTACAGACGTTGCCAACTATTCCTGTCACAACATGCACAGCGGAAAGAAGCTGCTCTTCTTTAAAATCAATCAAATCACACATAAGAGCTACGATGGAAACCGATAGGCTAAAAGGATTAGCATCCTTGTACATCCATTGGTTAATATTGGTCGATCCCAAGAATGCCTTAGAAGAATATGGAAGATAATACCCACGACAATTGAAGTTGCTCAGTGAAAAAAAAGAAGACTAGTTTATGCAGTTGTGGTGTTTATTACTTTTTCTACTTAATAGCTTTTTCTTAATAAGAAATACAATATGAAACACCTACTGTACTGCAAATCCAATTTCTGGACACGCCCCTGAATGTTTCATATATATAAAACTAAACCTTAAAATTGTGGCAAAGTGTTTTCCTATTGGATGGACTATAGGAATATTAGTTCAATTGCTTTCGTTAGATTTTTTTTTAATGGCTTTTCGAATGGTCGTTATTATTTTTCGAAAATTTTAATATTTGACCTACATATTTCAAAATCAAAAATAAATTTAAACTTTTTTTTTGAGAATGAATACTTAATATTTATATTTTGATATTCTAGAAAGAAAACTGAGGTTTTTCACTTTCAACACACTCAACCCCCGGGGTTGGCTTTTTTACTTTTCGAGAAACTGCACATTGAACATCGCGGCACTACTTTTGCCGGTGCAGAAAGTATGTAATACGCATTAATGAACAGCCACAAAGCACAATAACAGAAAAACAAATAATTTTATAAGCTATTCACACTGGCATCGAAACTAGAACGATTTGCATTTATCTTGATTTTGCATCGCGATTTTAAAAAAATACTTTCGCACTGGCAATATTTTTCTGTTTGCTACTAGCCTAATCCAGCAACAGGCATGATGGCAATATGATGTGGAAGTATTTAAAAAAAGCAATTAATATGGAAAATCAAAAATCCGTCTTAAATAAAATCACAATTGATGGTCATATACATGAAAAGGATACAGAAATAGATTTTTTATTGAAAGTATAGTAGATATAAGAAATAACATTGATAAAGTTACACTAGAACAAGAGGGGAATAATGTTTGAAATTCTATATTTACATTTAATAGGGTATCAACTGTGCAAATAGAAAATATAGTTAAGAAATTTAAGAACAAGAAAGAAGGACTTAAAGTTTTTTCAGAAGGAGTACTTAGGTTCTCAATGCCATATTTGGGTTTCTTTTACTCACAAATCGTAAATGAAAGCTTATCTACTGGAGTGGTTCCAAATGCCTGGCAGGCCTCAATAGTCATTCCATTAAAAAAAGTCAAAAACACTTTGAAAGCAGAAGTACTGCGGCCAATTAACACTCTACCTTGTGATGAAAAGATTTTAGAAACGGTGATAAAAGAACAGTTAGTGCAATATTTAGAAATTAATCGCATGCTTATACCCCAACAGTCAGGATTTCGGCAAATACATTCATGCGAAACAGCATTGAATATGGTTATAGCTGTTTGGAAAGAGGAATAATAAGAAATCCATTATATCGGTGTTTATTGATTTAAAAAGAGCATTTGAAACTATTGATGAAGATATCTTATTGCAAAAATTATTTTCTATTGGAATAAAAGACATTGAATTGGAATGGTTTAGAAGCTTTCTCACTTGTCGTACTTAACACACAGCAATAGGTTCTGCATTATCAGAGGAAATTGAGGTTAACATTGGATTGCCACAAGGAACTGTTTTGGCTCCTATACTTTTTAACATTTATATTAATGATATTGCATCGGTTTTAAAGTTTAGTTCAATCAAACTGTTTGCTGATGATGCGTTGATTATAATTAGTGGGAGACATGAAGAAATGAAGGATAAATTGCAAAGTGATTTAAATTCCTTATACACATGGCTATGTGCGAATAAACTGAAAATTAATGTAGATAAAATCAAATATATGGTTATTTCTAGGAAAAATTATGCAAACTTAGCTAATTTTAAACTTAATAATGTTAAAATTGAAAAAGAAAATATGATAAAATATCTGGACATTCAAATTGATAGTAAACTAAAATTTGATGATCACATCAACTATACTCTCAATAAAATAGCTAAAAAAACTATGGTTTATGAAAAGAACATGTAAATATTTAACTAAACGATATAAAACAATTGTTTACAGATCAATTATTGAGCCACATTTTGTTTATTGTCCTTCAATATTTTTCATCATGAAAGATAGCCAATTAGATAAGTTGCAAAAA
Source organism: Meiosimyza decipiens (assembly GCA_963680825.1). Taxonomy (NCBI): domain Eukaryota; kingdom Metazoa; phylum Arthropoda; class Insecta; order Diptera; family Lauxaniidae; genus Meiosimyza; species Meiosimyza decipiens. Next base: position 26,883,420 of record OY804261.1, read on the forward strand.
ATGCAAACAAAGCTATGCGTTTCATGCTTAATAAAAGATATGATACACCAATAAAAGAAATTGGTTAAATGTAAAACAACAAATATTTTACCATACTAGGAAATTCATAAATAATATTAAAAACGGTTCTCTACCAGAATATTTAAGGATTAATCTTAAATTTAACAATTAAGTACACAGTATAAGCACTAGAAACAAAAATTATTTTAAATTGCCATTATATAAAACTGAGGGTGATAAAAATAGCTTATATATAAGGGGCTAAAAAAAATCCAATGAGTTGCCTGATGAGGTAAAGAACTGTGATCGTAAATTTTTTAAAAGAAAACTATATGATATGTAAATTAATATTGGATGTAAAACTAATGATTTAAATTAGGCTGAAAAGGCCGTAATAAATAAATAAAGAAATAAATAAATCCATTGTGGTTTGACATTAGCTGTGTCAAAATAAACGGTAATAAACACATTTTAGCAAACAGAACTACTCTTTAACACAAATATACTAACACCTGTCTGAGACTCATTTATATATTTGCCTATTTTCTGACTACTAATCTTTATTTTTATGATATAACAGCTATTTTGCTATGCATTTTTGACAAAAGTAGAAAAATGGAATAGCCATGACGTTTCATTCACAACAGTACGCATTTTTGAGCCAAAACGAGTAGATTCAAAATATATCGTAATACGAGAGCAGTTAATTTGTAGTTCAACTTGCATGGGAAAAGAGCTGATTTCATCTCGATTTCACCTCTAAATCGACATATAAGTAAACAAAATCAAGACTTCACAATTATAAATTTATTTTTATTGATAACCAACTTCATTGGCTGAGTTACTTTTTAAAACTAAAAACTAACTTCTATCATAATGAATTTATTTTCTTAAGCCTTGAACTTTTTCTGCTGATCTTGCATTTTATGCTCACAGTCGTTGCACTTGAAAGGAGTCATATTTCCAGCTACAACTAGCCAGACGCTGACGTTGACAAACGTGAATATTAATTCATAATATACATATTTTCAGTGATAGTGCATAATTAATACTCAAAAAAATAATTGTTATTATTATTATGCAACAATTTAATCGAAAATAGTTATTTAAATATATTGGTCGTTTGCAAACAGCTTAAAAGTATTTCATAAAGTATATTTATAAATGGCAAAAAAAAAATCTTTTCAGTATGATCTAAACTCCTAAGACGATATCACATTAATTTATTCCCACGTAGCAATTGATGAAAAAATCTTACAAAGAAATCAAATTTTGTGAGATTGCTTCGATTTATCTTAATTTTATTCCTTCAACAAAACGATGTTCAATCATATTATTTTACGATAAGTAAACTCAAAAGTTTGGAATGCATTTTGGTACAGATAGTCATGCATCTACAAAAAAAAAAATAGTCCATGAAAGTAACATTTTTCTTCCAGCATTCTCTAACTTTAATTGCTTAAGTTCTTTTAAGCAAAAGGCAAATATGTTATAGCATATATCTACGAGTAGATATGTATGTATATTTTATACATATGATAAATACATTGAACGGACGGTTACGCTTAGGTTTAGGCTTATATTGCCCTCATAAATTGTTGGGATATAGTTCCTGCATTCTGAAGTCTTAAAATATAGTATATTCTATAGATTATATTTATGCAATAGTATAAAGTTAATCGATCAGTCATAAAGCATAATTTGCTTGCATCAGAATATCGTTGATATAAATTTAGTAGTTTCAGCCTTGCAGGTCGAAATGCGCCGCTTACTGCACTCTTTACAAATAATCGTGTCATCAAAGTAATATGAAATATACGAATTATATGATGTGTCATATAAAAGCTATTTTAAGTACTGCAACTTTTCAAAGTAGTTAAATCCCACAAGTGCATTTATTTGCTTATTCTCAGTCTACTGAAAAAATCTCTTACAGAATATCTAGCAAACAATGAAATTGAGTAATTAAGAGCAATTAAGTTCTAAACTTAAACAAAAACCTATTACATTTTCGCGGTACATCGGAATAGAAAATAATTTAGAATTTTTTACTAAGCTCAGTACAGTGTGTGATAACACAAAAAAAATACAGTAACAAATATCAAAAATAGAAAGAACCGTACAAAAGCTAGTCACACTAGTTCCATCCATAGCTAAATGAAATCATCAGTGATCTTTGAATCATTGAGTGAGAAAATTCGAAGCTTGAGGTATTTTCCTTTTTGCATAGATTTGTTGTTCTGTTGTTTTTGTTCTTATCACTCAGTTGATATTACACTTCTCGTAGCAAGAGCAAATCTTACCTAGAAAGCTTGTAACGAGAAACCTGAAAAAGTTTTAGTAAAGGCCGAAAATTCTACTCTTTTGAACGTATTACTCAAAATTCTATAAGCAAACAGATAGCAACATACTCTTCTGTCTTTCAGTGACTGCTGTCACGATAGAAAATCCTCATGCCAGCGGAATTTCTTGAGTGCATTTTCTGAACTCTTTCGATAAGATTGGAAGATTTATTGAAACAAAAGTTCCAATAGAGTACAAGAGATGAATGATCTTCATTTATAATATTTTGCTTTTACTAAAATTTTCAATTTAAATTCATTCTGCCGCTCTATTGAATGTATCGCTTTTGAAAAAGTGACAGTTAATTACAAATTTGAAAAAATTATCGGAAGTCAAAAACTTTTTTCATCTCTTTTTGACGGAGAGTGTGACTGAATCTATTTTTCTCGTTGTGAGGTATGTTCTCATGGCGAAGGCACTCATTGAAAAGCCGAATAAGCTTGATCCATATATATCTGCTAAGCCAAAATTTTTCAGCAAAATACTATGAATAATTTAATTAGACGTCTTAGGGAAATCGGTGCACATTACATTCTGTTTTACATAGTGCTCACTACATACATATATGTATGTTATCAGTAATCAATGCCAAATTTGTGCATACAGATTTTCCCGGCAAAAAATCATGGTGGCAGTCAGCATTAAAATTTTTTTACATTCACAATGATTTCATCTTCAACATTATTTGGGCAAGGCTTTCAGGGCACTGAGGGGAATTCCTTCTCAAGTCTTGATTTCAACTACAAATAGCCGACACCCACGATTTCAAGGTATGATTGGATTTTACTCCTTCGATTTCTATGCTTGTAAATTGTGCAACGGACTCTAAAACATACAAATGAAAACTAATGATAAAACCGTTTTATTAGCCAATATTATATACAGATATCGTTAAAAAATTTTTGCTATTACTTAATCTCATACTCAAAGTTAAGTGTGGGAGGCGCTACTAGTCAAAAAATGTGTCCATATAAAGAGTATACGAGTAGCTTTTAATGCCTTTTAGTTATGATTTACGGGATAATTTTCCAGTTTTGTGTTAATATCTAATAGTTACGGCTGGAAGTAGTGAGCCATATTTTATGGGAACTTATTTTTCAGAAGCTCACCTATAAAACTGCATACTCAGATTTTGCTGTCAATGAAGAAAAACTTTGGTCTCGTTAAGAATATTTACTCTTACTAAAATTATATATGCGACTGATAAAGTGGAAAATGGATGTCGGCATCTACTCGTACGTATCTTTGTTTGTATTTACCTACCTACTTTGATTTGAGCCAGATGAAGATTGAAATTACTGGTTGGGAAGAATTTATGCAATAACTGAAATAATTCCAAAATTATGTCTAATTATGCCGACTAGAATTTAATTCAAATTTAGATCCTACTCAAGTCAAATTTGCCTGAAGTATAATCAGATGCGGGTTAGGCTTTCGGATCTGATAATGACAATAAACGTCACACCTACGGTCCTGATCAAAAATTGTTTTCAGAAACGAATAAGATTGTAAAGGGTGTTCAAGTTTGAGGTAACTTTTCCAATTTGCCATAATTTTCTTTACAGGTACTCTGGTTAGTTAAAATGAATCGTTACACAAGTGGACAACGTGTTTTCATTGTTAAAACTTATTCTAATAATATGGTATTCAAAAGTTCAAAGAAAATTTCGTTTGAAATACAGTAGAGAAAATGATCTGAAAAATCTTAAAAAAAAACTTATTATTGATATCTTTGGCAAAATTGGTTCAGCTCAAGATCAGAAAAGCAAAATTTATCATCGAAGTGATCGTTCGAGTGGTAATATTGCAGCTGTTAGCTCAAGTGCTGCTGAAGAGTCAAGGACATCAATTTCTCGTCGTTCATAGCAATTAAAACTCAAACCAACAAATTTCTTCAATATTTTACACAAATATCTTCGTGTAAAGGCTTACAAAATACAGTTAACATAAGAATTAAAGCTAACTGACAAAGCATTACGTCGGCAATTCGTTGATTGGGTCATAGAAAGACAAGAAGAAAATGAGAATATTTCCAAGGAAATTATCACCAACGATGCTGCTCGTTTTGAAACTGGCGGCTATGTCAACAAACAAAACTGTCATATTTTGGCAATGAAACCAAAAAAAGTTACTGAATGGTGTCTTTTTTGGCGGGATGCTGTAATTGCTTCATATTTTTTTGAAAATCGATGTGGCAATGCAATTACTGTGAATGGAGCTCGATATCGTGAGATGATAAAAAACTTTTTGAGGCGATTGGAAGATATTGATGCCACACCAGCAACGAAGTCAATCGATCTTTTGAAAGAAAATAATTTCTCGAAGAAGAGACGTGAATTGAACACCAAATTCATGCGGTTGAGCTTCTGCGATTGGATTTCTTTTAATGGTGTTTCTAATTAAAAATTATTAACAAAGTAAAAATTTTTGCGAATAGTCCCCAAACTATTCAACAGCTCAAAGACAACATCACCGAGCAAATATCACTAATTGAACAGTTCAGATAACCAAATCAACGAATACTCTACGAGTACCCTGATCAGATGGCCGTATCAGAGAATATCTAGTCCGGATCGGATTATAATCCGGAATACCTACATAAATTGCCAGTCGTGTCACTGTTGATTCGTTTTAAGTCGTCGTACCATGTTGTTAATGTTCTTCCCTCCTATCTTTCGTACGATTGCTCTCAGGTATGCTATTACCTGACATGCTTGTATATTGCTAGTCCCTTCCCTTCTTTGCCGATGTTCCACGTTCTACGATATCATTGACTTGAGGCTTGTGACTCTACGCAAGGCTGTTCCAATATCTAATTTTATCTATGCAATTTTTTCATGGCTTTTTAATTTGAAATTTTGCTGTGAGTTCATGTAGGTTGACGTAAGCGGTAAGCCTATGGTATAGGTTTTGTATTAGTTTCGGGTATAATCTTTCTAGAATTGACGAGTTTATTAGGACCGGCATCTTTGCAGGGTGAAATTGAAATGTTTTTGTGTTCTGGAATCGTTAAATGAACTATTTCATCTGCTTTAAGCTTCCGAATGAAACACACGACAAACTTGCGTATTTATCAAAAAATTGTGCGTGCAATTTTTTGTATAAGCTTCTATCTTAGGGTGTCTAACTTTATAGCCACCAGTAGAACATTTTTTTGAGAAAGTTAAAGACTTCGAGCATATTTGGTTTTATCTGTTTTTTGGCAAATGTCCTTGCACTCAAAATGTTTTATTGAATTCACAGTTGGTATAAAATTAATAGTTGATTTGACTTAGGCTTAGGTCCAGACGTCATTTTAAAAACTTACAAGTTAGATCACTTAACTTTTTCCACCATAAATCGAAAATTTTACTAATGATGTGTTTTTCAAAAAATCTACAATTTGAGCATGTACATTTACGTGTGGAGACGAGAAAGTTCCAAAAATTCGGCTACATTATAGAACTTTTTATTAGTTCATTGCGGCGTTATCTCAAACACGAGTACATTCCTGTACAATGAAATGAAATATCGAACAAACTGTACAAGGTCCATAACACTGAAGTATATTTGTAAATTAAAGTATCCAAAAAGATTTTCATTTAAAGTCCTTATAGAGATGGACATCTTTAATGAGCAACATATTTATGTATATAGATACATACATGCAATTGTTTTTTAAGAATTTAAATTACTTTTCATTTATTGCATGCAAAAATAATTTTCACTTAAGTTGGCTTCGTACTTTCTTTTTGTTTTTCTTATAAAATTTCAACATATTGAAATATTTTCACTTTTGAAGCTTTTCGCAGGATAACCATTGGAAATTCCAACATATTTTCCAACTTTTCTATTATATTCTTGTAGGTATTGACTTTTCCTAATTAAAAATTTTTAGAATTTTTATAAAACTTTTCAACGATTTTGTCTTTTGCAACTAAACGAGAGGAAAAATTTTCCTTCGCGTATCTGTCGAACCGCACAGATACAGATACATATCGAGGGGCGTCGTACATTTTCACTTTTAACATTTTCTTAAATGTATTTTTTTTTGTCAATATATGTAGTTGTTGTTATTGCATTTGGAGCACTATTTGTTGGTTGTTTTTTTTTTTTTATTTAACTTCTCGTTTTTTTGTTGTGTTTGGTGCTGAGAAATTTTCGTATCCATTTTGTTACTGACATCCGCAGCAGCTATGGCTTCGAATACGGCTACAATTTTACAGATACAAACCGAATTTTGCAGCGACGACGTAAACGAATCCCTTAGATGCTTTTTACCGATGATGCTCAACCGTTTTTGAGTTGCGTTTGTTGTTGTTGTTGTTGTTGTTGCTATTATTGTTGATGCTGCTGGTACAACACGAGCTTATTTGGCACGAGCTAGACTGCTGCTGCTGCCTTGTTAGTCAACAGGATGAAAAGCAGAAAATAACAGAAAAACAAAATATCTCATAGATGCGTTGATACACGTACAAATATACCGCTTTTTATCGTAAGAGAAATGAAGAAAATCATTTCACAAACTGTCACAACAAAAACAACAATAGATGACACACACATACACACACGCATGTACAGAGAGAAGCAGACACACAAACACATGTGCATATGTACATGAGCAGGACAATGGAAGGATAATGAAATTCATATTGCGAATAGTACTAGTACTACGATGGAATGAACGAATATTCGTAGTACGCATCTGAGCATCCTAAAAACGGCGCAGTTGAAAATGTAACAGTCCATGGAAGAAAAGAAGCAGAAGAGTGGTTTTAAACAAAATACCTTATTTACGTATACACTACTCTTCTCCTCAGCCTAATCACATATACCATTGCACAGATTTACCAAGACAATTATAGAGAATTGACAACAAAACAAAAACATACGAAAAATTTGTAGTAAAATGAGCGGAAATCGCTCGAAACTGAAACCGATTCGGACTTCAGAGAGCGAAACTCACGCGTTTAACAAAAATATTGGAATATAATTTTGGTCGATTTAAGCCGACATTCAGAAGGTAGCCGAAAACCTCCAGTTGGTCATGGGAAAGCCCAGTATGGCTGGTTGTCCCTTAGTGTCATAGGCGAAACTAGTTAACCAGACTTCAATTTAGCAGTACTCTGGAAAACGAAGTGTTCGAAACGCTGCTCATATGATATGAAAACTCTGAGCCAGTTCTGAAGGCCGCCCACTTCCCAGACTTCAATGTAAAATTTGTGTGTGTAAATTAGTGCTTCACCAAGACGAGAACGAGACGATAATTCAAAAATTATCGTATCGTGCTCGTAGTGGCACCAAGCTTATCGTCTCGTAGTCGTTCTCGTTCGAGAAATTATTGGTTTATATCGTTCTCGTTTCGTTATAGCCGATATTTAACGGTTATTCTCGTTCACATTTTCATGTATACGATCTAGACCAGCGGGTTGCCGCGCAATGTCTGTTGTACAAACCCGTCTAGACTTTACGCAGTCCTTACTGCAGACAATTGGGCCCATGTACGAAATTTCACAACTTCGCTAAATTCAAAGAACAGCAATGCAAGGATTTTTTTGCTTGTACGCGAGGAGCTATGGCCCATTACGAAACCCTGTTGACATTTAGCGAGTTGCTTGGCGCAAACAATTTTCATTTACGTACATGTCAGGTTTCACAACTGTAGCTGCGATAGATGCCAAGATATGGCTTTTTAAGTAATTTTATACTATAACGGTGAAACGTCGCTTTGTCTAATCTTATTCCGATTTCCTAGCACCAAATTTCAAGGCGTCTGCTACCATAGGAGCCAAGGTATTTTTAAAAGTTTTTATATTATGGAAGTTCTGGCTGAATTTCGTTCCCGGTGGTAATTTAGTGCCAATCGTACGATAAATATAACATTATCGCCGAGAACGAGATATCGGCCAGACTCTTCTCGTTCTCTTCCTCGGTCGTATGAGAAATAATTTATTTGATACCGTCTCGATATTATTATCGTTCCCGGTCCCGATAATGAGGACGATAACGATATTTATTGGTTTCGGTGAAGCACTAGTGTAAATGGATTAACTCAGTTGATCAAACACACGTCGGGTAAACTAGTTTGTTAAAGGCTGGAGAGCGCAAATCTTGTCGAAAATGAATACTTTCTTTCTAATTAAAGCTTTCTAACTTTCAACAAATTCTTGGAGCCTGTATTCCAAAAAAAAGTTTCGTTTTAAGTTAAGCGCCAAGGAGAAAAAATGTTTAAATTATAATAATTAAAAAATGGAATCTTCTTTTCAAAATTCGAGTTCCGACGATTTGTTGGTTTCAATTTAAAAAAAATTATCATTTTCGACAAGATTTGCGCTTTCTAGCGATTTTTGAACCAAAAAACTCGATTTGGCACCAATGTGCGGTGGTATATGGTTAAAGGTTTTTTGAGGGTGATCCAGCTGATTTTTGGCAAGGTTGTAATTATGAAATGCAAATAAAAAATTTGTTCAATCAAAAAACAAACATTCACCTTAAATTTTTTTGTTTTTCGACGTCCAACACTAATTAAGAATCATTTTTTATTTCTGCCATGTTTTAATTGATGACCGAAAACCCCCGCAAAAATGATACTTTTCTGTAATCATCTTGCGCATGCCTCATTTTCAAACAACCCCAATGAAATATATTATTTCCGTAAAGTGTCTCAAATTAAATGTCATCATCCGGGGCGATCGTGTGGTATAAAAAATATGTAGTTTCAATAGTCATATGTAAAGTGAATAAAAACCAATAAATATCCAGAAGCGCTTTAAAATATCGAAAAGGTTGAAAAGTATTCATGGAATTATTTTGGAACACATGAACAAAGGAACGATGAAACGATATCTATGAAGTCTATAAATGTAAAAGATTCGAAATTGTATCATTGTGGAATACAATACATTAAAATATCGATGAGTATTGAATAGAATTAAACCGTACTAAAAAATATCATAGAAGCTGAAAAGTATCGAAAACAATTCAACAAGTCGACAAGGGCAAACAACATCGTTAAATATCAGAATAATTGAAAATTTTTTTAATATGGAAATAAAATAAGACAAAGTTAAATAAAATAAAATAAAATAAAATAAAATAAAATAAAATTAAATAAAATAAAATAAAATAAAATAAAATAAAATAAAATAAAATAAAATAAAATAAAATAAAATAAAATAAAATAAAATAAAATAAAATAAAATAAAATAAACTAAACTAAACTAAAATAAAATAAAATAAAATAAAATAAAATAAACTAAAATAAAATAAAATAAAATAAAATAAAATAAAATAAAATAAAACAAAATAAAATAAAATAAAATAAAATAAAATAAAATCAAATAAAATAAAATAAAATAAAATAAAATAAAATAAAATAAAATAAAATAAAATAAAATAAAATAAAATAAAATAAAATAAAATAAAATAAAATAAAATAAAATAAAATAAAATAAAATAAAATAATACAAAATAAAATAAAATAAAATAAACTAAAATAAAATAAAATAAAATAAAATAAAATAAAATAAAATAAAATAAAATAAAATAAACTAAAATAAAATAAAATAAAATAAACTAAAATAAAATAAAATTAAATAAAATAAAATAGAATAAAATAAAATTAAATAAAATAAAATTAAATAAAATAAAATAAAATAAAATAAACTAAACTAAACTAAACTAAAATAAAATAAAATAAAATAAAATAAAATAAAATAAAATAAAATAAAATAAAATAAAATAAAATAAAATAAAATAAAATAAAATAAAATAAAATAAAATAAAATAAAATAAAATAAAATATAATAAAATAAAATAAACTAAACTAAACTAAAATAAAATAAAATAAAATAAAATAAAATAAAATAAAATAAAATAAAATTAAATAAAATAAAATAAAATAAAATAAAATAAAATAAAATAAAATAAAATAAAATAAAATAAAATAAAATAAAATAAAATAAAATAAAATAAACTAAACTAAAATAAAATAAAATAAAATAAAATAAAATAAAATAAAATAAAATAAAATAAAATAAAATAAAATAAAATAAACTAAAATAAAATAAAATAAAATAAAATAAAATAAAATAAAATAAAATAAAATAAAATAAAATAAAATAAAATAAAATAAAATAAAATAAAATAAAATAAAATAAAATTAAATAAAATAAAATTAAATAAAATATCATAAAATAAAATTAAATAACGTGAAATGTTTCATGTCATTTTTATAGCCTCCGAAACCATTGTAGCAATTTTTTTAGAAACGAAATATTATTTCACTGTATGTTAAAAGCCAGGGACATCATGCAAATTTATTTCATAAGAATTCTATGTGCATATGACTGCCTGTAAATGTGTAGGGTGCGTGATAAAAGTTCAAGAGACGAATAAGAGTCGAAGAGACTAAGGACTACTTCGAGGATGCAATAGGACTGCAAATAAATAATATCACAAATGTATATATTACAAAACGTAAAAATTTTTAAATGAAAATATAAGCATTTTCATGCAAAATTCCCACTGATTTAATAATCGAGAGATAATATTGGACACCAGCAAAGACATATTATTATTTAATATTTTTAATTAATTATTCCGGCGATTCGAAACTATTGTTTTCTTGAAACTGCCCCAGGAGTATTGTGGTAGTCAATGCGAAATTTTAGTGGAACCTTTTCCGTATTATATTATATATATTTCAATTTATTATTAAATATTTCCTATTCGCTTGAAGCTCTAAATTAGAGAGTTAAAAATTTTTCACCCATTCTCTTGTTGTCTGTTATAAAAAGATGTGTTGGAAGTCATCCTCCGCTTTTAATATTAAAAAAAAAAAATTGTTGATGCTACAATGTTCTGAAAGTGCGGCTGCTAGGGAGGCTGACCCGCATGCACTTAGTAACCCCACTCCAAACAACAGGCACGTGCGCAGAAATTACCCAAGGGGGAGTGTTTTAACTCTGATATTTCATGTTATGTTATGAAGTTCGTAAAAATATTATCTTCGGCCCCATTAATTTTTTATACAAAAAAAACATTTGTGAGAAGATATTTCGAAAGTAAATCTGCATTTCGCTTGATTTTACAAGCACCATACGAATATCGCTTCAGACAGTTTCCAGGTGCGGCCGCAGATTTTAAAATAAACATTTTTCTGTAGAAGTCAAGTCACTAGAAGGTCTGCCTAAATCTTCGACCGACGAGAGAAATGTGTTCCTGGTAAAGGCTGAAGTTGACGAACATCTTCGATTGACACAAAAAATGATTGCTGATGGAATTTAATTAAATACCATGTCGCAAATATTGCACAATGATCCAGTGAACACAACGAAATCTACTCGATTAGTTACACGAATTTTGAATGAGTTCCAAATAGAAGCTCGAGTTCATTTTGCATGATATTTCCTCAGCAAATTCAAAAACGGAATAGGTCAGCAACTTAAATAAAATTGTAGCAGGTGATGAAGATTAGTTTTAGAAGTACGATCGGAAACCAAACGACAGCCCATTGTTTGGAGTCTGAAAGTTCTGAAATCTCCTATCAAAGCCAGACAAAAAAAGTTATAATGTATTTTTACCTGCTATTCCCTAGTATACTGAAGACTGCAAACCAAAAGACTTCGGATATTTGTTGAAAAACTAACAAAATAGAGGAACTGCGTCGCTGATTTTTATATCACGATAATGCGCCTGCTCACACTGCTGAAATATCAAGTAACTATATTCCGGTTTCTGACATCGGAAAAGGATATTTTAAGAGTCATTTTCGACTGCATCTAATTTGTGGAATATAGTTAAGTTGCGAATAAACATATTGCCAATAAAAACCTATGTGCGAAAGTTTTCAAGGAGATGGTTTGAACCCCCGAAACCCCCATGCCAAACATTGAGCGCCAACTAAAATCGACTTGAGTTCTATATAACTCTAGTGACTGTCAATTAGCCACAGGTCCTATTTAAGGAAGGGGTTGCGCAAAAAGCTACTATTTTTTACGTGGGCCGAATAGAATGGGGATTAGGCAAAGCTAATGAAAATGCATCGAAATTGCGCAGTCGAAATGCGACATCAGGAACTACTGCACCGATGATATATAAAACGAAAATTGTGAACACAACGATCTCGTTTTTTGGTTAAATAGATTTTGTGCTTCCCAGGAACGATTGCACCGGTAGAACGACTCTTCTCTGCAATAACCAACTATTTGAATCTTAAAAGAAAACATTCTTTATTATTGTAATCACATCAATCGAATAATGTTATGTGGCCTGTCCTATTTTACTCAAACATTTTGATTTAACAAAACTGAATTTTCTTCAGATATACTGATTTTTGTAATTCGAGTAAAGTAAGAACTTTGAAAGAAACTATATAAATATAATGCTCTGTTATCTGCACGATAGATAGATAGTAATTCTGACTCAATTTTTCAGCTATAAAATAGAAAACTTTATTAAAGCAAACTAATTAAAAATTCATCAAAACTTAACTTAAAAAAAATAAAAAGTTCGCAAAATAAAAAATTATCTGAATCACATTGTTACTAAGTACTATTTGTTTCGGAACTAATTGAAACACATATTATGCTTATTTTCCAATTGAATTCTAGAGTACAACAAATTCATCCCCTTTTCTCACATTAAATAACATTACCGGATTAGTGCTAAAAAAAAATTATCCCTATATGCATTTGGATAAGGCAAAAACGAATAAACGACCCTTCGAGATTTGTGAGAATAGTTCAAAACTTCAAGGCTCCAACTATGTGGCGCATATCCTTAAAACTAAATTTTTGCCCAAAGTGTGCTTCAAACATTATCTTAAAAATATATTTTCTTTTCCTCCGTTTGTCAAAAGTTCACGACAAATCCAAACTCCACCATTTATAAAAAGTTTTTTCAATTAACTTTTCTCTTAAGATGTTCCGTCGTTTCATAAAAGTTAACAGCGAAAAATAAAAAAAAATCAAAACTCAGAAAAACACACAACCCATGGAATATCTAACATCGTAAATGAGAAGTTAAATGGCAAAAAAAAAAGGAATTTTTTTTCGGCAAAGATGAAGCCTGACAAACTTCGTATAAGCCACGACTGACTTTTTTGTCTCATCGTATCTACAATACGTTGTTTTATACACACAACTTTCCAACTTCCGCTCTCTCACTCTCTCTCTCAATTTCTGTGCATACATGTATCCTATAGATTTCTTCAAAAGGCTTTTTTTTTATTTTCTGCATCTGTGCAAAAACAAAAATTTTCACAGAAAAAAAAACATTCTGAAAGTTTCGAAAATTTTCCATTTGCTTCAATTATGAACACATGAATTCAATTACCGTTACTTGCGTGCACTTTTTTGGTTCTTTTCGTTTAATCGTAGACATAACATAATAGAAAATTTAAGAGACATTTTAGCTTATTTTTATTTTTCTTCAATTTTTTTCCTTCACTGCACAGTTTTGGAGAGATACATTTTTACTATAAATATTTTTATGTAGAACGGAAAATTTAAACTGCGCACCCGACGCGTACAACACAAAGACTGATGCTGGGCCGTTGCGGAATCTGCGTCGAAGCCAGCCAAGAGAACAATGGACGACGATGCTGAAGTACAAGTGTCGGTATACGTTAAATGGTAACGGTCTCAAAATCTATGCATACAACTGTGCTTCAATGTGCTTGTGTTATGTGTAAGCATTGGAGGAAGGGTCGGAGAACCGAAGATTGCAAAAAATTAGAACTTGAAACTGAAAACAAGCAAGCGATAGGGTGCGTCAAAAATATGATATAGTGGATATGAAGCGGAATTGTTTTTATTATGCGGAAAAGTATATTAGTAATCATGAGAGAGGTTTAATAAGAAAACATGTTCGATTACCATGTCAAACACATCCATAACATACCAAACCATATCATACCATACCATTCC